>JAFBJW010000069.1:547103-1011780 GCA_016785235.1 Pseudorhombus dupliciocellatus
AAATGCTGGAGTCAGACGGATAGGCTCTATGGGACACTGTAAGATTTCAGAAATGTCACAGTTCAAGTAATCCCAAAGCCAAATGCAGACACATGTGACAGCAAGATAGGTGCAGTGAATGTGCTTTACAACAGAAACAGGCTTACATGCAGTTGGAGGCAGACAGGAAATACAAACTCTGAAAATCCAAGGAGCAAAACCATTGGAACGGCGAGGGGAAACGCCAGGCAACAGATCAGACAAAGCAACAGAGTGTTGAGCTGCTTTCAGACATTCACTGAGCTCCAGATCATTTCTGGACATTCTCACTGCTAATGTCTCAGTGAGAGGCTCTGGCCTTTCTCTCCTACAGAGTGTCTACGTGCAGCACTTTACCATATGAGAAGGAGCAATTTATGGGTTCGCTCTTGCCGAAGGACACTTCAGCACATGGAATGAGGAAGAAAGGGTTCGAATAGCCAAGTTTCTGGTTGGAGGAGAACCACTCTTCCCCCTGAGCCACAACATATTGCAGAGTCGCACAGGGGGCAGATCATATCTAGAAAACCAAGTTCCAGTTATGCACTTTATCAATTTGAAATGGGTTATGTTGCAGGTATGTTTTTAAACACGCAGGAAATTTGACCTCTTCAAATTGGACACCGTTTGGGGCCTTGCTCAAGAGCACTCCTAAGGCTGCTCCTCTAAATTGTTTTTATTCAAATTGGATTTACTCATTGCTTGTAATTGGGCTCCATCTTTTTTTGGATTCTAAATTCCAGTGACTTCTAATTGTTTCTGAGTCAAGAGTACATACTGCACAAAGAATTAGAGATAATTAGACTAAGCTGTGTGTACTGTAGACTCCAGCGTGACCTCAACAATGAAATGCAGGTATTGTGCTATTTTTAATCGAAAATATGAAATATTCAAAAAGAGATTTCTCTTAGATATACAGCCAAAATTTGAGTTAGCTTCCCAGAAAAGAAGCTTCTAGGCTCCAACCTGGTAACTTGGTTTTTCTTCTCCAGGTGCTCAGATAAGAAGACATGCAGCTTAGGTTAATTAGACACAGTAAGGAAAATGCTCAAGGGCTTTTCAAGTCTACTTCTCCAGTCTCTGATGGACTGTCTCATCCAGTGTCTGCTGGGACTGGCAGGATAGATAATGGATGGAGAGATGGATGGATGTAGAGTTACAGTCCACAGATACCATTTCCAACACAATCACAGAGGCAAAGAACCTCAATGAAAATATATTTTTGAAGAAACTTAAACAATTTGCTGGTTAAATTGAATGTAGCTCTAGATCTAGACTTGGGTTAGTGAATGCCCGACCATAGCTTTTGTGAAGTGACAGTAATTGCTAGTATGTCATGATGTTAACATACATCCAGCTTTTGTATTTTTTATTTTTCATTCCATGGTGAATATTGGGTGTGAACAGTCTGAGGCTGGAGTCAGAAGATGATGTGGAAACATCTGCTTTTCAACTCGTGCAGTCATGTGCCTCCTCTGAAAACTGAAGTGCTAGTTGAAGTGGAAGACGGGTGTGTGTGCGTGTGTGTGTGTGTGCTGCAGCAACATGTCTGAGTGCATCTTTACATGAGTTGTGTTTTGTGTTACACCAGCAGCACGAGTCTTGTGCGACCCATTATGATCATCAGCTGAATGTGCCACGCACTGTGGATTGTGGCGCGCTGATATGATGTATATGTGTATGACCTGAAGCGCCTGATCAGTGGTGCCAAAGATTGCCGACGCCACTGTGGCCCCACACTTTGTTGGGACAAGCTCTAGAGCACTGCTCATTGAAATGTTGATGCTGATAGACAAGGCCAAGGGACAGATGGGAAAGCTGCAAGTGCATGGCGCAGCAGGTGCACCAGACAATTTCACGGTTTGAGCAGGGACAACAGTGTGAATGACCCAGATGGACCCGCGAGCAGGCACACAGGTGCAGTGGAGGGACTTTGACCACAGAGAAAGATGACGATGAAGGTGTAGCACAGGAACAAGAGTGGGTCATAGCAATTCTGCAGACCACTACCACAGTGTGTGTATCTCCTAGTCAGCTGTTTAAGGCAGTGTTGTGATCGACTGTCCTCCAGTGTCTTTGAGCTCCTCATGTTTTGGACAGGTTTCTCCCTGGTGTGTGACTGCATCAGTGAGATCTGGAGCCAAATAGAAAAGCCTTTAGAGCCTTTAGAAATGAAACCAGCAGTGAGACCATCACTAGATTATAATTTCTCACTGTCTATGTTGGCACGCCAACACCCCTCCCCCCCTGCTTTTCCAAGGTCATCATTTCACAATGAAGTTGTCCCATCTGACAACCCCTTCTCCTTTCTGCTCCCCCGTCCCATTACAGCCGCTCGCTTAGACTCTGAGCCCTGGCGGCGGCAGAGACTTATCATGGTTTCTCGACAGCCACCTGGTTGGCGTTCGGGAGCTGCCATATTAAGTGCTGTGGCAAGTGGCCCGGGCTGGACCACGTGGGCTCCAGATAGATGGTGTTTGTTTACCGCTGCATCTGTTTGCTTGTAGAGACACCATGCAGAGCCTGGCAGCACACAGATGGCTGGCTGGTGGCTTCTCGACAACGGCCGTCATCCGTGCTCACTGCCCTCAAACCACACAACGCCCAGCGAAAGCAGCAGAGGAGAGAGAGAGAAAAAAAATATGCCAGGCTTCACCAGGGGGCTAGAAGCAGCTGTGGAAAAAAGAAATCAAGCAGATAAAAGACAGGGGGTGGGACATTGCTCTCTAACTAAGGGAAGAGGGAGATGAGTGTCTTGGAGTGAGATAGTCGGCATCGCTGTGAGGAGTGTAATATATACCTGTGTGTCTTATTTTCACTCACTTCATCCTTTAGCACTTTGAGACCACTCCACATTTACAGCGCTCCCTCAACACCTGCGTCTGTGTGTCTTGGACTAGAAGCCTCGGCTCCAAGCAAGTAATAACATTATAGTTCTAATTTTGAAGATTAACTATTAGAGAATTATACATTTTGTTTCGTCACATATGTTTCCAGCTGTATAAACTCTGGCTTCGTCCAGAAGTCATGAATAAAGTAATTAGAAGATCGTCTTAGATCTATTCAGAACAACACCCACACTGATGCAGCCTCTGTTTGTCACGCAGCATCTGAATGTCCATTCATCTCTTATATGAAGTGTTAAAATGACATTTTTCAGAGATCCCAATAGATCCACAGAAGCCAGTATGAAGATAAAAGTGGAGCTAATTGTCATAAGTAGTGATCACAGGCACTAATGGGTGATGACAAACCCTTTATTGTGCTTATTAAACGGCCATATATTTTAATGGCTTCTTTTCTCATGCATTATTTCGATGCTTCATCTCACAGTGATTTGCTCGGAGCACAATCGTAATGGATTGCCCTGGGTGAGGGTTTGTGTTAGGCCGTGGTGGGGGGGGGGCTGCACTTGCCCTGACGCTGTCTACCTAAATAACATCTCCAGCCTTTGTGAGAACGACAACCCCCTCTCCAGACACAGATTGTCACTGCACTGTGACAAATGACATACACACATTTGAGCAGATTGCGGACCATCCCCCGTTCTATACCATTACTCTGGACCATCCCCCCTGCCACGCAGCAAAGTGTTTTTGTATCGTGTCTTCACGGAGCGCCTGGTTT
The DNA here is from genome assembly GCA_016785235.1 of Pseudorhombus dupliciocellatus. NCBI lineage: Eukaryota > Metazoa > Chordata > Actinopteri > Pleuronectiformes > Paralichthyidae > Pseudorhombus > Pseudorhombus dupliciocellatus. The sequence goes on from JAFBJW010000069.1 coordinate 550,749, forward strand.
TACCCTCGCACCCCCATGACTGTTTGTCCTCGCTTTGAAAAGGCCCCTACCGCTGACGAACTCTGACAGACACAACCAGGACTTTTCTTTTTTATTTTCCCAACATCTATAAGGCTGCATTATTGCTCATATATATTATAAGTGGACCCCAACCTGCGAAACAAAAGGTTTTAACAAAAAGCGTCCTTTCAATTCAGACAGGGCTCTTTACAGAGAACAAACAAAATTCAACAATTCAACACAAAAGGTGCTCAGAGCAAAAACAAGGGAGACACCAGGCGACACTAGAAGACACTTGAGGACGGAGAAACAACATGAGGTGTTGAGAAAAACACACAAGAAAACAACCAGCTGACAAGCACCAAGGCAAGCACGGAGACCTATATACACACTGAAGTGAGGACAAACTAGAGAGAGGTGGCACGGCACAAACAGATGAAACTTATCACGGCAGGGAGGCAAGGTGGAAAACGCACCTGGAGCAAAGCTACATATAAAACTGGAAACTCAGAACATAAATACAAATAGGAGGAAAATGCAGTTTGTTTGTTTTCATGTAACATTTTCATATTTTTTTCTACATTTTGGGCCCCTTCATGTTTTGTCCTCTCTAAGTGCCTTCCTTTCCATCGGTTGCCTTGTATATACTGGAGGACTAACATCGTCAGCTATGAAGCAGAAAATACAAATTCAATTTGTAACCATCTTAAAACGGATCCAGTCTGTGGCCAGGAACTCTGTATAATTTGATTCTATTACAATTAGTCAGTGTTCTCCTGGATCCCGTTTCAGTCTGTGAAGTGATTAACCTTGTCACTGTCAGAGCTTGCTTTAATAACTGCATCATCGCACTTGATGTAGTGGAAAGTATTTGAAATACATATACGGTACATATGGGCTACTTCATTGTAGCAGACATATAGGTCAAAGATATAGGTCAAAATGTATGGAGTGATTAATGTCAACACATTAGTGCTGCCCCTCAGCAGAACAGTCGGAATGAATCAGAGGGCTGACCGAAGCATTCAGTCCAACTCGTATTGACTGTCTTTCATCTTGACGCTCTGAGACCCTCAGACATTGAGCCGGAGGAGCCCACGAGACGAAGTGAAACAGCCGATGTCCCTGAGCAGGACCAATTTGCCTCTGAGACTATACGAAGGAATAGGAATGCAGCTGCAGTTTGAGAGAAGGCTACCAGCATGTGTCAGCTAACATGCATGGGGTCAAACAGATTAAGGGTATCAACCACTGCTGATAAAGCAGATAAGTTGTTTGACTTGGACTCTAACCCAGGGGTTGGGTTAATGCCTGATTATGGGATGAGCACATGGGTCAATATATTTACCTCTGATCGCTGTGTTTGGGTGTAAGCGGTGCTACTGCTGCAGCTCATCACCCTAAAGATATGCAAACATTATCAAAATATTTATCTGAGCCAGAGTCACATGGCAGCGTCGAGCTGTTCCATCTCTACCGCTAATCTTTCTGCGGGTCACGGGGGGAAGCAGGAGCTAATCCCAGCTCACATTGTTTGTGAGGTGTGCTGCACCCTGACCCAGCCCATCACTGGGCTGACAGACATTCACTCTCACATTCACAAGTAGGGAACTATATCATGCCAAGTGGGTTCCCCCGTAAAAATCATTTGCTGTGGTGTGTTTGTCAATAACTGCGTAATAAAAAAATAAAATAAAAAAATCTTAACAATAGCAACGTGAAAAGAGCAGGCATGGTGCAAGATGTTCTGAACTCAAGGATGTTTGGATGATAAGATAAGGTAGTTACAGTTCGAAGCACGTTCAGTTTGTTCGTTATCGGCCATGGGGAGGGGAATACGAATACAAAGGCCCGTCATGAGGGAAAAGCAGAGCCATATATGTAGAAGACCTGGATTTAGATGTCGAGACAGTTTGTGTTGTGTTGCTAACAAACACTTCTCCACAGCAGACTCGATATATAACGTCCTGCTGCCACCCCCCCCATCTCAACACACCTAAGATTGCTGAGTTGTTGTTGCTGTTGAAGAATCTCCTGCTTTGTTGTCAATTTTGTGCCATTTTCTTTCATCATCCCTGTCTCGCTCCCAGCCGTAAACCCAACAACATTGTTCTCTGCTCCACTAAGTGACATCAGCCTTCTGTGTTCTGTTGAGCCACTCTCCCCATTGACCCATCTCTGTGGCCTTGAGCTGTGGAACGCCTTTCCCCACACCGAGCTGCAGCTTTCGTCCTTCTCCACTGTACTTCTCATGTTCTCTCGGGTTCTATAGTGCCACAAACATTGCTGCTGGTCTGTTCCCTACTCTTATGGTGCATGACCCTCATACACATGCGTTTCTGAAAATAAGAGCGGTTGTGAGAGCTGAAGAGAGGGGAGGTTTCATAAGCTTCGCTGTGTTCGCTGTTGTTTAAGTAGGCCACTGTTTGTGAAATCTTTCTTATATATATATATAGTTTTCTGTATTTGTAGATCCGCTTTAAAGGTTTCCAACCTTGGCTTTAATGTGGAAATATAGAGGGCTTTTATTATAAACTAGGGCAGAGGATGTGACTGTTGTTTTGTCAGCCACAGAGAGGTCCCTTGTGTGTCTCAGAGCCGACAACGGGGCCCAGCTCTCTCTCCAGCTCCTCTCCTTATTTGAGAGGGGAGCGCTCGGCTGATCAGAGACCTGTGATGTATGGATGATCACGCTGTGCGCTAAGTGATAAACCTGCTTGGTTTGTTTGAGTCAGACTTCAAAGATCTGCACCTAATGAAGCAAAGGGCTCTGTGGACTCCAGTCTCTCAGGGTGCAGCTCACGCACAGCAGCCTGGGCTTTGTTGTAGCTCCTGCCTGTTCCGCACTGTGGGGCTCACTCCCTGAGGGTTGTGCACCTTTTGGGATTATGTATGCACATCATTACAGAGGGTATTGTTCAATCCAGGGAGGCCATTCCCACTGTGACAACAGGATGACGTCTGACAGTCCAGTTGCCAGTTATCAGAATAAACTTTAGATGGAGCCTTGAGAGTGTGAGCAGTGAGGTGGTGGCAGCACAGAGACATGTGTAATGGTGGAAAGTGGGCAGATGATAGTGGAGATGTGGAGCTTCAGTGGGAAGATAAGGATTCTTTCAGATTGAACTAATGGTTTAGTTCATGTTCGTGGCCACTACACTTACTCTTCCAGCTTTAGCTGCTAATGCTTCACAAAGTTTCCCTGTGATGCTGAGATTGCTGAGGTTGCTGTAGTTGTGGCAGTTGGAGAATGAGCTGTAGGTTTATTGTGATAGGACCCTCACATCTTTTTCACAGTGACATTGTAAAATAGCAGTTAAAGCTGCCTGATTTAGTTATTTGGAAGCAAATCATATTTTGATTTCAAGTACATGTTATAATGTGCAATATTTTCTATAATCTGCAAGTGAGGATCAGTCAAAGGTCATGGGAGTTTGTCTTGGCTCTTTGCAAATAATCAGTTTTCAGAATAAAATACAGAGATCACGTGTGTTTTCTTATTTCTAGTCCTTATCATCAAAAGCTCCCTGGACATCTCCTTCAGTGTCTCAGTGTATAGCGCCTCTTTTAGAACCGTGAGATATTTCTATTCTCTCTTCTTGTCACGTTTCCTGCCTTCTGAGTGTTTTGAAATGTCATCAGGGCAGCCACTCGTTCCTGTAATTTCCCTATTCCACTTATTCTGACATTTTCTGGCATATTTGACTGGGCGGACAGCCTGAAAAAAACAACATGTCATTTCTCAGTCACTCAGAAATGTGGCCTATAATATACAGTACTTCAGTGAATGTTCTCTGCATGCCTGGTTATTATAGTTATATATTATATTTACATTGGTTAGTACTTTGTTTTGTTCAAATTGAAGAAAGTCATGCATGTCTTTAATCTACACCTAAGGCCAACCTCGGCCAAGGCAACTAACAAAGCACGCAAACCACTCATTGGAGGAAACAAATACAAATGGAAACTTAATTGCAAATGGGCTCACAAATTGCACGGCCCATTTGTGAAGCACTTGAGTTTTTATAGCCACTTTTGTTTGCTCCTTATTTGAGACTTGGCCAGTTGAGACTGACAGAAACCGGTTCAGTAAACAGAAGAGTTTTCAGCTCCAAACTTTTTCTCCTTACATAAGGTCTCGGTTTGTAACTGTGACAACTTGCAGCACGTCTTGAAAAATCACCAGACAAAAGAAAATGTGCTTAGGGCAACAAACTTCTGTTGTTCCTCCTTCAGAACGTCTTCCATTTCATTTCCATCCACCAACGTCCACATTTGCCGCGATGATCAAGTCATCCATTTACAGGCCTCATTGTCGGAGCCTAATCCTAATCCTTTGTTCTCCTTCAGCTGTTCGAAATGACCGGAATAAGAAGAAGAAAGACGGCCCAAAGCCGGAGCTGGCAGAGAGCTATGAGCTGACAGCCGAGCTGGAGAGCATCATTGAAAAGATTCGCAAGGCCCATCAAGAAACCTTCCCCTCCCTCTGCCAGCTTGGCAAATACACCACGGTGAGTTTACTGTCCTACAGAGCCTGCAACACATCTTGCTGAAAGTGTATCTGCTCAGTGGGCCGTGTATTAGAATCACAAAGGTAACAGAGCCTCAGTGTTTCTCTGAGCCTGTGACTCTGCACCGCCCGTGACAGCGTTTTTGCATCTTTGATCTGATCTTGCAAACCAGCCTGGAGTGCAGAGCTCATAATGATAATCAATCTCACACTGTACTCTAAATCCACGTCTAATGCAGCTCCCGAGCTCACGCGTGCACCGCTGACCGTCCAGGCAAATCCTCGCCAGCACTTCCTCTTCCTCTCCTCTCAATACGTATCGATTTGACATTAAGCCTGATAGAAAGTCATGGATCGTAATAGCACGATCACCCCAGGCTCCCTCTGTTTGGACAAATCTGAGATGGTAGCAGGATTTGTTTACCCCGCTTCAAATTGCTGCAAGAGCACGAAGCAAAATTGAAAATAATGAAAGATTTCTTAAGGATGGAAGCCGATGCAGTTTCCAGCATCAAGCCGTCATCGGGGATGTGCCTGTGAGCCAGACAGCTCCCCATCTGGTTTCTGCGCACGCTGACTGGAGCCTCTAGCTTCTGACATGTCTGAAAAGTAGAATAAATATGGATAATCCACCTTGCATCATTATCTGCTTTTGTAAATCAAGCGGCACCGCCAGCTTAGCGCTGACGTGCGACGCCGGCTGAGCTGGGTGTTGGGAACGCTTGTCAGGGTCGGTGCAGGCTTTGTTGCCCCCGCCATCTTCCAGCAGAAGTCTCACAAGGTCTCTGCTGCCCGTGAGCCCTCAAACACCAGGGCCCTGTGCTGGACTGACAGCCCCCCTGAAAGAGCACACACAGTGACTCCGGTCTCAAAGCACCTGACCCTGTGTGAACACACGGCTGTCCTTCTCCTGAGGGACGCCTCTGCGGTCATCACGACTCAAAGGTCAGAGGTGATGCAGGTGTAAAGACGACCTCCTCATGCTTTCCGCTGAAATCGCGTCGTTTGGTAAAGTTGTTGTGAAGCCGCAGAGCGGCTGACAGCTCCAAATCACGTCGCGCTTGATTGGCACACACGAACACACACATTGTGCACAGAGCTGACAGCTTCTTATGTATTTGTTTTTAAGTTGACTTACATATAGATTACAGTCGTCGGGAGTGAGCCGTGATTGACACGATGCTCCACAAACGCTTGTGTTTGGGAGCGACGCAGCGCAGGAGGGGGGGTGCACGCTTAATGATGGCGGTGGATATGTCCTGATACCTGTCAATCGTCTCGAATACCGTTTGTACGAGATAAACAAATGCACTCAGCAGCTCTAATGTTCAGTAATGTCTCCCTGAACGCGGTGATGAAAAATCATCCCTGACAATGAGCCTGCGAGCGGAGACGGGCGAGACACGGGAAGACAGCAAATGGGCGGCGTGCAGCTGCCGCTGCTGTCGTGTCGGAGTGCAGTCGGCTTCCACCTCCGCAGCTCTGCCCCCCCCCCCCCCCCCTTTTTTCCCCCCTTTTTTCAGTCAAAAGCACAAAGCTGCTAATCGCTGAAACCCCTCTCTTCTCCACCCTCATCCCATTCAATCCCATGAGACACTTCCTGATATTACAAAATAATCAGTTTGTATTGAAGCGAAATGCAGAGCAGGAAAATAGAAGGACATGATAGCAAAAATATTGCTCCCCGGTCACGATAGTAACCAGTGTTTGCTGTTTGTTGGAGCGGCAGTCAGGCCCCAGATAAAGCCCTAATCTGGATCAGTGGTAATTATGCTTGCTCACAGACTGTGAGAGGTTCCATATTATTAGTGATTGGATCCTGATGCGCCTTTTGAGTCCTCCTCATTGGACACAGAAGAGAAGCTCCTGCACCCCTAGATTAGGTTAAAGCTCCAATTATTGTGTTGAAATATTCAAATCCTAGTCTGCGGTGATTTAGGAGTTCATTGCCGGGTTAGAGGAGATAGCCGCGCAAGTGAGCGGGCTTAGCTCCACAATGAATAATGCTTCATTGACAGTGATGGCAATGACAAACGAGCCTGGCACTTTCAAAGACAAAATAAAACATCAGCGCTCCGCGTGGCCTGGGAGGGCTCCAGGCCGCCGCCGCCACCGCCGCTGCTCCTGCACGGTGCACAGTGCACGGTCCGGTCTGGAGATATTAGCCACTTTCCAGTTTTGACCACCGTTGCCATCCGTCACAGGTGCCTTTTCCTCTGTCTGTATCCGTGCACACCAGCGTGCTGACGAACAGCCCAGCGCTCATTTCCACACTGCCAGCTTCTCCTCTAATGCTGCAACTTCTATGATTTGTTTGAATAAATGACCTTAAATTAAATTAGAATTCCCCGGCAACTTCCTTGTTTCGCTGTATTGAATTATGGGACCGGTGTAATTGACTGGAATTGCAAGGAGCGCGTATGGGGGGGGGGGCGCTGTGGAAAAAAAAGACGAACAACGAATTATCTCACCCTCCTCCCTCCCTCAGTCCCCTCTCTCTCTCTCTCTCTCTCTCCAGCCAGAGGGAAGAGAGCATGATAAGTTGCTTTAATATCGGTCACCTCCAACCCCCCCGACATATGTGCTTTGTGCAAACACAGACTCTCTTTCTTTCCCTCTCACACACACACTGCTTCCTCCATCCCCATCAAATCAGACGTCAATCAGTGGAATGTGCATCCGTAGAGCTGTTGTGTCGACTGCGGCTCGTTATCTGTGATTTAAACGCAGAGCAAATGTGCCTCTCACTTAACCCCAGATCATATTTAATGATCTCTCTTGCTCTCTTTCTGACGTTCTCTGTCTCCCTTTATCTCCACTCTCTCTCTCTCTCTCTCTCTCTCTCTCTCTCGGGTGGCCACACAACAGATTGTTTGCTCGTGTCCAGCCCGCCGCGGTGCTAACTGCCTCGCAGTAACAACCTCAGGGGGATTGATGTGCTGTGAAGAGTCTTCACAGTCACTTCAGCGACGCGGCCGGGGGGGTGGGGGTGGGGTTAGGAGGGCACCTCTGTGTTCGTGGCCTCTCGCGCTGAAACAGTCCCCAGCTGAGGCTGTTCGCACCTGGCAGTAACATCTGAGGCCATGCGATCATTGGACGGCTCTAACTCCGTCCGTTCACACTTGGTATCAGACTGTGACTCCGAGTACGTCTCCGGTGACCACTTGTGATCAGATTGAACCTCCCTGATCGACGTGTGAACAAAAGCCGACAGCGTTTTTTATTGTAAAAGAACAAATAACGATTCACCAAGTGATTTATTTCTAGGTGTGTCCCAGTCAAAGCGAAGTAAACCCAGATGTTTGATGCATTACTGTAGCTGGTCGCTGCTTTTCTTCTGAAACTAAAAGCGAGCTGCTGTAATTAAACTAAAGCAAATAAAGAGAGCAGGACTCCACAAAACCAGCCAACTGTTTATTCAAAGCTCGATAAAGCTCGAATCAATATGCAGAGCCCCGTGCTGGAGAATCAGTTGTCATTGTCATGAAGCACCTGGTGTTGTCAACTGTTTATTTTATGTGTGGGAAGGTAATGAACCCATCCAAGAACAAAAGGTGGAAAAGACTGACCAGGGGTGAATTCAAATGGACACCAACGGTGCCAAACAGGGTTATTGTCGCTCCTTTGCACCGCAAATAGAAGCTTAAGATGTGTTGTGATTCCGCTTAATCATGTGAAGAGGAGCATGTAAAGGGATTTCTTTAGTCTGGGTTCAAGTGTAGACTTGTTGTTTCTGAATGCTGCTCCACAGACTTTTCTTTCCAGACAAGAAGAAGAAAAAAATAACAGCTGAGACAAATTTTTGACAGAAATGGACTGATTATATAACAGCCCTTGAAACTTGACTTTAACATTCCCTTTGTCTGGGTTTTGGTTTCGTTATATAATGCTTCACTTTCTTCGACTCCCCTCTCTGACGGATTATTTATTATTTATCCGTTCACGCAGTTCAGACTTTAAAATGACAGAGAGAAACAGGCAGATTTAACCAAATGTAAAGTCAACCATGAAGCAGCAGCTTGAGGCAGATCATATCGGACTCTGAAACACACACACACACAGACAGCATGTATTCTGTGTGCCCACACTCAGCAGTCTCTCCTGAGCTGCCGTTTGCTTTGCTTTGTGGAGCCGGGTTCACTACGGTTGTTTATGCTGAGTAAACAGCCAAAGTGTCCAAGGAGTTTGTTTGGAGATGATTAGCACTCTGTAAAAAAGCATTTTTGCTGCTGTATTCATTATCTGGAAGGGAAAAGCCCATGCAGCAGTCAGTTACAGCCTCTCAGGGCTTTGTTCCTGTCCCTCCTGAGGCCTGTGAATCGCACGGTGAACAATCCCTGCTCTTAACTATGTTTATGCAGGGCCTGGTCACGGCACAAACCTTTCTCGGTTTCTGACAACAGCCCTTTTTATGTTTTACTGTATTATTTTTATAAGTTCAAACTCGTCCCCATAAAGCTGGTACTAACTAAAAGGGCAACGAAAGCACATTCGCCTGTGCACGGAACATTTAGTCGCCAAGTTTACTTTACAGCCATTTCCACTGGAACTATTGTTATTGGTTTCAAGGGCTATACCACAGAATAGTTTTAATATTGATATAAAACTATTTGTTTTTAAAGCTTAGACTTTAGCATGCATTGTTTTATATGTAAACTTTTTATTTAACAAGATATATAACAGTCCAAACAGAGGCTTAGCAAGACTGCACAGTACAGACGTCCCCTGTCTGTCCAGCATTATGGTGTGTAAGGACCGTCCCTCCTCGTTGTGTTAAGTGCTGGTGCGTGCCGCTCTCTCTGCGAGTCTGCGCCGTGTGTCCTTGCCACATGTGGAGGCTCACCCACGTAGAACAGATGGGCCATTCCATGTTAACCATCACAGAACAGAACGGTCATCAGACGCTCCATCCCCGCCATCAGCCAGCAGCACCGCAGCTCTCCTCTGCTACACCCGACCCATTCCCCAGCAGCTGCTCTCCTCTGTCGGAGTGTGTCACGTTTTGTCCCCTGCTCCTGTGGCCGCCTCTCCTTTCCTAAATCTGTTTGCTGCTGCATCCTCATCCACTGTAAACAAGAACCCAACCATTACAGAATCACCTCTTTCAACGCTCCCATGTCTCAGACAAAAAAAAAAAAGAAACGGCGATAAAGATGAAGCCAAAAAATAATTGGGAGCATTACTCTGGGATATGAGAGATGCTGCTGGCATGTAGCATCTAACAAGTGAGAGGAGACGCTGACAGTGTTATCTTTGGAAGTTCAATTCCTCCGTTGTTTAACCATTTTAACTACAGCAAGGATTTGACTCAAAGCTGTTTCTTTAACACAGTCAACAGCCTCTTACACTCATTCGGTTACTACACAGTGGAGTTAATTAAAGAGCAGGAGAAGATAACTTTAAAACCTGACCTCACCCTCGACCTGAGGTTTTAAGCCACAAAAGTTGGACCCAGGTTGAATAAACAGACATTTGTCATTTTAAAAAGCCATAAGCTGTTAGCATACACATTTTCTGACTCCATACAGCCCCTTCTCAGCCACTCTTAACCATCCTCCCTGTCATCTGTTACTCCTTCTTCTCTTTCCGTCCTCTCTGTGGTCTCTTACAGCACATTTATTTCCACTTTTTCCTCTTCCCGCATACCGCGATCCACTCTGTCTTTATTGTTCCCTGGCTTTCACCCGTCCTGCCTCCCTCCAGTGTAGGTGCTGCATTAATGGCAGCGCTGGCTTCAAACCGCCCTGTGCTACCTGTCACAGCTCTGTTTCTGCATCCCATCATTGCATAAGCATCCCACTGGCACTGTTATGCTCATTATTGCCGGGCCCGGCCACCGGGCTCAGCTCAGCTCGGCGTATTCACAACAACAATCCTGCCAGTGTTTTTGAGAGCTCTGGTCTTATGGAGCCTATTTACTGTAGGTAACTGTGACACATATGGAGCAGAGTGAAGAGGGTGCACGGAGGAGATCATTAGCAACAGTCTGTGCAATGACGAAAGTAGCAGCTTCTTCGCCTGACGGCTTGTTCTCTGTTTTTCTGTGTGTGTGTGTGTGTGTGTGTGTGTGCGCCTCACAGAACTCGAGTGCAGACCACCGTGTGAGGCTGGACCTGGGCCTGTGGGACAAATTCAGCGAGCTGGCCACCAAGTGCATTATCAAGATCGTGGAATTTGCCAAACGAGTGCCTGGCTTCACAGGGCTGACCATCGCAGACCAGATCACGCTCCTGAAAGCTGCCTGCCTGGACATTCTGGTGGGTGCCATCCTATTTTGGAGAAATAAACGTTGTCGTTTAGAGAAGGAATGTTATTCCTTCTGTTTAGTGATTGACACAGGACATCTCCTACTAAAAATCAGTTCATTTGAAATCTGCCAGGAGCATATACTGGAAGTAAAAATAAAATATAGATTTTTTTTTAGCGTGTGAATGGATGGATGTGATGGGGAAAAAAAATCCCTGGACCCTGCAGTTCAGAGACACCTACGGGCAATTTAGATGAATAAATAATTGATCCAAACTAAAGATGATTAGTAAACACAACTAGGTGATTTACTTCAAACCTCAACACTTCTCAGAGTCCATAGCGAGTTTTTTTTTTCTAACCTCCAATTTTTTGCAGTGTGCACAGGGTCCCAGACACTTTCCTGTCTTTTCATCTCCATCAGTAATTACACTGAACTAGTTTCTCTTTAATGGAGTTGCTGCAAGAAGCACAGTTCAGATGTTTCTTCAGTACGAGAGTAAACTCCTCAAATATTCAGTAATGAGCTAAAAACTCTGTTGAAGTGCTCCCAGCAGTGACATAACACAGTTATATAAACACACCTCTTTACCAAGGAGGGAGTCGTCTGCCTCGGTATATTGTAATATTTATCCTCCTGTTCCCTTCCCGCTCCTCAGCGTGTTAGAATCTATTAATGTGTTTAGAGTCTGTGGCGAGCCTCAGATCTCCGGTGGGTTTAAGCCCCGGCTCCCATTAGACCGATCCTCAGATCTTATTGGATGGCCTCCTCCGCTGGCCAATGGGAGTCGGGAAGTTCAGATAAATTGATCATGCCAGTCAGTTCGGTTCATCATGAGGAGCAGCAGTCTGCAGCAGAGGTTAGATTAGACATGCAGACACATTTCTCAGCCCCCTAATCTTTTTTTAGGACAGTCGCCTGTGCTTTTGAATGTGGGGCAGTCACTCGTCGCGCTGCGTTTGTTAATGATGCTGTGTTCTCTTTATGGAGCACAGACGCAGAGATGTCTGCAGAGGGTGCCGCCTGCCAGCGGGTAAATGTTTGTTATTTAGGGCTTGTGAAGTGGAGCAATGTACTGTAATGTAGCCTCAGTAATGAGATGGAAAAAGGCAAAATGGCTGTCTCTCCTCCTCGTCTGTCTCCTTTTTTGTGCTGTGTGTGTGTGTGTGTGTGTGTGTGTGTGTATATGTGTATCCGCACTTATGTTTATGTTAGAGTATATTTAGGCTAATATAATTAGCACTAGTTTCATTCTTTTTTCAATCTTTGCCACATTATAATTATTCCTGCTCTATTAACTTCTTACAGTTATAAATACAGATTGAATTGAAGGTTTATTTGTAACAGAACGGGCATGAGTATTAATGTGAGGCGTAGATGCAACGTATCGTAACAACATGCAGACATATCCTGGATTAATGGATGTTGGTGATCCCAGTTTGCGTGTCTGCGGCAGTGGCACGTTAATAAATGAGTTTTCACTGAGTCACACTTATCAGATGTGGCTGAGCAGTGAACTCCCAGGGAAACTGGGGTGAGGAGTTGAAGGCTGTGGTGACTTTCTGGCTCCCACTCAGCCATCAGCATCCATTCACCAGCACGTTTCAGTGGTGAAGGGCGTAGGTATTTCGCACGGGGCCTGGGTGAGGGAGTGTCATAGTAGAGATCAAACGCTCTGTGTGTGTGTGTGTGTGTGTGTGTGTGTGTGTGTCTGGCCAGCCGGTGTGAGTACTGCCAGTAGCCATGTTTTATTCTGTTTCATGTAGCAGACACGCCTGCCACTCACTGTCAGAAGCATCCCACTCAAATAGCTTCAAAGGTTCCTGTAGGCTTCACATCCAGCGTCAGTGGCTTCATTAGGTGTTCACACACACACACGCAGTGCAGCAGGGAGATCCAAAGGTTATTTTCTTTGAGTGTGCGGAAGGTCATTGTTTTGGCTGGGCCTCTTGTCTCTGTTACTCTCTCTGGGAAACTTGGTTCAGACTTCTCACGGATTCTCACAGACTCACATACAACAGTTCCAGCCTCCTCACAGTCTGGTCGAATGACTGTGAGGAGGCTGGAACTGTTGATCATGTGCCTGTATGTCTTATCGGTGGTTTGCATATTTCATGTCTTTCATGTATTTCATCGGATCACCTGCAGTTTAGGTTACATTCATTGATTTTATGTCCACTAGGGGGAAGCAGAACAAACTAACAATAGCATATAACATTTCTTGCAGATGTGACTGGCCACTGACATTGTTCATTAAATGTTAAGCTGCTCTACTGGAACTGAACTTTTTCTGGTTGAAATATAAATGCTTATACAAACATAAATAAATCTGATTCCTTTCAAATCTGATCTGTGAAACTTTGAGTAAGGTTTCCCACCATGAAGGTCCAGTAATAATCTGATACAAGGCTCATTTTGGTTTGGGACTTAAAATTTCATTTTTGCTGTGAGGTGGCCTCATTCTGAACCATCACTAATGTGATTTAAAACTTATTTTGCAGCTTCAGTTTATTTCTTTGGCTTCATGGTTTAATTACAAAACATTAGCTGCTCTGAAGTCCTGGCTTATCAGTTCACACCGTTGATATGTGAGCTGAAGGGAAATTGCCAAAAGAGACAGGTTTCAGTTTTAGCAACACAGCCCCACTGTGAGAAGAAATGTTTATTGGACATTATAAATTTATTAAAACGTTATTAAAACACAGTGTAATGCTTTAGAGAGCAGTTACTCAACCATTTGAAATGACATTTGAAAGGGATCAGTAGGTATTTGAAAGGTTAAATCCTCCTTTTTTCCTGCTTTTCCTTATGGATGATTGCTAAATCAAATGAAAGAGTAGTGCTTTTGATGCTCAGCTTCAAGACGTTCAGAACAAACTGTCAGCAGTGTCATCTCTGTCATACATACTAACCTATGAGTTTTTCGGCGATTTTTGAGATGATTTATTTTTGCAAACAAACAACATTTTCAGCATAAGACATGCTACCCTATGATGTTTTCATCGATTTCTGGCCAAAAAATTTTTTTTTTTTTTTAAAAACGACATAGTAACCTATGACTTTTTTGTCGATTTTTGAGATGATTTATTTTTGCAAACAATCAGACATGCTAACCTATGACGTTTTCATTGATTTCTGGGCAAAAAAAAAAATTCATTTTTTTGAAAAAAACGACATAGTAACCTATGACTTTTGCGTCGATTTTTGAGATGATTTATTTTTGCAAACAAACAACATTTTTAGCATCAGACATGCTAACCTATGATGTTTTCATTGATTTCTGGGCAAAAAAAAAATTCATTTTTTTGAAAAAAACGACATAGTAACCTATGACTTTTTCGTCGATTTTTGAGATGATTTATTTTTGCAAATAAACATCATTTTCAGCTTCAGACATGCTAACCTATGACGTTTTCATTGATTTCTGGGCAAATTTTTTTTTTCATTTTTTTGAAAAAAACGACAGTATGACTTTTATGACTTTTTCGTCAATTTTTTAGATGATTTATTTTTGCAAATAAACATCATTTTCAGCATCAGACATGCTAATCTATGACGTTTTCATCAATTTCTGGAAAAAAAAAAAAGAAATCTTTTTTTTGAAAATAATGACATACATTACATACATACATACATTTTTGTGATGATTTATTTTTGCAAACAAACAACATTTTCATCATAAGACATGCTACCCTATGATGTTTTCATCGATTTCTGGCCAAAAAAAAATTATTTATTTAAAAAAAAAAAACGACACATTTTCGTCAATTTTTGTGATGATTTATTTTTGCAAACAAACAACATGGATTTCTGGCCAAAAAGAATTTTTTTTTTTTGGAAAAAAACGACACAACCAAACCAAAGTTTTTTTAATAAACAATAATGAAAGAGTAGTGCTTTTGATGCTCAGCTTCAAGACGTTGAGAACATACTGTCAACAGTGTCATCTCTGTCACCCTAACCTCCAAAGTTTCCTGTCCACTAAGTCTCGGCTCTCTCTCTCTTCCTTCCCCCCTGTCAGATCCTGCGCATCTGTACGAGGTACACCCCCGACAAGGACACCATGACCTTCTCGGACGGGCTGACCCTCAACCGGACACAGATGCACAACGCTGGCTTCGGCCCTCTCACTGACTTGGTGTTCACTTTTGCCAACCAGCTGCTCCCCATCGAGATGGACGACACAGAGACAGGCCTCCTCAGCGCCATCTGTCTCATCTCTGGAGGTGGGCGAACCGGGGCAGGGTGGGGAGGAGTGGTGGAGGGCAGTGGGAAAGAAGGACAAGTTATAAGAATAGAACTCAGAGCATACAAGCCTTTTTTTTTTTTAATTTGCAATCATTAAATAAGAGCATTTCAACCTAAGGGTTCTATGCAGACGTAGCCTGAAGTTTTTCATCCTGTGCCCTGTGTTTATAAATGTAGATGTGTAACTGAAAACACATTTGATGGTCACGTTTTAGTGTCATTCAGTTTTTTTTTTTTTACATTTTTTATGTTCAAGATGACTCTCTTCACATCGGTTTGTGAAAAATGTCTGTCTTTATTCTTACAACAATTAAGATGTTTTTGATGAGAGTGAGAAGAAGAACCTCTAGAGAGAAAGAGAAGGCTGAGACCTCTCTTTCTCATCTCTCCGCCATTCTTCCTACCATTAATTCTGTGAGTGCAATCCATGATGGATTGGAATTTGTCCGCTATCGTCCCAAACATGAATCAGGTGTAAGTGAAATGATGAGCAGCAGAGCTAAGGTGGATCTGCTCCTGAAGGAACCAGTGTCAGTGTGAAGTGAAAGTGAATCAGCCTCCACCTGTGTCTGAAACCAGGTCAACCACAGGTTGCTGTCAGTGAGGCAGCGATGTTGTGACTGGAGAGAGAGGGAGGAGGGGAGGGCGAGGAGGGAGATGACAGGCAGGTATGTCACAGCAGAATCAGTTCACTGAGTGGAATGTTTGAACTGAACCCCCCCCCCAGAGACAAGAGGCTGCTCTGCTTGTTTTCCATCGCCAATATTTGAGGCATGACTAATGCTCTCGTGTGGCTCCACGAATATTAACACACAAGTCTGTAACACACACAAAGTTTTCCTATATGTCCACTCGAAGTCACACGGCGTCTCTTCTAATTATCACACTCCCGCCTCCCCGTCATTTTCATCAGCGCTCTGGCTCCTTCACCGCTGGGTTTTCATTCAAGAATATATATATATATTTATATACTCGATCCCCAGAGCCTCAGCAAATATTTCAGGCTCTTGCATAATCCGAGGGAAGTGCGAGACACCTCTGATTGCATCTGTAATCATGCACCTTGTCTGCGGGTCCAGCAGCTTCTGATTCCAGTGCACACACTGCCACCCTAAGGCCTAATGCTGGATTGAAATGTAATCTTCAATGTGACTACTTTTCAGAGCTCACCATTCGGATAAAATGTCTAAGACATTACAGTTTTTTAAGTCCTGAATTTAGCAATAGTGAATAAGCTCCCATTTGTGTTTGCAATCATGCATAACTCTACCCTCCTACCAGTTAACAAAAAGGAAACCCAGGTAGTGCTACAGAAGCGGAAATCAGAAGCGTGCCTTAGTTTAAATCTGATGCCAGTTCCAGCATACTGTTATTGGGACTGCGTATGTAAGAGGAAACACCATATTGCTGTATATTACAACTTGACAATATTTTCTGTGATGAAAATAAACCCCAGCTAAGTCTTCTAAACATTGTCAGTGGCTACATATAATGCACAATACAGCCAATAAAAACCTGAGGGAACTCCCAGCTCAAATGTCCTCGATGCTCTCTGAATGGGGGATTTGAGCCAGTGTCTCTGTTCGGAGAGCAGAGGCCTCTGGTGCATTCGTCCACTGAGTCATTCTCTTCCGTGGTCTCTGGGTAGATGCACGGCTTTGAATACCACATCTGCCAAGCAGCTTTGCCTCCAAAGCCTCGCAGTTATCAGAGCTGAGCACAACCAGTCAGAATAAAGGATTTAAATGAGCGCACTGCTCAAGTTATCTAATTGTAACCATCGCGGGAAATTCTCCTGTGCAGCAAATGAGCTGACATAATGAGATAAACTCATCCTTCTTAATCAAACTGGAATCCATGCTGTGAAACATGTATTAGCCTCTGGCTTGTCTACATCAGATAAGGCAAAGACATGGATTTGTCATATTTGAGCCCTCAAGTCTGACTGGAATTTGCGTGTGTGTCAGATCGTCAGGACCTGGAGGAGCCCTCCAAAGTGGACCAGCTCCAGGAGCCCCTGCTGGAAGCTCTGAAGATCTATGTGAGGAAGCGGCGGCCCAGCAAACCCCACATGTTCCCTAAAACCCTGATGAAGATCACAGACCTGCGGAGCATCAGCGCTAAAGGTAGGAAAGGAAATGTCACCTGAGACCACACGCACTGTATCGGCTCAGTGTGCCTCCAAATAGCAGGAGGCATGCACGTCTGCCTGCATGTCAGACACTGGTAATCCTGTAAGCGCTCTAACACTGGAGGCTGACAGGCTGCTATCACTGTGAGCAGAATCACCAAATAAGCCGGTGTTTTGCTGCGATGTGAAATGGAGAAATTGAAAAAGGTTCAACTTTATGCAAATGCTCTCCGACGTGGGCCGGGAGACAGTTTTAGTCGGGACCTGTCAGTAAACTAAGAGAAGAAGAAAAAAAACCTTGGCACAGGATTGATGGTGTTAGCAGAGTGATGGAATAAATGTATGTGACAAATCGTCCAAAGTCAAGGTCAGACGTATATATGTGTCATTGTTTCGATGTGAGCTTTCATTTATGTTCTCGTTTGAATTCGTCATAGAACTGAGCAAAGTGTTTTTTAGATATGACAGTTGTAATGATCATTATTATGAGTATCTATTGAGGCTGCAGCCTCTGGACCCTATAGATTGCTTCGATCTGTCTCATGTATGTTTTGGACTGACTCAGAGCACTGAGCCTTAAACCCATTGAAGCTTTGTGCCTTCTGCAGACCCTGGCCCCTATGGCAAAAATGCTAATAGTTATTATGGATCCACTGATAACTCAAGTTAAGCTTGGTGTGAAGATGATCTGTGCCAAGTATCATCAACATTACACAAAATCTGTGGCACCAGTTCTACCTTTTAGGTTTTGCACATAATCAAATATAGGGTTAGGGTTCGGGTTCGGGTTGGGGCTAGGATTAGGGCTAGGGTTACAGTGAGGGTTTAAAGTTGTTGTTAGGGTTAGAGCTAGAGTCAGAGCAGGGTTTAAAGTTATTTGTAGAGTTAGAGCTAGGGTCCGTGCAGGGTATAAAGGTGTTTGTGTCAGGGTTGGGGCTAGGGTTAGGGCTAGGGCTAGGGCTAGGGTTACAGTGAGGGTTTAAAGTTGTTGTTAGGGTTAGAGCTAGAGTCAGAGCAGGGTTTAAAGTTATTTGTAGAGTTAGAGCTAGGGTCCGTGCAGGGTATAAAGGTGTTTGTTTCAGGGTTGGGGCTAGGGTTAGGGTTAGGGTTTGGGCTAGGGTTAGTTCTTTTTTCAATGAAAATTTGATCATGTATAGATCTAACAAGCAAAATAAACCAATTTCCAAAGAGCAAAGCAATACCTCTTCTTATTGTGGGGTTTTTCCCACTTTTTCTCTTTTTGTGTTGCAGGAGCAGAACGCGTCATCTCTCTGAAGATGGAGATCCCAGGTTCCATGCCACCGCTAATCCAGGAGATGCTGGAAAACTCGGAGGGCCAAGACAGTCAGGGCAGCAGCAACAGCACTTCAGCCGAGGTGGAGGCGGAGGCCGTTGCTGGGGCCAGCCCCAGCAACAAGGACAGCCCCAAGGAGGACAACCCTGCTGAGGAGTCGCCGGGTTCCTTGGACCCGGAGGAGGCTACAGCCACACCTCCTTGCAAAGAGCCCTAGGAGGATGCGCCCACAGGTCCCTCTGAGACTTACTCTGACATTTCTTTGCACAAAAAAAAAGAACAGCCGGCAAGGAGAAGACCTCAAACCTCCCCCTCCCACCCATGCCCAACCTTTCTGCCCTGACTCTCCGACGCTTGGTATTATGTTATCTTTATATCGTTCTACTCCCGTCCCTCTAAAACTCCCTCCTTCAAAAGAAAATGTCAACACGGAGGCCTCAAAGGATTAACGGTTTGTGTATAACGCTCATTTGTAATGGCGTCTCTGGGACTGTGACAGGAAGGGCGTGGCCCTCACAAACCGCCAGAGATGATACTCCTCAGGTCTCCTGTGTAACTCCTTATCTGCATGACAGGAGTTGGATAAGTGGTTTTAGTCCTCTCTTTCTCTTTCCTACTCTGTCCTCATCTCTTTCCCTCTCTCATATTGTTGGCATACGTACATTGTACATACCATGGTATGGTTAGATCTTGTTTCTATGATGAATTTTGTGGTGCTTTTTTCATTGTCTTAAATATTATCTTTGAGGCGATACATCAAGGTTTGAAGAGGGACCAATCGTGAGTCCCTCATAAAGTTATCTAGAATGTTATTGCATATTGACATTATGGAAGTCTAATATTTTATATTTGTTGCTATATTTAAAACAGTTTTTGTCTTTTAAAACACTAACTTATTCATGTCTCCACATGAATGAGTTTACATCCGCACCGCCAGAATGCAAAGCTTTTCTCCATAGCGACAGCCGAGTCTGTTCATCAGTTTTTCAAAGGAGGGAAGCACAACAGCAGAAGCCTTTGACACACACTCATCAGACTGACCGCGTCTGTTGAACTGACCAGTCGCGGCATGAACCGCAGAGACCCAATGTACCAGATTAGATTTCGAGTCAGCCTGTCTATGAAATTAACTCATCTGGTGGCCCTATCTCCTCCGTAAATCAGTTTACCTCACTGTCAAAACAAATTGGGCAAATTAGGTTGTTGATAGATACCAGAGATTTTTCTGCAGCCGGCTGTGATCCCACAGGACACCTGAGACCTCTAGTGAAGTCTTAGATTCTACTTTAACTGTGGGTGGTTCAGGGGGTTCGCAGGTTAATAAAAAGCTGGCCCCATGACTGAATTTCCTCCAGCGTGATTTCCTTCTTCAGTAGAGAACGTGCAAATATCTCATTGCCAAGGACATTAATTTATCAGAGGATTCAAGAGAATACACACGTTGGTGCAGCGACAAAAAGATGAAGGATGATGATTGGAATGAACACCCAATCTCCGTATTCTGCACGCTCCTGCTAGCAAACAGTGCAAACCTTCATTTCTGGACCGATTTAAATGATGTCTACAGACACAGTTGCACAGATAGTTAGTTATTAGCTCATCACAGCCAACAGCAGCTTTGACTCTTCTAAAAAAAAAAAAAAAACTGGCTTGAATGTCAACCTCATGAGTGTGTATCTACCACCAACAGCATGGACTACCAACCAGGCTCTGCATCACAGCTCTGTTACGGCCTTATGAACAGAGCTCCTCAACTTTCCTTCTCTATCTTTTCAGAAGTGTCTTGTTTGAACCAGTGAGTCACATGGGCAACGCAATTCTGATTGCTGAGCTGCGTGGGTCAGGAAGATTGTACAATAATGTAGAAAGCACATGGTGGGGTGGGATACCCAAGTCCACTCCAAACATCCGCCTTAGACTTCAGACTTGACAGTGTCAGCAACATTTAATGATGCAAGAGGATGGGGCGGGCACGCTGAAATTAAAAGACGATCCTAGAAAACCGCTTTTCTTTGCAACTGGGGTCGCACAACCCACTGAACAATGGGAACCGAACTTCATTACAGCCACTCATCCTCAGATCCCTCGCGACTCAGCGCAGGTCGGCTCACAGCTCCATTCACACTGATACAATGTGGTTGTTCCTGAACACGTTAATTAAACGCGTCGAACAATTCAAATGTAGCTGCAGCACAGAAACAAAAAAAACTCGCAATGAATCAAGCATCAACGTAAGGAGAACACACACGTTATAGAACATGATGCAGTGAGTGGAAAAGAGAGAGCATTTCCTCGTTTTAAGCTGCATACCAAGTGTTGAGTCTCCATGGAATCAAACACTTGCCGCTAAACATCAGGTGGAACTGCAGCGGCACAATGCAAACAAGCTGACATCCACCAATCCAAGCTGGTGTTGGTTGGTCAGTCAAAAATATGCATCAACCTTTAGGGATAGGTGAATTTGCTGAGTCTGTGGTCAGTGACATTTGATTTTGGGATGGATTTACAAGCATGGATTCATCCTAATTAGAGTCGAAGATCGCTTGCTTTTGAACATTTGACCACATACCACCTTCCTCAACCACAGATTTGCTTTGTTGTCATCAAGACTACAGACATGGTTTCCAGTTCTCATCCATATCCATGACTAAAAGAAGCAGCTACTCCTTTTGATCAATGCACTTATTCATGAGGGAACATATTAGTTAAGCATATATGTTCCTGCCTGGACCTTGGAAAGAACAGTCCAGATCAACTTATTCACCTCTCAACCATATCACATGGTCTTCATCCAGAGTCTAAAGTCACTCCCACAATGCACTATAATAACGTTTTGCCATTTTACTGGAGTGCCCAAATTCTCAGTGTCAAATTTGTGTTCTACATATAGAGTCTTCAAAATATCCAACAATGGATCGATAAAGCTTTTTTCCATGTTCACTACTTTCGGCAGAATCCAACAAAAACAACTCATTACCATAGATTATTCTATTGAGCATGCGCAGTACTACATGACAGATTAATTCCTACAATTTACAATATGTGTAAGTGTGATGTTTAAGTTTTTTTTAAGGCTGTGATCATTTAAAGGCTTGATGAGATGAATTATTAAGTTGGATGACAATTGGTTCCTTGAATACAAAATCGCTCAAAAACAAATTAAACATTGACATAAATATAATCCATTACATAATGCAAATGTTAAGTCATCTTGAAAAGTGACATCCTGGGGCAGCACGTAACAAAACCCCACCTGCATTCCATCCCTGCCCAGAAATACATATCATAAGGGAAACCAGAGCTGTTTGGGTTTGTTTTTTTTGTTTTGTTTTTAGCGTGTTTGAATGTGAATAATGTCATGGAGTCTGTCAGCAGAATGATATGCAGTGTTAAGGAATAATTACTTCTATCTCAACGTGACATAGCAAATGCTCTCCCTGGATTTTCTGTCTTGCTCTCCTGGTGAGAGATGAAGGGAGGGCGTCTAGGTGTTTTTATTTTCTTTTTTTCTGATTTTCCTGTTTTGAAGCTGGAAAACCTTCACAGCCGAAGAATGTCCACATCCACCCCTGACGTGTCCGGCACACCCCTGGGTGCCCGGACACAGCGGGAGCCGTTATCTGTTCCTTTAGGAAACAACTTCACAATGCTGAATTACATCTTGTTTGTTTCTGTTGAATGTTGTACCGACGTAACTGTAATACTTTACTATCTAGCTCACTGCAGAGGTGTTACATAAATGGCGTGTGCTTTGCATTTCATTTGGCAGCTCTGTGGAAAAGACGTTCTGTCATTTGTCCTCGGGATCATCGAATCACATCTGAATAATGTAGAAAAAAAAACAAAACAAAACAAAAGGAGAAGTAACTGGAACTTAGTGGGCTGATCTGGGCATCCAGGTCACTCTCCACAACACACACACACGTACAATCTGGGACGAAATCAGAAAGAGAAACCCATGAGTGGAAGAAATGGACAACCGAGTCACCTCAGCACCTGATGTTGTTGATATGTTCTGTCCCTGTTCCATGTCAAACAACAGAGCTGCTCCACTCCCCCACCCCCCCCTGTTGGGAAGCCAATCAGCTGCCGTCAATCAATCAAACCCAATCAGGCGACAGCTATTTGGTTAACAGGTCAACTAATGAACTAGGGGTTGACTGGGTATGTGAATAAGTGCTTTGAAAAACCAACAGGATTTGATTTAATCAACGACAGTTAACAGCCTCTGCCGATAATATACAGGTCCAGGGAAAAAAAAATCGGCCTTCACCAGCAACTGTCCTCCACCAGGACACAAAACTGCACTACTACATGTCTTTGTACTATCACAGACCATGCTAACAGTGCGTAATCTGTCAAGAATCCAGTGCTGCAGTTCCATGAAGCTGTTTGCCCTCTATCAAAGCTTTGGTGGTTTGTCCTGCAGGCAATGATCTAACAACACAACAAACAGAGACAGACACAGAACCATGACCGATAATCACACTAAAGCTGCTGTCAGCCACGCACAGGACTCTGCAGTTCATCCATATTTTCTCCTGAGGAGGCGCGAGCGTGTACACAAATAGCACGTCACTTCCTGCCTGCCTGCTCCAGGACTTGATGCTGTTGTAAAACCATTGTTAAATCTCCCTCTGCGTTGTGCAAGCATGAAAGACAAACTCTGGATTAACTCAGCAGTTAACCCCACGCCTCACCCTAAACGCTTTGCAACCATGTAGCCGTCAGTTTGTTGACAGTATATCGCCAAGTATCAGATATCCTCAGCGAGCAGGAGGCTGTTTTTCCGACTGGACCGACCAGTTCTACATTCACACAAGCCCATGGCAGCAGTGCTACAAAGACCCTGTATCTCAGACGCACATCCCAGTCCAACCCTTAGATGAAACCAGGAGCCAGAACACGAGACTGTGAACCAGTATCAGTCATTAACAGTAGCTCTGTTGTTCTCCATCCTAAAGGTGTCTTTGGTCGACATCATAAACTGTACATCGTCGCCTTTTTTCTCCCATCTCTTACAGAGGACCTCACCACCAGTCATATGCAGTGTTGTATAGTCGTGTTAATACGAGACATAATGATCACATCACATTGAGCGCGAGAGGGGGCGGAGGGGAGGCAGGGCCCTGATGTGATGATCCATCCCATCAGCCCCTGCGTTCCGACTCCATGGGGTGAACCTGACCTCGGAGGATGCGCTGAGGTTTGCGCTCCGATTTGTTTCTCCATTTTAAATATTGTCTCTGTTTGTACATTAACATATGCTTTTTATGTTCATATACTGTTTAACTTTACCATGAACTGTCCTGGCAAAGTAATAAAATATATTTATTTTAAAAATATATGTGTGTGTGTTCTTTACAGCCTGCAGTACAAAAATAAAAAAAAAATCTAAATCTCAAAAATAAGTGAAAGCAAAAAATTAAATATATATTTAAAAAATGGTGTAAAAAAAAAAAAGTTCACTTACCCAGTCTACTTCTGGGTAACCAGCGAGAAGCAATCGATCCCTTGGGTTGGTATGTCGTCCAAAATATGGAAAAAAGTAATAGGTTAGTATGTTGTCCTAGAAACCTAAAAAAAAGAAAAAGTCATAAGTTAGTATGCACAATCAAAGGTGAAGAAAAAATAAATCAGTACTAGAAATGTGATGGTTCAATAGATTCAGACCTTAATTGTTGTAATATAGCCTCCATGCTGCCATTGCCTAGCAGCAGTGCTTTGATGACCTAACAACTGGAGCATGAGAATGGATGCAAGCTTTTCTTTTCTGCAATAGGCGCTGAAGAAAAGAGCCACAACAAATTATGGACATTTCATTGTTTACTTTCAACTTCATGTTCAAAAAGTTACATAGTATTCTAACAATTAAAATGTGCTGAAGCACAGCGTTCTACACATCTAAAAGCCACTTGGGACAAATACAGAACATTTCAATAAGCATAAAAAAGAAACCTGTATATGTATAATAAAAAGTGTAAAACACAGACACATTTAAAAATCATTAAACATCACCATTAATGAAAACAAAATGAAACAGGAAATGTACAAAAGTCTGTGGTAACACAGGGGAGTGTGTTTTAAATGTTACTGAAGTCTGCTTTAGTCAAACATGTTGTCGTCATCGTCATCTTCATCATTGTCCCATTCCTGGAAGTACGTGACTTCTTTCTTGGCACGGCCTGGCTGGTCACGGGATGGCGCTCCTGTCGCACGCTGGCTGGTTCTGTTGCCGTCCTCATCATCGGATGAAGGTTTCTGGGATTTCTGTAGAGAAGGGAGGGAAGGTTTTATAGTTACCAGTGATGAGTGAAATGTGAGTCCAGAAAAAAATACCATGTGTGTTTGACAAACTATCATTGCTCATTACATAGGGCAACAGTGGCCATGCATGAAGTGAGCTGTGTAATGTCATTGTATTCTGTTTTACATGTATATGATTACACGTCCATAAATGCATCACAGACAAACCTTGATACTGCATCTATAAACACAGGGAGACACTCACTTTGCTGGCAGATTTGTTCATTTTCTTCATTGGATTGTACTCGTCTTCTGACGCAGAGCCCTTCCTCTTCCTCCCCCGACCTTTACCTGGAGAGAGTCAACCAACCAGGATATAAGAGAAACCAAAAACTCACCAGAAGAGGCACAATGTCACAATGTGATAATATTTCAACGGTAAGTGTACCTTTGAGAGCTGATGCTGGCTTTTTGGAGCCAGTGTCCGAGTCAGAGTCCCATATGGATTTATCTGGCTTCTTTGCTTTTGATGCTGGTGGTTTCTTCGGTTTGGGAGCTGCACTGGAGGTCGTCTTCGCTGCTGTTAATCAGATAACACGCTGGTCATTAAATCAAACCAATATCGTCAGATTTCCTCCACACCATTTCCATTCTGTTCATTGTATTATATTATATTAATAACTTAAATGTTCCACCGTGAGTGTCAGTGAACTGATGAACATGTCAGTAATCCTCTCTGGTGTCACTGTGCAGCATTAGAGCTCCCTCTGCTGGCCGTCAGTCGACATTACCTTTCTTTGACGGCAGTATTTTGTCAAACGCAGAGCTGCTGGAGTAGGTTGAGAACACGCCGCGGTCGTCGTCGCTGTCTGACTTGAACCCATCTATGACACAAAAGAAGACACACTGATGACTCTTGGAATAATTTACATGTTATCATGGCCAGTGATGCTCTGCAGACCTGAATATGATGCGGTTTATGAATCTATTGAGTTGATTTATTAATCTATTGTTCCTAATTATGAATTAAATCACCAGGTAATAATGGTTTCACTGGTTACCCAGAAGGTGCGGATTTACCTGGAGCCTTTACTCACCACTGTCATTGCTTTTTTCAGAGAAGGCCGACTTGGATGAGAAGATGCTGGTTGTCTCTTTCTCTTTAGCTACAGGTGCAGGCCTTTAGAAACAAATAAACCAAAAGAAGCCTTTAACAATCAACAAGCAATGTGCCAACATACAACACAGATGTCAGACTGGATTTAATCGTTTGTTTTAGAGATTAGCACCACACATTCTGTCCAGTCCTGATCCACTATTTATTTACTTATTTTCCTTGACTTTATATTTGAATATGGGTCAGAACCAGGGTTGTTTTCTTACGTGCTCTTTTTTTGTGGAGCGGGGAACAAGTCTTCCTCATCGTCGTCCTCATCGTCATTATGGTCGTTGAAGCGGCTCTTGGTTTCAGATGAATCTTTGAACGGCCTCGTCGGAGAAGAAGCCACATTGTCGTCTCCGTTCTCCTCTTCCTCTGCCTCCTCCTCCTCCTCTTCCTCCTCCTCCGAGAAGTCAAACGTGTACTTCGGCTTGGAGGCTGAAAGACACACAGCACAGAGTGCGTCACACGACGGCGTTACCGCAGCAGGTTCCACCGCCGTGTACAAGCATTGGTTCTGTTTCAGCTGGGTTGCATCAGATGACACTCAGAATCCTGAAGACGCAGAGGATAATCAGCCTGAGGTAACCGGAGCTGACTGACTGCTCACTCTAATGGAAAAACACTGCATTTGTTGGGGATTATTTTTCAGTCATGGATTCATCCACATTTGATGTTGACAAGTGGCTATAAACCTCAGTGTGACATCGTGGTCATCACGAAACACAGATGTGTTCTGTATGGTTTTTGTTTGATGATGGAGACACAGATAAGAGGACACAGAGACAGAGATGATAGACAGAAGAGAGATATGCAAGAGGAGATATGTTATAAATAAACAGAGGAAATACAACATTTCCTTGCAATTCTTTATCTTTAATATCTATGTGAGGAGAATTCTCAGCCTAAAGACATTTTGAAAAGTCCTCACTTTTGAGTACTTGAAAGGTCCATTTTTATATTTCACCTGCTCAGCAGGGCCCAGTCTTACCTGATGCTCTGTACGACTTGGTCTCTCTGGGGATGAGTGGCTCGCTGTTTTCCAGGTCACTGTCAGAGTTGGACCCGTCATCGGACCAGGGGTTCCTCTTCTTCACCTTCTTGACGGTGGTTCCTTTCAAGGCTGGAGTTTTTCTTACCCTAGGAGCTCCTGTAACACAGAGAACCACTTGGTCAGTTTTGTGCGAGAAACAGCAAAAGAAAGATCAATTGAATAATGCCATAAATGAGGAAGATGCTGACCAGGCTCTTTTTTCTCTTTCTTGACACGTGGAGTCTTTGGTTTGGGAGCAGAATTTTCTCCCGTCCCTCCCTCTATAGCCAAACCATCTTCATCAAACTCCACCTTCACATCTGCGTCAGCCTGAAGACACAGAAGCACAACTTGTATCATCCCTGACATCCTGACACCGCTCTCTTCAGCCGTGAACTACATCAGCAGCTGTTACCTTCTTCTTTTTGGTCAGTTTCTTGGCAGAGTCAGCTTTGATCGGCTGGGTCGGAGGTTCCACTCTGCGGCCATACGGTGAAGGCATCGTCTCCTCCAGGTTCAGCTTCTTCACTTTAGGTTTGCCCACTTTCCCCTTCACCAGTTTGATGCCCTTTCCTAAACTCTGATCATCTCGCTCCTGAGCCTCCACTTTCTGAAGATTATCACAAAGCAATATTTGAGTTAGCTGAACTCCTGGAAGCCTTTCAAAAGTAGGACCAAGTGTTGTGTGCTGGGCAACATAAAGAGGCAAAAACAAAACGTACATCCAGCTCCTCTATGAAGACTGCCAAGTCCTCCTTCCACAGGTCGTCAGGGGATTTCCTCTGGACATCGTTCAGTTCTCCTCTCTGCACATCAACACACACATTCTCTGCGTTCGTCCACATCAAACCAACTTCACAACTGAGCTGAACAAGCTGGTGGCAGATTATTATTTGACCCACTGATAAACTAATAAATACAAACAAGGGCATCTATAATTACAATCATAAAGTGTCTAGGATGTGGGTGTCTTGTCAGACAGAAATTAAATACAAATGATGTGAGTGAAAGGAATAGGAAACAGTGATTCACACCTTCTGGTCTCTCTGTTTGAGCAACTCCTCCACCTTCTCTTTGGTCAGGCACCACAGAGGCATGTTGAGGATGTAGTTGAAGTTTGGCCCGGACGAGGAGCCTGAGTCCACCGAGCTGTCGCTTTCATTTCCGTCATGGTAATCTTCTTCCTGAGCCTGACGACGACAATCGCAAACATTAATCCATCACAACATACTTCCTTGTGCCGTTTCCTTCTTCTGCCCTATTTAATGTAATTTACTAGCTTTCATTGATGTCTCTTTCTGTCAGGCAAGAGGATCTTCATCATGTTAAAAAGTTGTTGCAATGTTAACTATTAGATGTCATCTTTGTCATTACAATATATAATTATTTATACTACCTACAGTGACCCTTAATATAAGTCATGTTTTCACAATGCAGATGTAGATGTGAGGTATTTAAAAAGTACCTTCTCCTGAGCTTTGGCCCAGGCTGCTACTGGATCCGATTCATAACCTTTCTGGACCAGCATGCGAATCAGTTCCCGCTTCGATTTGTTTTCTGTAGGCAATAAAATTTACGGTGAAAACAGGGAACACTGTCAAACAAAAAACATCCATGAACTGATGCGGAGAAGGGTTTTTTTTTACCGATGGAAATTTTTCCTTCAATTTTCTCCAGAACAAAGCGAGCCTGGTTGGAAAGCTTGGAGGCCTCGGCTCCCAGGCTGCCCAGCAACCAGTCCTTCCTTAGCTTGTAGTAGTTCAGGCGGAGGTCAAAGAACTCTTTGAGGATGTCTTGGACCGAGTCGTACCTCTTCATACAGCCCATGTGGTCGAACAGAACCTGAAGGTAAAGCCATTTTGAAAAATCAGTTTGCGTACCTCACAACAGGAGAAGGCCGAGCAGGAAATGGTTGAACACACTTTACCATGGAGTTGCAGGTGAGGCTGGACTGCAGCTTGAAGACTTTGTGAAGACCAGCCGCCTCAGCCTGGGCCAGTTTCTCCTCAGACATGCGGACCACAAACTTCACTGTGGTGTCTGTGTGGTACTCCTTATAATCGGTGATGAGAGCTGGGGTTTTGTCGGTGCCCTGCAGCATGGGCTCCAGCACAGACTCCTTATAGGTCTGCACACACGCACAAACAAAATGATTTACGTACACTGGAGTATCATGCAATGCAACAGGCCAAAAGAATGAAGCTGGAGATTACCTGCGTCCATGTCCTAACAGGAAGCTCCGTGATCTCAATGGTGTTTTTATCGATGACCGACACCACTCCACTAACCAGGTACTGGTTCTGACCCAGCTCATGGATCACCCCTTTGAAGTTTTTGTAGCTGGGAAGCTGAATGAGGACAAAGAGACAACTATACATTTCACAAAAGCCATAACTTTTGATTTCATTTGCACCTCACACAGGGAGTATTAATTAGTCAAATAAATAGGCTATTCAATAGTCCCTGTGTCTCTCAAAGGCTTGGTCATTTATATATCTTGCACTGTAATGCAGTGCATGATTGCATCACCTCCACATACAGAACATGTCACAACCAGAAAACAGACAGACTCATCCATAGGTTACACAGTAAACACCAACTTAATCAGGAGTGTAATGACAGTTTACCATTGGCAGGGGGTCCTGGTGGTTGAGCATGCGGTTGATGTTGTTGACGATCTCTCGGACATCATAGTTGGGGATCTTACACGCCCAGCCTGTCCCGATGCCCTCCGCACCGTTCACCAGCACCATTGGAATGATGGGAATGTACCACTCGGGCTCCACCTTCTGGTTGTCATCGTACAGGAACTTGAGCAGGTTAGAGTCCACTCCAGGGTACAGCAGCTTGGCAAGAGGACTGCGGGAAATTACACAATATTAGACTGGCCAAAGTTGAATTTTCCACTGTATATGTTTTTTTAACCATTTGTAAATCATGAAAGGCTACATGACAAGAAAACAAGATTTTATTTTGAAAAATCACATTACTCTTATCAACACTTTACCTGAGCATGGTAAAGATGTAACGAGGACTGGCAGCATCTTTGCCTCCATTGATGCGAGTACCAAACTGGCCGAGAGGCTGCAGGATGTTCACGTTGTTACTGCCCACAAAGTTCTGGGCCAAGTTCACAATGGTCATCATGAGAGCTTGCTACACGGACAGAAGAAAAGTGGGCGATCAGAAATGGGGAACAGAAAAAAAGACAAAAGGAATTTCTGTTTGAAAACTAATCCTAAAGCCTGGCACTAACAGCCTTCTTAAATTATTTAGGACCTAGTATGAATATTTGGTGGCTAAATCTCACATTTTCTTTTTTACTTTTTAAAATGCTGCAGAAAACCTGATTATGTCCGACAAAAGCTGATGTGACAAAGTGAAAAATGAGAGCGCAGTGAGTTGACTGTACCTCTCCATGATGGTAGGCTGACATCTCCGCCACAGAACCAGCCAGCTGTGCCACCTTCACTTCCCTCTTGTCGTTCCTCTTTAAGCAGGTGAACAGAACCTTTCTCTGACCGGGCTTCAAGCCTAGAAAAATGCCACACAGACACGCACCATTAGAGGAACTCCAATGAACCAATGAGGATGTACACGACACAACAACTCTTTTCTGAATACAAATGGAACAATATACAAACCATCGACCAAAGACGGGATGGATCTCTCATTGTCAGAGTTGGAGAACAAGATCAGCTCTTTGTTGATGAAGTCGTTGTAGGAGAGGTGCCGGGCCTGATTCCCATATAGGTATTGCTGAAAATAAATGAGATAAATAATTGGACTATGATATCTGTGGTAAATTATTCCAGTGATAGGATTGAGAACACTGCTTCAAATGTGAGGATCCAAAGCTATGTCAATAATATTAATAATTGTTCCTGTTATCATGCCTACAGGCGAAGCATCAAACCTCTGGCAGGCCGTGCATCCTCCTCTGCCGTCTGTCTTCCATGAAGTTAGTCAGCCACTCCTTCCTGTCATCCGTCTTCTTCTTACTGAAAGCCTGCAACACAACAAGAGGAGCTCATTCATTTTATTTCAAATTGTAAGTGCTGAAGTTTCAAATAATGCTAAAATTTTCCCTGGATATCGTCAGAATTTAGCTCCCCTACAGCACAGTATGGACCTGTATTGTTAAACACACCAGAGTGATGGCAGCATCGTCCTCCACGCCACTGTATCTGAACGTGATGCGATGCTTCTCCATGTCAGCAAAGTACTCCTTTGCCTCTTTACTTGTACTTGTTCCCAAACCTGGAGGATTGATTTAACATGATTGAATTGAATGGTTTATTAAAGAACTACAGAAGAAATGTTTGAATTAACAATGTCAATGAAATGTTAAGACGTGAGCGTCAAACCTTTGTAGTACTTTATATGCCAGGTTTTATAGTTCTCTGTCTGTTTCTTCCACTCATCAAACTCTGGAATACTGTAGAAGGAATGTTCCTGCTTGTTCTTGGTCACCTGCAGAGAACAAATAATCAAGGCTGAGCCCCAGATTTACAGTGCACATCTTCAGCTTGTGAAAATGAATTGATCTCACAGTCATTCAATAAAAGAGCAGTGCAGGTGAAAACACCCCCTCCATCAACTGATGCAGATTACTGTGCACTGGGATACGAGGAAAATCACTAGGGAATTCTGTAGTGTAATTACCATCTGGACTGAAAATGCTTTATGCATCTCTTACTTTGACGATTGGTGTAATAAACTCCTCCAGGAAGGTGTGTTTCAGCAGCGACGGCCAGTTGTGGTGGAAGAAGTTGATGAGAAGACCTTTGATATGGGAGCCATCTTGATCCTGGGACAGAAGTGCTGGAGTTAGCAATGTACAACAGGATGATGAGCTTTACGTCATACTGAAGCTGAGCGTAAAGTACATTACCTGATCAGTCATAATCATGATCTTGCCATAGCGTAGGGACTTCAGTGACTCTGGGTCATCGTAGCTCTTCTTGTATTGGAGGCCAACGATTTTGATGATGTTATTAATTTCAGCATTTTCCATGATCTGTTGTCAAAAAGGATTATTGGTCATAATAAGGTAAGATTGCTCATGATCATTTTAAATAACATAATGTCAACAATGCTGGCTCACAAAACTGTGTGCAGGATGCACAAGTTCCATGTTAGCATTTAAAGTCTAAGTTTATACAACCTGTGCAGCAACAAAACCATAAGTCCCACTTATTTTGGGACACACACCAGTACTGTAAAAAGAGAGCACTGTGACATTTTCACAACCCACCTGCTTGTGTGTTGCCTCTCGCACGTTCAGGATCTTTCCTCTGAGTGGAAACACGCCATAGCGGTCACGCCCTATGACTCCCAGTCCAGAGACAGCCAGAGACTTGGCTGAATCTCCCTCAGTGAGGATGAGTGTGCATCCACCGGAGTGTTTGCCCCCTAGGACACAGTGGAACAAAGCAGATTTTAGCACTGAACCATGTGTATGTCATTAAATGAAAATTGCTAAGAGAAAATTACTTTCATATGCCCATTAACATGTCACAGAGAACAGTCGAACCATGACCCACTGTTTACACACCGGCATCGTTGGCATCGTCGAGTTTGGGGATTCCTTTGATCTTGCTGTATTTCACAGACGAGCACTTTTTATTTAGCTGTGTCTGAGCTTTGAACTTCACCCAGTTGAGTATACTCTCCACAATCCCGCAGTTGTTTGCCTGTGGGTGACGAAACAGTCCTTTGAATGACAGAGGCCCAACTAAAAACAGAGTGGGGAGTTAAATGATGGAAGTGTGCTTACAGCGCGGATGAACTTTTCCGACAGAGGGCACTTGGAGCCAAAGCTTTTGGGCTGGAGTGTCATGTTCTCCTTGGTCTGTGAGTCAAAGGAGGGGTTCTCAATCAGAGCGTTGACGAACACCCAGACATGGTTCTTCACCTGAGGCAGAGATGAAGAAAAGGTTGATCAGCACACTGCTGCAGAACGACCACTGCGTTTACTTTGATTTACAAATATTAAGTTGAGCCACCTGGAAGGGTTTCACCATCACTCCTGCCTTATTCTTCTTCTTCACCACTTCAATAAGTTTGGCCACGATCTGGTCCACCACATAGTCGATGTGTCTGCCACCCTGGAAAAGAAATAAACTCGTGTTAAAACCCTTTACCTATTCTACTTCAACCTCTTGACACCCATCGCCGCATACCTTGGTCGTGGCAATGCTGTTCACAAAGCTGATTTGCTGAAATCCTTTCTCACTCATGGTGAGGCAAACCTCCCAGCGATCATTCACAGTTTCGTTGACCACCTTCAGGGCCACGCCTGTCTCGTCCAGTTTGTCCTTCACATACAGATCCACGTAGCTACGGAACCCAGTGATCTTTGGGGGTAGGACAGGTCCAAGTAAAGAGAGTTAAGATATAAAATGTTAGCTTTAATGTTTGTGCTGTGGTCTGTTGAACTAAGAAGAGAAGAAATGTATAATGACACTCACAGGTAACTTTTTGCCATTCAGTGTAACCTTTACTCCTTTGCAGGAGCCGGCTATATCATAAGCTCTGCGGGTTAGCAGCGCTACAATATCCTTGTCCAGCTTTTCCATCTTGAATTTGGACAGGTCTGGCTGAAATGTCACGCAGGTGAAATCTTCCCCATCAAAGAATTTGATCTTGGGGTCAGAAGTCTTGTTCATGTTGTTCTGCCACGTCTGAGGAAGAAAAAATTAAAATCAAGGCAATCACACAGAAACTCGACTGAAAAGTTTTTGGCTTCCAATTGAGTGAAATAATTCTTGTGTGTTGTTTAGGACCCTTGTGAACTTGGAACACCCAAACTAAGTTCAGTGCATTTAGACGCAACAACAGTGGCAAAGAAAGACCCTGTGTTCTGCTCTTATAACCCTTATGGTGAGAAGCTCAAAACAGTGGTAATACACACAACCTTACCTCAGGTATGACCAGATATCAAAACCCTATAAAACAATAACTGATTTAATTCAAAGTCAATCAAGTGACAGGAATCTGTGGAAGTGATATTAAATGAGCTACAATCAGGCCATATCAGTCTTTTAAAAAGACACACTCCCCTGATGTAATTTGTATCATGATGGTCCTCTATAGAAGCTTTGAGAGTCCTCCTCACCTGTTTGAAGCTGTGTCTGTATTCCTTGCAGGCCGTTTCCACCGTGAACTTGGTACTGAAGATGTTACAGAGTTTAGCACCGTACCCATTTCTCCCACCTGGGGGCAGACAAAGAGTTAACGTCACAGAGGTTAAAGTTCCACTTTCTGAACTGACTTTATGTGACAATATGTCAAGATGGCTCCTCTCACCTGTGACCTTTTTCTCGTCGTCATCGTAGTTGCTGGAAGTGAGCAGGTGGCCAAAAATCAGAGCTGGGACGTACATCTTCTCATCCTTATGCTCCACCACAGGAATTCCTTTACCATTGTTCCATACAGAGATGGTGTTGGACTCTCTGGTGGATACAGGGCACGCGGAAATACACAAGTTAAAGAGGCAAAATAAGTATCTATAGTGTAGCGATGCAACAAAAATCAGTACAGGTCTCGGTTTTGAGGTTCTCTATGTTTTTGTTATGTATTCAGTAAAGTAGGAAACAAGGAAAGGAATAAACTGACATATTTATATTTATTCATTAAGTTAACTACAGCGGTGTCTTTCATAAGATGGCTATAAATGGCTGCTTAGAATTGCTGGCAGTGAATGTTAGAGGACACAAGCCTAGCGCTTGAATTGACAAGCGGACTCCAGTTACTCTTTGAAAAACTTCAGATGAAAGGTGAAACACTTAATCTCTCATGAGAGGAGAAAGGACATATCAAACAGATCTGAACCCAAGATGGGAAACCCAAAAGTTTTCCGGTCCATCAGCTGAAAACTTGAGTCAAATAAGGAGTGTGTTCATGCTGAGTTTATAACGTGGGTGGTTAATGAAAGAAATCTGTCATGGGCACAGCTCCCGTGCTGCCATTCACCGTGGTAATACTGAAAATGAATGAAACTAGACTTTAAGGACGAGGAACACCATGTGCGAGAGTAAAGAAGAGTCACTGATACTGCTCAAATGTTTTACTCACACAGGAAATTTGACCTCTGTATTAATCTGCGAGACTGGAAGCACACAGGGAAGTGTCATTCTATTATTTATCAGACGTGACTATAATGGCTGATAATGTGAAGCTGGAATCCGGTGATGTGTGATGGCAAAATTTAAATTAGGATATTCATTTAGATGTATCCTGATGGGGACGAAGAGCTGTGGTATGAAAAGATGTGATTAAAGAGATAATCAGGGTATTTAACGACTATACGGTTACTCTAATAAATATCCTTGACATCTATCATTGCAATCCCTCCCAGGTACGTGGTTTGGTTTGCGGTTGCTAAAAAAACAAAGATATCTGAGTGCTTAATAAGCTCGCCCAGTGGAGAGGAGTATTAAATTCTCTATAAAACCACATTAGCTGCAGAGACCAGAGGGCTAATAGTATCATTTATACAGCGGGGGACATTAGAGACAGCGGCGGCTCAGCTGAAGGACATTCTGCTGTTTAAGCAGTCATATCTGGAAGCAGTTGACAGGCTGGAGGTGCACCGCATATAAAACAAGAGCCCAGTGCATTTCAGAACAGGCTCATTATGCTGTACACTGCCTGGATCCACGACTCTAACCCCCTCCACCTACTGCATGTATTCACCAAACCCTGGAGGCCTGGAGCTGATACTACTTCATTTTGACAGAAGTACATCTATACTGTCTGATAATTATATCATGAAGCAGTGCACTCACGGGTCGATGGTGATCTTAATGGCGGTCATGTTCTTGTCCCTTTGTTTGTTGTCTGCGGCATTGACTGGCAAGCGGAAGAAAACAGAAAAACATTTCAACTTTCACAACAAGCTTTTATGAAGCAACATGGGGTCAACAAGGGTCTGCTAATATTCATTATTTTCATTGGCCCTTATTTTTTCTATTATTTTCAATGTACTCTTTAGTCTATAAATATGATGATGATGATGATTATTATTATTATTATTAAATAACATGTTGTAATTATTAATAAATTAAATGTTCTGCTCACCAATAGTCCAAAATTATATTGTATTTAGTTTAAAATTGTAAAATAACAGAAAGAGAGATTGGAGGAAGCAGGAACCTAATTGCAACTGGCTCTAGAACAGACGGCAGAAAATATCCCAGATGGTAGAAGGTAGCAGAACACCATTAAATCAAACAGACTTAACTGATTGAGGCATCCCTCTGAAAATGTGACAAACACTAACCATCTTGATGAAAGTCCCTCACAGTGACACTGAGCAAAAATCATGCAGGCATCAGCTTGAATGCATTCAGTCAACAAAACAACGATAGAAATAGTCATTTCACACATGCTTGAGGTGACCAGACCTTTTTTTATTAGCTGAGAGTGATTCTGCCTTAAATTTAACAACTCTGGTTCTGAGCCTCTCATGTAATTACTGGGATACAGCGATAATTTTCACACAAACAATCAAACACAGGCCTAGAGGGCCAAGTATGCAGACCACTGACAACACTCGGGAAGCGGTGCACCTCAGCACTGCAGCATAACGTCTACATTGCACTGAGAGATTAAAAAGAATATGCAACAAAGACTGTACTACTACTTTATTCGTCTTTATACATCCAGGGAAAGCTGACTGTGGATGCTTGTACGGTGACAATAACTGTGACTCCGACCGTAACATGATTTTTCACTCTATTCATGCTGCAAACAGAGCACACACAGACACGCTCACAGAGGGAAACTAATCTCTCTGTACAGTCTTAGATCAGTGCTGCTGAGCGTAGCCAACACACCACACTGAGCAATGCTTACATTTATTACAGACTTCAATATTCCAGTTAGAGGGGGGACAATCTCCAATGATAAATGAACCATTATATTAACTGTGTAGATGAGAGTGCCAGAGGAAGATGAGCGGTGTGCGTTCGCTTACCGAGAATTTCATCGAAGATTTTGTACAGCCCGGGAACGTAGGTGATTTCCCTCTGGTTCATGCCGATCTCTTCATCAAAAACCCACATTTGCTGAAAGGCAGGATAAAAGACAAGACATTGCTGCTGTTAACTAGAGTCCCAGAGATCAAGTGTAAGCAAGTTTTTTTTATTCTCAGGTAAAGGTTGGATACCTCATCAACTCAGGAAAAGGTCCAGCAGAAAATCAATTGCCACAAGTTGCTCAGAAAAGTAAAGCAGATACAAGCCCCAGCCTTACAGTTGGTTTATGGCTTGGAATTTGGAAATATTTGTGTGACACTTGTTCACACATGAGGGCTGTTGCAAACAAAACCATGATGCTCACACTATGCTCAGCATGTGGAATTTGTCAAAGCTGGAAGTTAGACATTACAGAGAAATTGTTCACTGCAACATGCTGCTTCACTGTCTGCTCACATTTCAAATGTTAGTGTCAATATTTAAATGTCTTCACAATATTTCTGGCTTCCAAATGATCTATGTGATGATGGAGGATCTCCTTGGTTACAGAGCTCTGTGTGATCTCATGAATGGTAATAAGCAAAAACACAAACGCATAAGGATGAGGGAATGTTTTGTCTGCCTCGTGTTCGTTTACTGGCTCTGCTGGTGTAATGCCACATTTCACAGTGCCGCTAATCACAGATGACGAAATATGCTTCTGGTGTCAAACTCAGCCAAATGGCTCTAGGTAACAGTTGTCCACGGTGAGCATTCTCGAGGAACACCCAGAGCATTATTTTGTCACGCACCTGAAAATCCTCACAGCAGAGCGCTCTGTGGGGATTTAAGATGATGTCTAGTTGTGCAGCATTGCCACAGACCGACTGTAAGACTCAGGCTGCATCCATGATGATAAGTTGCTGTTATAAAGCACAGTACTAATATTCACCACTTACAGCTGCATTCCATACACTGAACATAGGGCCCCCTCTATTTAAATTAACACTATGGCCCAGATGTAGGAGCGTCTGGCAGCACAAAGCTTACGTAACTCAGCAGATTTTACAAAGTGCATAGCAGCATCATTTTGCTCAGGACTCACCTGGGTGATGGGCTCCACGCTGCCAATATACGTGTCTGGACGGAGGAGAATGTGCTCCAGCTGGGTCTTCTTCTGATACACTCGCTCCACAGACAACTTGGAGCCCGCCTTTTCTTTCTTGGCTCCTTCTGTCTTGCCGGCATCGCCTCTGCCATTTGCTGCCTCCTGTTTGACAAAGTTGTTTTAGTTTTGAGTGGATGCATGACCCTGTCTGAGCTCCAAGCCCTGCGGGAAAACACTTTGATGTTGACACCAGATTATCAGTGCTTGCCTCCACAGGGAGGAGCCTTGCCCTCTCGTTGGCTTCACAGTGACTGTGGTGACAGAAGAAGCAGAGTACTGGCCACTAGACTGTCAATGGACTGTGGAGGATTTTAAAGTTCATGCTGGAGGGCACTTTCAATCTCTCTCTAATCTTAACCTTAAAGTTATATTTGAGAAAAGTAAATATCTTCTCAGTCTTGGTTATGTTTTGCAAAAAGTTTTGTTTTGCTGCCAGACTAAATTTGTTTCATTTTTTTTAAATAAGAATTGGACCTGATTTCAATTATCACTTATCAATGTTTTACACACATGACAGAAAATATTCTAAGAAATACAACAAAAGTCCTTCAGACAAGATGCAAAAGAAACATGAATGTAAGGGAGTACTTCCTAACAGATGGATGCATTCAAAGCCTATCACTCCGAGGGGGATCTGTGAATGATGCTGTGATAAACTAGGTCAGGGACGTCAGCGTGGTTGGTGCACGAGCTGTCACCCCCCGTTACAACCAATTACTGCACGTATCCTCCCACAGTGTCAGTGAGGACAGTCATCTTCTCAGGAGATGTTCGCTCGACATTAGGTCATCTACAACTCACTGCTCTCCTGACAGCCGCTGTGGTGCGTTCAAGAGTCACCGGGGAGCGATAAAAACAGTGGGTAATTACAGATGATCGGCTCCATCCATCATGTGTTTACTATCCTTCACAATCAATGACGCCACAGGGCTCTCCCGTTTAATGTAAGATCAAGGTAAAGTTTGAAATGGACGCAACATTTTTCCTGCTGAACAAACTTACTACCAAAGATCTAAAGTCTGGCTCCATGAAGCTGCAGAGGTGTGGAACTGTTTCGCAGAAACTGGAGGACACTGCACCGATCAGCTGTCGTCTGTGGCCCTTTGTATCCCGGGGCTGAATATCAATGGAGACCGCAGCTCGTCTGCTCCTCACCGGACCGGACACTCAGGGGATTTAAATGCTAGCTTGTAGCATCCCGCTACGCCGTGCTAACACGACCGCGGCACTTGTGCGGAGTAAAAAAAAAAAACTCCTGCTACCGTGAGAATGGAAGTTATTAAGGAAGTTGTGTATGACACCAACTTACCAACCAAGCCAGAGTCCCGCTCCCTGCTGCGCCGTTGGACATCTTCCTTTGTGATCCTCTCCTCTGTTGTGATGCTGCTCACCGTACGTTTTCAATTCCAGTCGAGTCAAAAGTCCATCCGCATAACAAAGGTCTCAGTGGCAGAAAGCGATACGAAGCTGCCCGTCTCCCATGTTGTCCGCTGGTCCGCAGTGAGCGTAATCCTGGTAAATATCTCAAAACAAGCCGGGGAGGGGAGGTGTGCCGCGGCTATTGTTAAAATCGACAAGCGGTGGCACAGCAGGCCCAAACTTCAACAAAGATGCTAACGCTGCTGCCAGCTGCTAAATAAATACTGTACAAAAAGCGCGCGCGGGTGAGTCCGGGACTCAGCGTGAAAGCTCCGCGGAATTGAACATGAGTTTCACTGAAATGCTCCGGAAGCGTCCGAGTTAAATAGTTTTCATTTAGAAATAAAAGCGACTGCGAGCTAGCAGCTACATCCGCCGTCCGGCTCCGCCATCTGCAAGACAGACAGCGAATCGTCGCCAGGATCAAGTGACCAATCAGGGGGCTGCTTTTCAAAGACACCGGCACTCCGGCCAATAGGAGAAGTGGACCTTTAATGACTCCTCATACGAAAAAGTGTACCTGTTTTCAACGCAAGATGGCGACAAAACCCCAGCGAGTCACTGTCTATGGACGTGATGCGAACACTAGACTGAAAAAATATCTTTATTACACCGGCATACAGTTTTGTAACGACGATTATTCCCATTACACCAATAATTACATTGATCTGCTTCATTCTTCATTACACACTAACACAACGTTGGTGGTTAACATGCTAGACTAGTAAATCTGACTTAGTTTGAGACAAGTGGATGGTGAGACATACCAGCTACAAGCCATAGACAGTAACACATGTAGTGTCAATAGTAACACACTCAACAATAAATTCTAACAGGACAACTAGAGATACCTGAGCTGATGAGGGATTCAACCCATGGTTTGCTGTGTGACATCTGTCCCCAAATTACAGACAGGTTACAAATCTGGCTTCATGGTTATCTTATGTCTTTCATAAGATGCCCTCAGACACGCACTGAACTCTGAAGAATTTCCCAGCATTCTCCTGAGGAGAAAAAAGAGAATGCAAATGCATGAGCCTTTGGACTTCTCCCAGAACTACAGAGATGGACCAGAAAACATTTGTGTGGACATTCTAAAAAGTTCACATCTGAAAACAGAGTTTTAGGCATATTAAAGATTAAAACGTGCATAATCTGTGATAGAGTCAATCATTAAATTATGCATAATCCACCACCCCATAGGCCAACACCCATTGCACTGATTTGTCAAGAGATGTCTATTTTAGAGCTCTTACTATAATTCAAAGAGTTACCACTGAACTCACCAGAGCAGCAATGAGTGTAGTATAGTATTATAGAAAAAATGAGTATTATAGGTTCAGTTTTGTTATTTGTGTATCAACCGCTAGGCATCTTCTAGGTGGATGAGGATTTCGAATGAAGACAGATCTGTTTCCTTCAGGCTCTGTCTGAACAGCTGAGCATGCTGCCATGATACATCTCCTTCTCCCCCGCTGAGTTCTGCTACAACCAGGAAGTCTGAAGAGCCGGACAAACTGGGGAACGCCTGCATTTTCCCATCTGATGGTTCAAACACAGGGGAGCAAATGGAGGGGAGGAGATGTTGTCAAAGAGACACATTGTGAGAAATGTATCAGAGGATTTACTGCATGTCTGTACCTGCAGAGAATTCTGTAGTAGTCTGGCCTGACTGCAAGGACCAGCAGACTTTCCCCGTGTGGAAGGTCTGGCTAATGGTCCTGATCGAGACAGACTTGAGCTTCATTCCCATTGCAGCAAAATCAAACTTCCAGCTCATTCGTCCCACCGGGGAGCCTTCTGTTCGAGCCATGTACACCTTCCCAAAGAAATACAACAAGGTCAGAGCTGAGGGAACTTGAGGACATGAACTTGAGGCACAATCAAAAAAATGAATCTATACTTAAGGCTCTTTATCACATTTCAGTACTAAATTCCAATTTAGATAATTTCATGATTTTATTATTAAAACAATATTATAAATATGATGAGAAATTAATGATCATACCATCTGCCAGTCTTTTTCCACCATTCTGAAGACCGACTCCTTCCTCCACACACACTGATCCCACCCCTGGACTACCTCAGAGCCGTTGGACAGTCGACAGTACTGGTCTTTGGTGGCATTGTAGCACACGTGCAGTAACTGGTCACTCTTCTCTTTCTCAGTGGGAGTAAACACATAACCTGTAGCCTGAGAGAAACACACGCAGGTGCACACACTCATTGGACATCAAGCAATTCAACCATCAACCTTGCACATATTATATGAATAAATAGAACACTATAAGTGACGCCCAACAGAATACTTGCATGTGAAGTTTCATTAAGTTGCTTGATTCTTTTTTTAAATATTATTTTGAGTTTAGTTTGAGCTGAAGTGGCCACCAAAAGATAAGGCAGAATACAATACAACTGATCCAGCAAGTATGATCTTCCAGGCTGAAAAGGAAACTGAAACCAAACGGTTGGCAACTGTGCATGTATTGTATGATATACTATACCTGTGTTGACGACTCTGGCTCAGCCACTCTGGTCTCCCCCCTTGCTATCCTCCAGGCCAAAGAGCCTGAATTGCGTCCCCCCAGCTCTCCAGGTTTTGGTGTCTTTGGGGAAATAAACTCCACCAGCTCAACAAGCAGCCTCTCCGTCAGGTCCTTCTTCCTGCCTGGACTCAGGGCCTGTTGCCTCTGACAGACAGAAGGTGCCTTGCAGCAGATCCACCACAGGAATACTATTAAATGCACGGTCAGGAGGGTTATGACTTACTGAGTCGTTGAGCCCATTTATGGTGTGAAGCAACCAGGCCTCTTGGACACGGGTCCTTCTGGACAAAACCTCTGGATGTTTGCAAGAATATCTCCATGTTACATCCACCACCTGCATCTCAAACATGCATAAATGAAGCAGAGGCTCAGAGTAAGTTGATATGGGGGTTTACTTCATTTATATATTGACTTCCAGTCAGGGCAAACTAGATGGTGTTATAATAATGTAGTAATAGAAGATTGCATCAATTTCTCTGACCTGGTCCTTAGAGAAAGCCAGGACATAGGCCAGCTTCTTCCCCCAGCCAACCTCATAAAGCAGAGGCTTGTCACAGATATTCTCACACGAGTCACAGTGCAGCCAACGACGCTGGGCGAGCGAGTAGATCTCTGTCCACACGTGGTCTGAAATAACACAGGACCTTTAGTTCATTTCCATGCTACATAAACACACTAACTAAGTGATGCAAGAGCCACATTGGTCAGTCATTTTCATACCTGTGCTATCCCAGATATACCTGGCTTCCAAGCCAAGAGCTCTGCAGCACATGGTGAAACAGTTTGCCCACTCCCCACAGCGCCCCCTCCTGGTTTCCAGCAGCTTCTCTGGATTGTTATACCTGGTAAAGAA
This sequence comes from Pseudorhombus dupliciocellatus, assembly GCA_016785235.1. Lineage (NCBI taxonomy): Eukaryota > Metazoa > Chordata > Actinopteri > Pleuronectiformes > Paralichthyidae > Pseudorhombus > Pseudorhombus dupliciocellatus. The sequence goes on from JAFBJW010000069.1 coordinate 593,565, forward strand.
AACATGCAAGCAATACATTGTATACATATAGTAATCTTAAACATAACATTAAAAAGCTGTCCTAAACGCTCACCTAGGGAATCTTGTGGAGAGTTGACAGCGCTCACAGTAATGGTTCTCCACTCGCTGAGCTCCCCAGCGCAGGTCATCAGTGCTGGGACTGAGGGAGCTGGCGTTCTTTGTGGGACCTCCACAGCTGCTGCAGGGCAAACTGTCCACCCAGGAGAAGAATTCCAGCTTGAACCATCTGAGTAACTCCAGCACCAGGAAGTCTTCTATTCCATATTTACCATCTATGAGGAGGACAAATATATATGTAAATACAGTGAGATAAAGATGAAGAGTATAGCTGATTATCTATTTATCTAAATAAGTGAGCAAGGGGCTTCACCTGGATCGGCACCTTTAGCCTCCTTCAGCTTGTGTTGAGCAGCAGATGACAGCTGCTGGTGAGGGATGTGACTCCGAGCTTTCTGCTGCAGCTCAGGGTTTTCATACATCATCACATGCTGGAAGTTTGACTGGAGGGTCACGAAGAAGCTCATACTGTTCTCCTGACACAACACAAGGAAACATACCAGAAACGAACCGTAATTCAAAATGGATATATGATCGTTGGTTTGTCCAGCCTCTGTTGTGATGATACTTCAGCTGAAAGCTACAAAAATAAGCAATCACAACCTCTGCTATTTAAGGGGAGTGGGCACATGTTTACCAGGGATGATGGCTGTGATGGAGGTGGTAATACAGGTTGTCTGGGTGCAGCAGGAGCAGTAGGAGTAGCAGCAACACGACTCTCTGGTGCTGAAGCTGCAGCAATCTGAGCTCTAGGTTGGACTGGCTCTCTTCCTTGTAGCCTCTGGTACCTCTCTGCTGCAATGGATTCTCTGATGTGCTTCAGTTGTTCCACTGATGCAGACTTGGGGAACACCAGGTGGGTCTCAGCCTGAAAAAAAGAGTCCCAAAACAACTATGATCTGAGTAATTGCATCATCGGACACATCCAGAACAAGTGTGTGTTTAGACTGGTACTAGGATATGTCTGGACTTTAACTTCTGTAGCAGCCAGGCAGGTTCTTACCTCCTCAAACCCCATCTCAAAGAGACATTCCACAGCTCCTTTGACGGGCAGCAGCTTCGTGGAGAAAGTAGGATTCCCTATGCGGATGGACCTGTACTTTTCCTCGTTTGGATTCCTGTGGGGAGTTGACATCATTTTTTAGGGATTTAGACAGACGAGATGATGTTAGCTAGCATCGTGTGTGAAATGTACTGAAACCTAAGCTGGAGAGCTTAGCATGACACATCCACACTGACCCGCTGGTAACTTCACAACTTTACCTTATAATGTTGTCCGCATATGTAATTAACAACTTGGCGACGTCCAGGAAGACTTCGTTTGAGTTCTCACACAATGTGGTGACAGCCGGTGACGCAGCCATGGCGACTTCTTCCAAACACCAGCCGTTGACAGCGGCAAGCTAATGCTAACACAGCGACTGTTGCTAACTTGATGTTGTGGGTCCTCGCTGAAGCTGCCCCAGCTGCGCCTGAATGTTTGTAGCGTTTAACCTATGGTTTATTATTATTAATTTCACACTTTGTCTTTATAATTAAGTGAAATTGCATAACTTTAATATTGAATTGTATTTAATTTTGAATCGATACAAGTTCAAAGTCACAGAGGGAAGTTCAAAGTCACAGGCAAACGTAAGGTTGCTCTGGTTGTCCTGTCTTATGGATATTTCCAGTGACTGAAGCAGCGCAATGTCGGTCAGTAACAAACCTGAGTTGTGTAGATCCACATACTTCACCTTTAGTTTTGTGAACTAATGAATCTCTCATTTAAACCAGAGCTGAAGACGAACTGACAGAGATAAGAACATGTCCGCTCTGTCCTGTTGGACCAACCTGAGACCACACATCATGAGGACACTTCTTCACAGGAGCTCCTCTGTGTGTCCAAACCAGCTCTGCAGAAGACACAGCTCAGGACAGCAGAGGAGGAGGGTTGTGATCACTGGGGTAGGCTTGGTGTGTCCTCTGGGCACAGGGACCTCTCTGACCTGGGATCGTCTGATCAACGCTCACAGTGGGATTGTGTCTCTGCTCTCTGAAGAGTACAGGACAGTTCCCTGTAAAGTGGCTGCTCTGGTACCCAGAGGGACTGAGGAGGGACAGTTCAACACGGAGAGGTTTGTCTCTCGTGGGGAGATCAACAGCATGTCCCCGGCTACCGTGATGGCCCTGGGAGCTGCTCAGCTCGCTCTGGAGGACTCAGGCTGGTACCCCAGGTCCCCAGAGGAACAGCTCAGCACTGGGGTGGCTGTTGGCATGGGCATGGTGGCACTGGAAGAGATTGCTCGCACCTCAGCTGTCTTCCAGGACAAGGGCTACAGCAGAGTGAGCCCCTTCTTTGTGCCCCGCATCCTTGTCAACATGGCCGCTGGCCACATAAGTATCAAGCACAGTTTAAAGGGTCCCAATCATGCTGTGTCCACAGCGTGCACCACCGGTGCACACGCCATAGGCGATGCCGCCAGGTTCATTGCTCATGGGGATGCGGTTGCTATGGTTACAGGGGGAACAGAATCCTGCATAGGGCCTCTGTCAATAGCTGGGTTTGCCAGGGCACGTGCCCTTGCCACCAAATGGAACGACAACCCTGTGCTGGCGTCCAGACCCTTCCACCCAGAGAGAGAGGGCTTTGTGATGGGGGAAGGAGCTGCTGTGCTCCTGCTGGAGGAGCTGGACCATGCAATGAAGAGGGGGGCCAGGATCTACGCAGAGGTCCTGGGCTATGGACTCTCAGGGGACGCCAGCCACATCACTGCACCCACTGCGGATGGGGATGGGGCATTCAGGTGACTCATTTTTAGGGTTTTCAGAAACATTAAGCTTTTCTTTGTGACATGTAAGCCCAAACCTTTTTGTTTTTATGTTTAAATATATTGAATTTTTTAGGACACTGTCTGTAGGAATTGTTCTTGAGGTTTTATTTTCATCTCCAAATAATTAATAATAATTACACCTTATTGAGAATTTAGTGTTATATTATTACTGATAAACATAATAAACTAAAAAATATCTAGAATTGCCCTCTAACTGTCTGACCACTATTTCTGAAGGTGCATGTCTGCTGCAATCAGAGATGCTGGCGTATCCCCAGGAGATGTCACATACGTGAATGCTCATGCCACGTCCACGCCGCTGGGCGACGCAGCCGAAAACGCTGCCATCAAAAGGCTCTTCCACCAAAGTGTCGAGAGCCTGGCCGTCTCCTCCACCAAAGGAGCCACAGGACACCTGCTTGGAGCTGCGGGGGCCATGGAGGCAGCGTTCACCGCTCTGGCCTGCTATCATGGGGTCCTGCCCCCGACTCTCAACCTGGATCGCACTGAGCCAGAGTTTGACCTGAATTATGTTCCCTGCACAGCGCAGTCATGGCGGGCACAGGGACGACGGATCGCCCTTTCAAACTCATTTGGATTTGGTGGCACCAACGCTTCACTCTGTCTCGCCAGCATCTGACGACGCACCAAGACTAACCATTGACCTTTCTTAAGCTCTGCTGTGATAGTTTCCCTGTCTGAATATGATAATAACTTTATTTGCACAGGTATCTTATCTTGACAATGTTACAAAGTGCTTCACACAAGAAATCCACAGGCATTGACTGAAAGGTATTCAATGCAGTCAAAACATATTAAAATAAAGACCCAATAGTTCCCAGTCCTGTTGCAGTAGTAATCAGACCAGCCACTGGAAGTTTGTGGAAAACTCTGAACTAATATTGTGAATTCAATAAAGTTCAAAAAAAATGTTTTCCTGAAAATGGATCTTTTTTAAATTGATCCTGAAAGTAGTGAACATGATTAAAACCTCATCTAGCAGAAGTATGGGCTCTGTCTGCAAAAGCTTACAATTTACAAAACAAAGCTATAAACCAGAGAGAAACTTAAATAAGACTGAGTCCATGGCCCTATTTGGGAATGGGTCTCACATGATTGTAAAAGGTCCAATTACAATAAATGTCACTCGAGCGTGAACAGAAACTGCTCATCCGTGTAATACATTTGCGCTGCACCAGCAGATGGCGCTGGCTCACAGCGAGTCACTGATTTAGTTTCTAATTGCACTTCCATCAACATTAGCCCCTCAGTGGATAATACTGTTCATTTTATCGTTGTCTGACTTCAGAGCAATCATGAAATGTCAGGGTGCTCGGAGAAGACACCGGAGGCAACAGAGTCATTAGAGTTAATGGAGAGGAAATTAGTTATCATGGAAAAGGGTTGATATAAATGACCATATTAAGAAGATAGTAATGGTTAATTGCATGCTGTTGGCCTCCTATATCCAAACTGTTACACTCTACACGATTAGATAAAGTAAGGGAACACTTCGATTAAGATTCAGTTACGCTTCGACACATCAGATTGTGATGAGCAAATGCTGCATTGTGCTGGGCAGTAAGCACTGATCCTGCAAGTACTGACAGGGACCACTGACTGGTTCTCCTCTAGGAGATAGCAGTTGTCTGTCAACAGCACGGGCGGGGGGTAGTGGATAGTGGGATCACTATGAGCGGCTGACTTTAAACTTTAAATATAAGTGTTTGAGTCGATATAACACTTTTTGAGTCCCAGGGGTAAACACCATTGCAGCCAAATCCACTACGATTGAAACTGCATCTTGCTGATCTCGTCTCTGGAGAACTCATGTTGCATATCACCCGCCTCAGCCACTGCTGCAGCGGCACAGTAGAGAGTATAGGAAGCAAGTGAATTTGAATTTTGCATTTGCTCTCCCTTGGATCCAGCCTGTGTGGCCTTTTCGTCAGCAGTAAGAACACAACAGGGGATCACCGAAGCAAAGTGGATGAGTAAGAGAGGTTAACTGAGGTCAAAGTGCCATTATGTCATGGCTGAAACAGAAGTAATGGGGTAAACAGTCCCCGAAGGGAGAAGACAGTGTTCTAGACTATTGTCTTTGTGCAAAGTTTCACCGATAATTATTCTGCCGCTTTATATAGGAAAAGAGACACAGTTCTTTTTTGGCTTCCTGAGGGAGATGTGTAATGTTTAAGGGGACATCAAGTACCCATTTGTGGCTGAATTCTCCTGCAGGTGTGATGGGTGACGATGTGATTTTATAGTACCCCATGAAGATTTTTACAGCCTGTGAGTAAAACATGTCTCACATTTAACAGCAAATCACACATGTATATATGCAGCTGCCTTCGGAGCTATTGGGGGATATTGTCTTTTGTTGCACACAGTGGGCATTTAGTTCCAAGATCAAAGGATGAATAATGGATGAGTTTTGCTTTCGTTTCCTCGTCTCGACGTTGTACAAACGAATGACGACACAGCACCTCTTATTTGAACCCATGTAAAAATGTTGGTTGTGGTTTTAGCTTTGGGTTTTCCCTGTGCAGACTGTGTGGTGGTTTTACCAGGATAAACAATCATGAGCGGCAGAGAGATGACTATGAGAGAAAAATCACCCATTTTGAAGCAGAGAAACGAGAGAAAATCGATCAGAGCCATTGCACAAACACCAGGCATAGCCAGTGCAACCAAAAGAGATAAATTAGTGGTGTTCTGAGCAACAGACGTCGAACGGGTCCAGCAATTGCAAGAGCAGCAGCAGCAGCAGTTGATGATGACAGAGACATTGTGAAACCTGGGTAGAAAAAGTCAAATTCAAAAAGAGACTAGAGCAGTAATTTACCGCAACAAGCACTCACCAGCAGAAAGAATCTGAAGGACAAATTATAATTCAATCAAAAGTAAAGAGCTGAACCACTATGAGCTTTGGGACAGAGTGTTCTGGACTTTATAATAATCAAATGGAATTAAAGGAAAAGAGTGGAGAAGAAGTGGATCGGCTCATGACCCAGTTGTACCTGTGAGGCTCCGGGGAGGAGGCGTCATGGCTGCTACAGGTGATGTACATGGAAATGGTGGAGCAGCAGTGTGAGTTAGTAACTGTCAGTCAACAGACAAGCTGATGGTAGGGAGGGGCCACGCTATTGTTCAAATAAAAACAGAGTTCCGTGTGCCATCTGCAGAAGGAAGGAAGTTGAATTCAGCATTTTTCCAGAGGACATAGGCTGGTATTTGAAAAGTGGGGGGACCACTGTTCTATCCACAGTCCACCTCCATAATAGCATCCACTTTAGCGCCTGGAAAGCGAGAGATTATTTCCTTACCTTTATCATAATTGAGTCTCCCACAGTAAGTGTGGATGGGGGTGGAATGGATGATGATAAAGTGCAGCTTGGAGTGGAGGGCTCCGGTGCATGGGAGCGCTGGCAGGGACTAAGGGGACTCGGGGAGAAGGGGCAGGACTCCAGGGGAGGATTATAGGGAGGCCGGGGACATGCAGCCAGACGAGGGACATCACGCAGCTCGGGGAAGTCATGCTTATTTTCATGTTGACATTTAAGCGAAGAGGTGAATGAGAAGAGAGCCTCGCTCCCCCATTAGAACCAATCTGCCTCCAGGACTCATGGTGGGACGGAGTGGAGCCGACCAGCACTTTACCTCTAGGCCACAACTACACTCACTCCAGCAACATGTGGGTGCCAGGGTGGAGGAGGGCAAAGAAAAGCACTTAGCTCTTAACAGCACTTCATATGCTCACACACAGTAAAGTTTGAGGGCATATTAATATTCACAGTGTTCAAGTCTACAATATATGACCACCACCCCCCCCCCATTTAATTGATAGCCCAATTGAAATATAATAATAAACATTTAATTGCATCCTTGTTCCAGTGGGTTTTTTGGAATTGTTTGTCTACAGTGTTTTATATTACATGCTCTGAGTCCATTGAATTACTGCTGTTTGGTTTCTTGTCTACTTTTTTTCTTCACTCTTCCGTGTGCCTCTATTCTCTTTCAGTTGCTTTTATTCTCTTGTAATTGCATGTTTTCTCTTGTTTTGTGTGTGTCTTCACACAAATTAGCTGCATACTGAGACTGAAGACAATAACACATAGAAAAATGAGCTGTGGCGATGAAATGATACCTCCCTCCTTGCAGCCTGTGGGCAAATACAATAACAATATGCACATTGAGATAATCCTTTATTCATGCCATAGGTGGGATATATTTGAAACAGTACAGCAGCAAGAGGGGATCAAAATCTGAAATGTATTCTATTCGTACAATGCTTATGTTGCCTTTTTGCTTTGAGACCTTGAAGCCGTGCATGAAGCCAAATTTGGCTGAAAACACAATGAAACTTATTGTCTGTACTATACATGGCTGCCTCAGACCTCTTGCTCTGTTTTTCACTCCATGAATATTGTACCATTGAGACTGGATTTAATAACATCATGTAAAGCTGGAGCCCGATGATGAATGACTGCACCGGGGAAAATCTTCCCAGACCCATTTTTAGAGATTGCATTTTATGAACTCTTCTGGATGTCACATCCAGCTAATGAATGAATCAATTATTCATCCATTTTTTAATATGAATTAACCTGACACAGATAGATGAGGGAGCACAAGCTTGAGTAAGAAAGGAAAACCCAGCATCTTCACAGGGAATAGTTCTGCCTCTGGGCTTATTGTATGTGCACATCACTCTCTGTCCTGCCTGAGTTACTTACAGAAATCCACAGTTATTTTCGCGTTGGCGTTTTTCAGCAGTTTCTTTCTCCTTTTTTTGCTGCTGCAGGGGAATGGGGAATTTGCTCCTCAGCTTTGTTGGAAATCAAAACCTGGCAGTAACATCCAGGATTCCTAACTTGAGGAGAATTATGTATTGGATAAGATGAGTACTGTTTAGAAGACACAGGGAGTTCTGTCCTCTACCGCTCCTCAGTTCTCTGAGAGGAGAACCATTCCACCACCCCTCATATATAGAGTCTCAGCTGGGGAGGAGCTATTGATGTCCATTGCTGTAATGATCATGACTTCAGTTCATGTCACCCCTTTTTCTGTTTCTCTTTTTTTACATCCCTGCCATCTAATTAGGCAAATTCCAAGTTGAATTATGATCACCATGGCAACAGAGTCAGCATGCATTCCTTTGATATCACCCTGTTCCACAGGGAGCAATGCTTATCACAACGATCTAAAATTAGATTTCTCTCTCTCTCTCTCTCTCTCTCTGGCATATTCTGGATGTCCGTCATTCTTCATTTATGACATTTATTCAGGTCCAATATTAGCCGTTAGTTCATTGACGGAATTCTGGGATTTCAGACTATATCAAGCAATCAGACTCAGGATGTTCCAGTAAGAGTCAACCTAACCAGGCCTGACTACAGGATACACCGCCATGGTCAATATATTACACAGGTAATGTGTACAACGTAACTAATGTGTGAAGTGATTTTAAAAGTTCAGTCATTATAAACCATGCAATGTTGCCCATATTGACACAATAGGCTATTTATTCTATATATACCCTGAACGACAGCAGCTGTCCAATACAATGCAAAGGCAATAATTTGTACTAAATGTGTGTGCATAGCCTCTCCAAATACACAATCAAATAAATCAGTTAAATCCCTAAATAAATATATAAACAACAAGTCAGCACTTATATTTTGAGTCGAATATGAAAGTCAAATGTGGACTTGGCTCCAACAGTGTTTACCCATGGAACTCAAAAATTATTTTGTGGAGTCAAAAACTTCACCCACCCCTCCATCGGCATAGGGCTGAGTAGATTATGAATGAATAATCACTCTCAATTTCACCATCCCTGCAAAAAGTGGAAGAATGTGCTGATCGTTATTTTAACTACGTTACATTGACAAAACATGCTGATGCTCCTCAACACTGTGATCATAATCAGGTAACACAGATCAAAACGTCTGTTGAGGGTACGGGCTACATTTTCACCGCTTGCTTCGTCAGCACTCACCACATTAAAGAAGCACTTCTTCAGTGTCAGATAAGTCCAAGGAGTAGCACTCAAGCATTCTTGGGTTACCAGGAGAGACGTGATGTCTGGAGATGGAGAGTGTGAGCGGGTGGCTGAGGGGTAGAGCAGTCATCCTTTTCAGTGGACATACAGACCAGGAAAGGGCATATAAATATGAACCAATTACCATTTGGATGCACCTGAATGGCAGCTCTGTCAGAATAAACAGTGGTGGTTATTTGTGTGCTTATTCTCTACCTGAGCTTCCTCTTAAAACACTGGTATGAGCTCAGATTCAGGATCAGAAGTACTTCGCTCTTTCATGTACACGATGTAATAACCTAATTGAACACTAATGCCACCCCCCAAAAAAAAACTGCTCTGAACAAAAACATTTTTGACATTTAACATGCTATTTCATCTTCTTTTGATGACTTAACTTAGACTAGTTTATTTTGTATTGGACCCTGACTAGGCTTCTCAACAACTCAACAGACAAAACAATGAGTCAGTGCATAATTATCAGCCAAGACTGCAGCAGCGAACACTGAGTTTATTTTCTTTTCATTTTTAGATGAATCACACGAAGAGCTGGTGTGTATTTATGAACTTTATCGAATAAAACCTGTTCTCTCTTGCATGCCATTCCTTTGATCAAAATGTCCTCCTTTGTGAAATAAAATCCACTTTTTATGGCCATTTCTACATTTGCCATGAGGGTCCAATTGATGTGCAGGTTTTATCAGAGTCACACTTTAAACTGCCCTTACATGTACAAAAGTAAAATAATTTAAGTAAACTAAGATACAGCTGTGTGCTACTCCATTTTCTAAATGTATCCTCCTAAGTTCATACTCTATTCTGTTTGATCCCGTGAATGTGGAGACTCCACAGAAGTACCTGTGTGTTTTCTCTCTACACGAAGCAAACATTGACTTGCACATAAAGGGAAGGGACATTCTCCAAAGTGCAGACACTCTGCATTTGAATGCAGGTGCAGCAACAAAAACACAGGAAGCCAGTCTTACAGTCAGCGGGCTGAACCATAAACCCCACATGATTGCGGTCATACAGGGTCAAGGATGCTGCCGACTCCACAAGTGCGTCGCGTTCCCCTCCACATGGACACAGTTGACAGATAAAGTCCAATCTTTATATCCAGTCCTTGGAGTTGGAGAATAGACCAGGTGAGGTCAACACAGACTATCGCTGGCTCCATAAGGAGAAATATTACATGGGCTTAACTTAATCGGGTCCTGCCAGGCCATTTGGTCCTTCACTCAGTGCTTCTCATTATTCTCTCCTTTCATAGATTATCTCCAAAACACAATCTGTTAACCTACTCTTACGCATCAGTACAAGGTCCATTCAAATGTAAACAGTATTCACCTGAGCCGTTTAAAAGCTGCAATTACGTTCTATGATTACGCGTCGTTATGATGCACCATGTGTGCTGTAATGTAATAAGCTGGCTGAAAAGTATTTAGCGCCGTACTGCATTCTGCTATTGTCCTTGTCCAGAGGGAATATTTGGCTGTGTGCAATTACACTCAAGGACTGCAGCATCACTTTGCATAATGTGATGACTCTCCAGTACAGAAACACAGAGTTGCTGTTCACATTTATCTCCATTTAAAATCATATGCTCCTTTCCTAGCACAGCCTAGAGGGGCATTTGATTTGTTTTATTACCAAATGGTAAGCACATGCCAGTACAGAGAGTTACAATACAGATTGTCAACTATTACCCTCTGGAAATGTAGTGATAGATAGAGTACACTATATACGCATTAAATATACTGTATAAAAGCTCACCGTTGGTTCCTTTTTCTGCAGTGCTACATCACGCTGAATTTGAGTCGCTGGGTTTTTAAATTTGGGTCTGAGGATTATATCAATCACCTCCTTAAAGTAAATCAAACTTTTAAATAAGCCTCACAAATTCACCAATAAAATTTTGTTTAATTTCATGAAAAATGGTTACAGTAAAATATTCTCTGCAGAAAAAGCAGGTAGGGTCAATATTTCACATTTGCACCGTAGCTCTGCTCACAAAAAAAAAAAACAAGTGCAGATCTTTGAACTGGTTTTTGAAGTCTTACTAATCACAAGAAAAAAAAATATCTGAACTAGCTGCAGAGCATCACCCAGGCAAAAAAAGAAAATTGACAAGTTTAGAACATAACTTTGCTTTGATTCAAAATGAGACACCAGAAGCTGCCAGAGATTTTTTTTTTTTTCCCAGAATTTGATCTTTATCCAATTTCATAAATGACATCAAGTCCTGCAGCCAAGACGTGGCCGAGGAGGGGGGAGCAGTGTTTTCCACAGACGGAGAGTTCAACAGCAGGCGAAGGAGATTTCTTTAGTTTGTTTATGAGTCATTCTCCGACTCTCCTCGGGGATGCCGCAGATCACACGCTGAGCTGATCATTACACCGCCAGCTCCAGTGTCTCCTGTCACCGTTCAGCATTTGTAAGAGCTTTATATAATTAACAAGCAATGAAGACAATGTTACCAGAGGCAGTGAGTCATCCATCCATTCAATAATTCATGGATTCCCATACTGCTCAAACTTTTCTCGGGGTTTGTCAGTGATCTCTCGCTGCACCATCTGCTCCTGCCTGACAAATAGAACGCTCCATATCTGTGTTGTGATAACGTGGGCTGTGTAACAGTTCCATACCAAATGGTTTCAGATGCAGTTGCAGCAGCACCACTAACAAACCTGACGTGGTTGGTTTGCACTTAATCTAAAGGAATTGGTGGTAGTATGTGTGTTTGACAGTTTTGTGGAAAAACATAGAAATAAATATATATATTATAAACATACATTATAAATATTGTCTTTCCTGTTACTTAAAACTGTGAAATAACAAGGAAAAGAAACACTCCACCATATGTGTGTGTGCGACGCAAATCACCATCAGGACGGGGCCAGAAAGCGGAGGTTAGGCAAGTAGACGTCGGTACTATGTATAAAATATCATCACTGCTCAGCACAATATTTCAATGGTCGCACAAATTCAGTGGTGCCACTTGGTGATTGAATTACAATACACAAAATGTTAACACACCTACAGGGACTAGGCTCCAGGAAATCATAACAAGGAGACAGGACTGTGTGTGTGGACAGGCTGATTGGTGATTGCTCTCGGCGAATGTGAGATAATTACTAATTTTTCTTGTTCACTGCTTTTCCCATCATGATGCTTTTTGAAATCATTCTCAGTTTTTTTCTTTTTTTTTCTTCACAGAATCCCATTTTGTTGCTGTGGTTTTCATCATTTCAGGCTCGTGTGATGCAGGTCTTAAGTGCTCTCCGAAATAAACTGAAGTGGACAACTCCTGGAACCATGGGCGAGTGAGGATGGTCAGCAATCAGATAGCACATCCTCCACTGCTTTGATTGTGATTGCTCTCTGCTAAATCTCTCTTCAGAGAGTCCTCTCTACAGCAGCAGAGTCCGTAAACACATTTTAATTAACGAAAACCAGCTCTACTCTGGCAGATTATGAAAGCCTGTATTTGCAAATAGCTTTTCTGCAGTACACTCCTTCTGGGGCATTGCCAAAAAACATCTTTCTCATTTTTATTTCTTCTATGAATAACAGATTGCAGCGAGCAGAAAGAAGTATTAGAGCCTTCATCCATCTGCTCCTCTTCATATATGGGAGAACGAGGCCTCAGGAGATAATGCAGAGTAGCTCAATGCAGGACGGCTGGTCCCAACACGCGTCTAATTCAGTAGATTCCTGGAGAACTTTGTTGTCTCTCAAATCAAGTTATTGTCATAAATAGCCAGCCAAGGCAAGAAATGTACCCGTGAGAATAATAATGGTCTTTTCACAGTCTGCTGAAATTCACGGGGGAGTTCTGAAGCTGTTGGAGCAGCACCATTGTAATGCCACCGACAGCCTCAACAGACGCTTCGCTCATCGCAGATGGACATTTTTCACAAAACATTCTTGCAAGACACTATCACCAGGAAAAATGTCTTCACCTACGACCCGCATCGAGTCACTGACAGTTGCACTGCCTGTGTCTCTGGGTTAGTTGCTGGGAGACCAATGTCCTTGTGTCGCCATAGACTTTAAATATGAAGCGTGTGTCCCAGCTGCTGGTTCACCAGTTGACGCTTCAATAACAAATTCGGCCATTTTTTAAATTCCTAAATTTCCCAGTTTCCAACCCCCAACATGTCGAGAACTGCATTGTGAGATGTAGGTTGGCGTCTGTCACGTATTAGAAATGTCTTCAACTCACCCCCGCGCTGCAGAGAATCCTCCACATGGGTTCATTTGGACGTTCTCCAGACACATTACTCACTGTTAAACTCTGGAGAGGGCCATTTGTGTCCTCGCATACGGCCCGTCTGGTGAAAGTCTGGAGATTACCCAGGGTTCAGTGCAGGTCTGAAGGCAGCTCATGTCGGCCCTGTGATGTAACACGTCCAGCTTTGCAGTCGGAAAAAAGACCTTTACTAAGTCTTCTTAGAGTTGCTTACAATGAAATCTTACCATTGTATTTTTGCAAGAAACCTCACATTTTCTTGGAATATTTTAAGTATTATAATAACAATTACCTGTTCCCATGGACTGAGGAAAAAGCTCCTCCAACTCTTCTCGACAGAATCCAATTACAAAAATCACCAAGTTGAACTTTCCTGAGGGGAAATGAGATCCTGCTGTTTGTGATGATTTTAATATTTTTTTGTCTTTTATTAATGATGAACGTGTTCGTGTTGCTGCTGGTGACATGCACCGGAACACAAGTAGCTGGATGGAGTGTTCTCCCCCCTCTGCCCTGTGAGGTGGACTACATCAGGGTTCAGAGTGGAGGAACGCCGAGGGAGGAAGAATATATAAATGTACACTTCTCCTGACAATATTTGTCTTTATCACTGACGGATCTCAAAGTAAACATCAGTGCTTCAGGAGTGCCGTGCACCGGAGCAGTTTGAAATGAGGCTGGGGTCATCGGCGTCATGACGAGCGATACTCACTGATCTGTCTGAAGCAACGGCAAACGTCTTTATGTGGCTGCTGAGCGTGGTAGAGCCTGAACGTACAGAATGTTCTGTTAATGCTCTTCAGGAGACGTCTGTGGCACAGAACTGTCTACATTCATACGGTGGGCCCGAATACATTTTCCTTTTTAACCTCAGTCTGAGCAGCTGATGTGACCTGTCATTGCTCGTAATTCATCACAGGTGAGCAGGCTGAGGGACTCAATGGAAGGACAGTGGAACAAGCAACATTTCTGGGGTGGTACCCTAAAATTAAACCATGCTCTCATCACATGCTTGGCCTCTATGTTTACTACCTTCCTGTTTACAGAGAGCAAAAATGCGACTTATAAAACTTAACATTTATGTGTTGTCCATGTCACCTCCTGAGACCCAATTATTACATCGAATGTGAAATAAACGGCTTGTAGTAATGAACCCACAAAGAACGATAATCCCAACATGCAATTTCCCGCGGCTCAGCTGCGATTGTGCGGCCCTTCTCACTGATCAGTGGGAGGCCGCCGTCATGAAGCCGCAACACGCCACCCGCAGAGCTCGAGTGATCACTGAGCTGAGGAAGAAAAAAGCCTTTGAAAGTGGCAGATATCGTACTGAGGAATTGATTAAAGACCCCCCAAAATGAAACTTCCAATTAAAACCAGAGCTGTGCATAAACGACAAAAATATACCTTGCCTAATCGATTGGTAATCAAGTAGTAGAACTCCTCACTTCACAAACCGTGTGCACCTATCCTTCCACGGATCGAAGTAAAAAGCTACGCAAAGTAGTTTTCTCTCCAAGACGGCTGTTATTCTACGCATCTCTTCCTCCACTGGTGGCTGTTAGAATGATTGGCAGCCGAGCCGATTGTCAAGCATGTGTGTCAGTGGGACCTCGCCGCCACGGCTCCAATCCAAATGATGTCATCCGTGCACGAAGGCTGTGTTCCCATCTGGGGTACTGAGGCTGCATCTTTATATACAGTTCACGCTCAAACTCCACATGGAGAACAACATGAACAACACAGCGTGTAATTCAGCGACACTCAGTGTGAGCTCTTCCTCTCACGTTTATTACCAGTTTAAGAGTGAAATCATAAGTTTGGAGGATTATTTAGGAGCATTTGAACGAGGCGGAGATTCAAGTGTGTAAAATGAATGCATCCATAGAAGTAGTTCTTCGCATTACTACGTGTAGAGAGGTATCTTTACCAGCAATAGGCAGTAACATGGAACTCAGTGTTTCGTCAGGATAAGTCCTTGCTCTGCTTGGCACTTGACAGATCCCTCTGTGGCGTTTTTCAGACCAAGCCAGCGTACGGTGTGCGAGCGTGTCAAGTGTTATTAATGTCTGACTGGGAGGAGGGGGAGAAGGAAGACTACAGCTGCAGGCTGTGGAAGAGGCGCAGGCAATGAAGAGGTTATTACACCAACCATCAGGGGAGAGAGCAGCCGGCCCTGCTCGCCACGACAACCTGTCAGTCCTGACCCAGCCGGGAGGATGCACAGCGCTGCTCGAGTCAGTATTCAGCCCAGCAGCTGACTCTGCCTTATTTAATTCAGGCTGTTTTCACATAATTAGAAGCACAGCGGTGATTAGTTTGCTTCTAAACCACAGAGGTTACGTGTGGTCACCACCTACTGTTTGTTTGAACTGATGTTGGACTTGCTGTGCGCACACTGAATCTATTTAATATTGTGATTATTATTTATAATAATCATCCATTATTTTGCATTTAAGGCAACTTAACAGGGTCTGAATATGTTGGTTTTACTTACAAGACGGGGCAAGGGTTTTTAGAATCCACGGATCTTGATTTACATAAAGTTTGGAGGACTGATATTTACCACATTCAAATCTGCATCTAGTCATTAAATGTTGCTCTCTGTGTCCCTGTGTTAAGTAATTAACAGTTCTACAGTTGGGTGTGATAAATATTCAATATAATACTGTTCAATATTATTACTTTGACTGGATTTAAAGTGGAGGGGGATGCAATGTGCGCTAATCAGGAGAAGAAGAGGGCAGATAGCCCAGATAGCAACAAGAAAGAGACAACATCTCTTCAAGGTACAGTAAGGTTCTGGTGAAGAAAATGCAGACGCAGCCGGATCTAGCCGACGCTCTTGATAATGATGAGATTTGTGGAGTTGTTTACGTGGGGAAGCAGGAACCAGGGGTCACGGTCGACCGACAAAAGAGACTGTCAGAGAGGAGACACAAACAAACCATCCTTACAGATGAATGAACACAATGAGCCAGAAACTCCATAATCTGGAAATAATTCAGAACAGAGCAGGTGTCATGGACATGGTTGACATTACTTATCTTTTTTAAAGGTTTCGTTAAATTCAACCTCGGTCTTCTGCATGGGCAATTATAATGTACATCTGGTCCCCAAAGATAAGAGTTAACGCTCTCTTTTCTTCTCTTTTTTCACTCTCAAATGTCACCCAGAGATCCGGCTGCATGCCTGTGAAGTGTTAATGAACTATAAATAATACAGAAGGTGTTCCTCATTCTTTAATATTGAAAGGATGAACATGAGAGACTCACCAGAGGGACGAGATGAGGGGGTCAGAGGCTGCCATGGTTGGATAATTATGCCCTCCTCATATCTAATTGCTGTGTGAAGACAAGCCGTCTTTCACACCTTCATCAGTGGTGAAGGTTTAGCCCTGGTGCAGCATACGCAGCATGTGTGTGCCTTCACTCCAGATGGTTTCATAATCCATCCCATTAGATGCCAGCATTCTATAAGTCATATCTTTGGTGTACACTCAATTCAATACAAGTCCTTTTTTTTTTTATTCGCATTGGGCTAAATCATAATCTAAATTATCTCAAGGCACGTTACATCGAAGGTGAAGGCCTTTAAATCAGATTAATATAAAGAAACACAACTGTTCCCACAATGAACTGAGAAGAACGGGGAGGAGAGGGGAGATGGGAGGAATAGGTTGTGACCCATGTCAAATTAAAAGTAAGAAATGCTTTATGGGATGATGGGACATCGAATATCTGCTCGAGCAACATTTTGAGAGAAATCCCAGTTTTTCATTTCTTTGTTTTATTTAGGGGCCGTGGACCTGATAATAAAACCAAGGGCCATCATAATCCCAACAAGGCAAAGAGAAATGAAAGTTGACATTAAAAACATGATCTACGAGGCCGTTAAACCTCCCTCCCTTCTGGTGTCATGTGACAAGGTGCCGTTCTGCAGCGCTGCTTAACCCTTTAACTACCGGTGCAAGCAGCTGGTGTGGCACGTTTTAAGTCACTATATCTTATTAAAAGTAGTGTTGAAATGCTCTAATCCTCAGCTGGGCTACGCTACGCTGCCCCTCCAGCCAGGGTGTTAGGGAAGAATTCTGCAGGCTGGTGAAAGGAGAACTCGGGCAGTAGCTGATGGCTAATGCAGAAGGATTTAATGCAGACTTGAAGCATGAAGGAGACCAGGAGGTGCAACGATACACAAACGCCACCAGAGCAACATGAGCAATTGTTTAGCCTTGTGTAATGCTTAGGGAGAGAATAGAGTATCTGTGGAATTGTGCAGGCTTCTTCTCTTAATGGTGTACAAATATAATGTAATATACAAATACCTGTGCTATATTCAGTAATTTGTAAGGATTATGAGGCTAATACAACAAAATAAATAAAAAAAAAGACTGGATATTGTTGACTTGTTCACTTCATGGTAAAGGTAGTAAAAACTGGAGGGAACTCAAGATGAAAGAGGAACAGCCATTATCTCTGCAAGAGCTTGTGAACATGTGCTCAGCTCATTCCTGAAAGGTCACGAAGTGGCCGCACTGCGGAGCTTTACACAGAGTCAATTGACTGAGGTGGAATAATTCACACGGTACAGTTTTTATGAAAGCGAAGTATTAGGGCCACAGGACGAAGTACAGGTTGTACCTGAGACAAGACAAGAGGCTTTTTTTTTGTCCCTGTTAAAAGCATTGTTTTAGTTTTTCCTTACTCTTGCTGAGGGTCTAAGGACAGAGGATGTCTCATCCTGTAAAGCCCTGTGAGACAAATTGTGATCTGTGAGCTATATAAATACAATTTGATTTGATTTGATATGATTTAAAACATTTGGGTCCGTGTCCTCGGGAGCTTCAGTATCCCTTCAGATTGAAATGGAAGTCTTTCCATGGACAGTGATGCTATCGTGCTCTGTACCGAAGAATTCGTCAGAGAGATGCATACTGATCAATAGATAGATAGATGCTGTCGATGGTTAATGGTCTGGTCCCAGCATAATATAATCCATCTATCACTGAAGAAGAACTCATTAAGAAGTTTCTGCTGTTTTTGTTTTCCCGCAACACGGCGGCTCCATCTGTGTTCCACTGTCAAACACGCCGCCATTCCTCTGCATATATTGACCACTAAGCGTCTCCTGACCGGCTGCATCGGGGGGGCCGACCTTTCCATGAAAGCTTCACGGATCAATCAAGCTTTACTTGATTTTTATGCTCAAAGCAGCGGCGTAGGTGTCACTGTATGGTCCATAATGATCCATGAATGATTCATGAGTGGCTGCTGCTCGTGTGTGGGGATAAAGGAAAATCCATCGCGAAGTTGCTCCAGTCCCTTTCACTGTAAGATTATATTTACCTGGGAGCTGCAAATGAAGCTGTGTCAACTGTGACTTAGGAACAGGAAGCGTTGTTGATGCTTCTGACTAGGTGAATGGAATGCAGAGCATTGTACTGAGCAGATAACAAACTGTGCATTTATTATCCCCTTCCTTCCTCAAACTCCCGCTTCTAATTATCTCCACAATACGAGAAGACCCACCACTTAGCAAGGAGTGGAATAAATCACCATCTTGTTTCCTTCAACTTACACCTACACTTACCCTAAACGGGTCGGGGCAAAGACCTTAAGAGGCTTGGCGGTGTAGTGGATATGGGCGTTTGGCCCTCACGCTCCAGGATAATGACTCATCTTCTGCTAATGAACCTTCTGGACACATCCTGTCAAAATAAATGAGCAGTTCAAGCTGAGCCGAGTCTGATTCTGATGACAGTGGAGCTGCCAGGGAATTTACAAGACAAGCAAGCGTCTGCAAAACCAGTCTGCATTGTCTTTCCTTCCCTCTTTGTAATGAAATCGCAGCCACAGTGATCATCATCATCGGGACTGTGATAGCTGCAGTCACAATAAGAACAAGTGCAATTACGATTAACCCACTTTCACTGTGTGTGTGTCTGTGTATATTCTTGATTGTACTCACTTATAATCTATTATCTTTTAAGACCTCATTTTATTAACCACTTTTTATGTCTGTGTCTCTGCTCTGTCCTATTTTGTTTATTTTTTTTTACAATTTGAATTTTAGTCCTAAAAAATTATTTTTCTCTCACATTTCTTGCAAACCACTGATCATTGCTCCTAAAGGATAATTTCCTGTTGACATAATTTGATTTAACTATCCCAACTTTTTTGGGAATTGGTTGCGGCCTGAATGGCAGGAATGGTTCACAAAATAAAGGAATTTAATTTGATTATATGTGGATTTGATTTCAGAAATAAAGACCAACATGGAAACGGATCTAACCATTACAGTAAATACAGAATGTTCTCCTCCTGCCCACCTCAGCAACAATAAATGTAATGTAAATGTTATATAACAATTCTCATTAAAGTCATGATGAATGAGTACTTTGGAAATTAATTAGCAAAGACACGCACGCACACACATCATGACTTCTCATTCATTTCATCTGCTGTCTACATGGGGAACAACATAGCTGCATCAAGTTACTGTATTTGGCCACAACACTACCAGGAAGACGTGCGAGTCAGCCTTCAAATTAAAAGCGTGATATTGTATGGCCCAGAGAGGTGGGAGAACAGGATGTACGGTGAAATAACACACAGACAAACAGCTATAATTCTTGTGGGGAGTGGTTCACAATGACAGGCAGGTGCAGTGAAGAGCATTCAATTGAAATGTTCTGACGGAGACTGTGGTATAGCAGGCAGGTGCACAAAAGAAAAACCACAGGAGAAAAAAGAGGAGCACAAAGCAAGGCCGGGAAGACAAACAAACAAAAAGACAAAGCAGACTGGGGAACGCAGAGACGGGAATTAAGGCAAGGATGTTTGTATGGAGGTGAAACACATTGGTGTGGGATTGCAGGAATAGATGTGAAGGCAACGTGTATTTTAATGGTCAATTAGGTGCTTGTGACTCAAGAATGAGTCCCTTAAATGCCACAGCTTCACCAACCGATGGCATAATTGATCCTCACACAGGTCCTCGTTCAGGGAACAGACAGACCAGCGATTATTAATGGGGGAAAAAGAATTGCGTTCTGCAGGGACGACAGAGCCGCAGCTCAGAAGCTTGTTAACTCAACAATGAACTAATGAACTGAATGTAACAGGCTTCTCCTCTCCTCACTGTGTCCTACATTTCCTCTCGTTTCATCACTTACGGATTGCAGCGTGCCGGTGCTTCTTCTCTCTGCTCTGCTTCAGTCTTTCTTCCTCTTAAAAATACCTGTCTATTATTTAAACCCACCCACACAGAGGCAACAGGAGCTGTCGCAGAAGACCCTTTTTTTTAAAATTCCAGGATGTTGAGAATTGTTTTTATTTTGCGTGCGAACAAACTATAGCCAAACAAACATGGAGAGAGGAACAGGAGTAGGGCGTGGGGGATCACACCCCTGCAATAGAGAGCTATATGGTTGTTGCCTGAATATCTATCAATGTACCCAGCCTGCATGTTGGTAAAAACCTTATGTTTTAATGGACACACTGGTTGCAACACCTGGAAGGTATTGCTAAAGACAGACACAGCCCTCTCTCTCTCTCCCAGGAGATGGAAGAATGACTGAGTGGGAAAATACAAATAGCAACAGTGAAAACAAATGTAAAGGAATAAGTAAGAACTGAAATGAAAGGACAAGGCGCTGTGGGTGAGTCTGAAGATCGTTAGAGCCAATGTTTGGTTTATCTGTTCTGGTTCTCCCAAGATAACCCACAGATAACCAGTAAAGGCGGGAAGCATTGCAATATGCATCCCTACTCGCTTTGAATAGGCTTTTATTTATTCACAGCATGTTGCATGGACTAAGATATCACCAAAAGGGAGGCTCTCATCTGACTGCATTGATTGTACTACTTTACACTAATTGCCAGAAAAATCAATCAGATATGCAATGCCTCAGTAATTCCAGCCCTTGGGCCTTTTATTTCGGTATGAGAGCACTGGTGGGTTTCTTGATTCATATTCACGTCATGAGAACTGTTCTACATACAATGAGATGGGTCCAACACGGCCTCAGGATTTAACAATTCCTCTCAGGCCGGAGGTTTAATCTGGTTCTGAATGTAGGCGTGAGCTCAACGGTGCACCTATGATGTTTTTACTTTGAGCCAGTTTAGCTTTTTTCTCCTGTGTCCAGTTTCATCACCTCCCCACATCCATCCAGAGAGTTAGGAGGAGGGGAAACATTGAAGTGCATGGCACGTATAACAGAACTGTTCTTCCACTCCAGTCATCTGATCAAGGACTTGTATCTGTGCCCGGTGCTTATTTTAAATCCAGAGGTGTAGCTCCCAAACTTTGGAACAGCTTTCTCCAATGCGTCACATCCACTGAGCATGTTGTTAGCTTTAAGCAGCGGTTGAAATGAATGATCTGTATTTCTTTTCCTGTATGGCTCTCTGCAGGTTTCCTTGTAATATGTGTGTATATGCACTTATATAAGGATGGATGGATAAGGTCATTGGTGTATAAAATGATAATGCTTGGAAACCAGTGAATAGCTTATAGTCGGTTCCCTGGCTCTTATTGACGTCTCACTGGGCTGGACACATTGAAGGTACCTGTCAATAAAATGTCCATAGTGTGACTAACTGGTGACAGGATGTGCCTGACCTAACAAGGGGGATTGTAGGCACTGTTTTTTATTTGATTTTTTTAGATTGATCCTATGAAGTTGAGGAGGCACGTCCCATGAAATATAACACACAACACACAACAAGGTGAAGTGGTCTGAATATCCACTTAACCTGCCCTGGGGAAATACATTAATGTCTTTTTAAAGCTGCATTAATTGGTTTTTTTTTTTTTTTTTTTCTTGGCCCCTTGACTGGCTTGGATTCAATTCAACCTTCAAATCTTCAATCCTACAGTGTCATCCCCAGCTTTACTAACACAATTGCAGCACCTACCTGCCATCATTGCACGTGGGATGTTTGATGTGTGGGATTTAGGGCCCAAACTATTTGCTCCCGAGTCCATCCTTAGACTTCTGCAACAGCCATCTGTTGCTGTGGCACCATCCTTTACTCTGAAAGCTGGGACGGGAAACGCTGCCGCCTCTGTGTCCCGGTGCCTTGACGCCACGAACCCCTCCCTCCCGCACCATCCACTCCTGTGCGGTGTTTTACACCGGCAGCCAAAGATGCGAGTTCACACTGCGACTTGTGCGTCAGTGAGCGGATCCTGGAGCAGCCAGGCTGGGTCCTCTCCCCCGTGTGATATGAGCCGTGCGGCCGCAGCTCTTCACCCTGACCGCTGGTGAGCTCCCTGTGTGTCGCCTGTTGCTCCTGCGTGTGCTTGTCCGTGTCCTCTGCCGTCATTCTTGATGTTTTGCACGACAGGAATCACCGTGGATATGCGTGAATGGGTTCCCACTGTGCAGGACTTCTGTCAGTTGTTGAGCATTTGATGATCTCGGAGCGTGGCACAGGGGGAAACAAGCTTTGGCGTGGTGCGTGATGTTTTCACAGGCGACGCTCAGCCAGGCGCCATTATTAAGTACACCATTTCACGATTTTCTTGGCAATAATCGAAATTGGACAGCATGTAAAAAATGAATACATCTACGTTTCGACTGATCGAAAGCTATCTATCAATTCGGTGCACCATCAACCCCAAATTAATTGTTAATATCTTGGAATTTACAACTTTATCTATGCTTCCCCTGCAGTTTCTTCCCATCTTTTCCACGTTAAATGCACCACGGAGGGCGGCAACAAGCAGTGCGAATATTTTTTTCAAAGTGAAGCTATCGTAGACATATCCAAACCTATCTACTTTAATTTGCTGCCGAATTACAACGCCACCCCTCTAGAATACCCAGATGTGTCTGTATACACAATCGGCCTGACTGTCGTGTGGCATTGAAGATGGATATATAAAATTCTGAAATAATCGAATGAAGTTTTGCATGACGTTGACGTTCTCTCCGGTCATCATGTGTGACGGGGGCCACAGATCAGTGAACGCCAGGTTGATTCCGACTGAAAAGGCTGGTGACGTGACGTCTGTTTGTGTGGTTGCTCCGGTCATAGACACAGTGTTTACTGAGCCACGTCTATCAATGGATGGGATGCATTCAGCAGGTAAACAGTTGTTTTACACGATGATCCAGCTGTTGCCTGTTGTGAGGCAACAGCTGGATCTTCCACAGACCCTCCTCCTCCCTCGTGCAGGTGAGGATGAACTGATGTGTTGATTCAGATCAGCTCATGCAGCCTTTCATAATGATAGCAACCAGACCGCCGAGGGGAAGCCCCTGACACTTATGGAGTCTGGTGTCATATGAATGGAGATGGTGGGGAGACCACAGTCCATTGAATGCTGTGTTGGTGGGCAGGGTGTCTACAGACTCATTCACTTCTAGAGATACCTGACTTGGAGTCAGTGACATTGCTTCAGTTCTCATTATGCGACAAGCTGAATTAAGATTAAGGTGTGAAGGAAAGCGGAATTAAACTGGAACTCGTGAGTTATCACGAAATGGTCCACACACATTTATATTCCCTTGAAAGGCATTGTACTGGGGGCAAACTGACACCCAGCCTCGCACTGTTTTTGACCAGTCCACTGTCCCCAGTAAAGCAGCAGGGACATGGAAACGTGGTCAGAATTGAGGGAACAATGACTGGAGCCACATTTAGCGAGGTCCCTGAAGTAAACCTGCTCCACAGTGCTTGTGACCTGACACAGGGGGACAGTTCACCTTTCAGCACAACACTGACAGGAAGCGTACAGCCCAGACGTGGCCAGGGTGGCTTCAGGAAAGCTTTGTCTTTGTCCTTGTAGGATCTATCTTCTTGGTTTTTTTTTTGTTTTTTTTTTCTATGACTCAGTACACGCCTGCTTCTCTACGACCAAAGCCCTAACGCTAACCAACACAGAAGTCTCCCAGAACATCTGACAGACCGGAAGATGAGTTCAGACGTTTCCCATTCAGTCTAATGGAGTTTGAGAGGCTCTGCCAGGAGGAAAGAGATGCAGCTTTAGAGACTTAAACCAACAAGATTGGCTGCTGTGATTGCTTCAAAAAGTGTCTCAGTCATTTTATATTTCTGTTTCTTTTTTTATTTTCATGGAATTTGCAAATATTCCTAAAACACATTTTTATGTTGTCATTGGATGGGCTGTTAAAAAAAGGATCATATTTTTTTAAAATACAATCTAAGACACAGTAAAGTGAAGTGGCCTGAATACTTTATGAAGCCCCAGAATATCCACTTAACCTGTCTGGGGGAAATATGTTAATGTATTTTTAAAGCTGCATTAATTGATTTTTTTTTTTTTTCCCTTGGCATCCTGAGGGGAAGCAGAACCGACTGTGAACACAACATTTGCGGTCTCACATTCTAACGTCGTGGCTGCACATGCATAAGCAAACAGTCGACGGTCATGTTTATCCATCTCACTGGCACAGAGCAACGTTTGCGCTGGGTCTCATCTGACTGTCTAATTTTCACTCACTTGCGTCCTGTGGCGTAGTCTCATTAGGGATCTATCTGGCTCCTTAGCAGCTAAATGCTCCACTGTGTTCACCGGCTCGTCTCAGGCTTTGGTGTCTCATCACGGAGAGATGTGGTACACTGAGTGAATCAGTGCTTTTAGTGCCGCAAACAGCCTCCTGCTGTGACTGGAAGTGACAGTGATGATGAGCAGTGGGAGGGAACGTTACGACAGCTGATCCCAAAACAAAAAGCTGTGAAAGATGCTGGATTTCAATGGATTCTGTGAGCAGCTCCTTTCACATTATTCATGATATATAATATACAATAATAATCAGCCTTAAAAAATAAATGGGCTAAACTTTAGGATCACCTGTGTGTGCATCTCACAGTTGGGTCTGATTAACGTCGAATGACCTGCACAACCTACAGAACCAAAGGACGCAGGGTATGGGAAGCAGCCATCTTCCATATGTGCACTGATCTTAAAGCAAAGAACAAGACAAATCGAGCCATTGTGGCCTTAGCTCTAATCTCCAGTGTCTATAAGCTGCCCCTGTTCTGCATGGAAGTGTTATTCATTGATATTTCGCGTAGTCCCTCCTTCATACAGACGAGGTGAGGGAGCGTAGCTGTGAGGTTTTGCAGGTTGCAGTGTGTCACAGCTGCCAGCCTTGTAATCGTTCCGCTTTGTAAAAATAAAACTGTGCCGAGCAGGGACAGTAAATGCTTGTCGCCGCCAGGCTAATGATTGTGATTGTGAGCTCTTCTCATCCCAGGAAATCACTGGCATAGTGATTGCAGGCAATTTAGATGCAGGTAGAAACAACCCTGTTTCCCTTTACATGTAAAGTGTTGCTAGTGCAGTGTTTATTTATTTACGACTACGTTGAGCCTATCTGTATATTCCTTTTATGCTTGTTGTGTTAATGCCATATTGACACATTTGATGCAATATTCCCAGTTCCCAGCGATGAGCCTTGTTTATTGCTTCAATACGGGCGACTTCGGCTGAAGTGGTTCCAAAAATGCTGTGAATACATGCACCGTATGTGTGAAGGTCAAACTGTACTGTAAAGCACTTCAGGCCATCAACAACTGCACACAAACCATTGACGATTACCATTACAACACATTAAAATAATGTGGCGCTTTACCTCTTGAAACCATATTAATAGATTTTTTTTTTCTCCACAGCAGCAGAGCAAGCTGTAAACAGTTAATATGATCACCACATCAAGTTCCTATAATTTAAATTAAAAAAATGTTTTAAGTACATGAATGTATATAGTATTTAAAATTAAATCATATATAATAAAGATAATGAAATATATGTTTTTGTAAATACAGAGAAATGTATACAAGGAAAGATTTCAGGCATTTAAAAGCACATAATAATAACATTTCCAGGTGTAGTTAAGAGCCGCTTCATACTGTGTCAATTTAGGGAACACCCCCTTTCCATTCCATTAGGCTCCAGCCTGTCCCGGGATCAACCCAACCTAACAGGAATCAGTACATACGTCCAAAAAAAACGGGGGGCATAAAACTTTCTCGGCGTGTCCAACTTCTGCTCTGTTGCTAGGCAACAGCAGTAAGTGCCAGACAAGTTTGTGACGCAGATCACAGAAATCCTCTGTTGGCCAGGCTGTCTCCTTTTGGTTCAGCCATCGTGGTCTACACTGAACGGAGACATAGCCAATGTCACATCAGTCCTGCGGAAACAATGGCCAGGACCTCAGCGTGGTAACAGTCCCTCCACCTCACGCAGTGGTTGGCCGGGGGGTGCAGTGCAATGCTGTTGGTCTGTCCAGAACTAGAATTAATTGTGATTTTTACACACTTAACTTCCACATCGGACCACACCATTACTGATTATGATCATTTGTTTTCTAGGGCTATGGATTTGCTGCTAAAACATCATATATTCAAATCATGCCTGTATCAGAGTTAATGTTTCATACCTCAAACAATCTGTAGCATCTTTACATCAGGTCTATGTAGCGCCAATAGGCTCTAGTAAACTGTTGTTTTTTCCTGTTTCAAATTGAGTGGATCGAATTCTGACATCCCTTGGCCGCTGTCCTGACTACTCTCTTTCACCTTTATTGACTGGTACATAGTCAATAAATAAGTGGGAGGCGTTGATGGATTACCTCTGACTTGACACATGAGTTCTCACAGTCACACACAGTGGTCGAAACTCTGGTAGGGTATTATACAAGTCCCCATGTGTGAGGAATCCTCCGGTAACCCTCCTGTGTTCCCTCCTGTATTGGGGGTTTAACGATGCCACACAGAGGTTTTCAGACACTGAACTGTGGATTAGTTTCAAATAAAGCTGAGGTTAGATCGGATAGCACGGGGTCTGTATAGTTCAGCAGATGATTTGTAAAGATGCCTCATGGGAGCAAAAACATGAGGACAGACCGTTCTGTGTGGGAAATGAACCCGTGGCTCACTTTGCCAGCAGTGGAACATAGGCAACAGGTTGTAGAGGTCACACCCTTGAAGGTTTTTTTTTTCCAGCTGCTTACATTCTGTTTCATTCCTAACATAAGCCATTCAAAGATAACAGCAAATGATAATGCAAATAAATGTTGATCAGGTAGGAAGGATGTTTTCGTCGTCTCTTTGTCTCTAACATGACTGAACTGGTTTTTGGACAATTGCAACTGAGGACTAACTTATGATTAGACTTTAGAAACACAATACCTGTTAGTAAGATCCGTTCATTGTTGGTTCTATATACATCAGGGGATCACAATGTAACTCATGTGACTTTAAGGCTTAAGGTCTTAAAAGTTAAATATAGAGCTACATGCCTAGAGCGTTTGGAGCCTTATTCTAAGACATGGCCTTCAGTGAAAGCGATGTAAAGACTTCACACAGTTGCATATTCATATATCTTCTTAAAAGCCCTTCAAGCTAAAGGCTCCAAAATCCATTTGACAGAATAATTTTGTTTGTTAGTCATGCTGGCTGTGAGCCTTCGAGGGAAGTGCATCACTTTGGTTCATACCACAGGATGGAAACTCAAGAGCCAACATAAGAAGTCTGTCCTGAAAATATATTCACTTGGAGTACACCTGTATACAAATGTCTGAATAGTCTTTAATGCACATATCATCCAAACGAGGGCTTACGGAAGACGATTCTTTATTATGACCGTGCAACTTTGTAATCTGTTGAAAATGGATTTGCTGCCAAGCTTCACTGATTTAAGTTATTTCCAAGAGGATCTGTATCGTCTCTGTTGAAGCCTTCAGCATCTTTAAGCCAGGTCGATCTGGTTTTGAAAGAATTATGAGAAGGAAAAAAAACAAACATGTTATTTCTTTCCAGTTTTAAATTGAGTCTAGTTCAAATGTCCCTTGGCAGCTTTCCTGTTTACTCGCCTCCACTTTAATTGACTGGTACATGATCAATACATAAGTGGCAGTTGTTGCTGGAGTGCCTCTGACTGGAGGCAGTGTCAGTCAGCGTTGGATGGAATGCCAAGTGCCCTCATTAAAAGGGTTACTGCGCCATGAACATAGATAGCCTCTTAACTGATAGTGGGTGTGTTGTGGGGCATAATGTACAATTAACCATCATAATTATGTCTTAATTTTGTGCCCTGTTTTTTTTTTATATTTATGCTTGCACAAACACACCACAGCAAATTCCCTCATTCCCTGTATTTGTAAACCTTCTTAGGAATAAACCAGCTTCTGATTCCGGTGGGTTGTTATTATAATGGTGGGTTGGTTTTTTTGTTTTTCATTTTCTCTGTTTTTCCATATTGTAATTCTGCTGCTACTTCTGTCTTCTCTCTCACAATTGTTTGTGTGTGTGTGTGTGCTTAATTTTCCACAGATGAGAAACGGCATGCACTGAAAGATACACTGAGAGATTGTCAAGTTTGTGAATCCTTTGAGTTACAGATGAATTAAATAGATGAAAAATACAATGACACAGGATGATCTATAGATGTTTCCATTATCCAAATCCATTCACAGCATATTCAGCTATTATGACTTCATTTACAGGATGGCAGGGCTGCAAACCACCACACTGTAAACACAGAAGCGTACATGCAGGTAAATGGCCTGTGCTGTAACAACAGCAATTTGCCATGTACAGCATGCTGACGCTGCTAATTAGCACCAACAAGACTGCGATGAGGGGGGGGGTCGCCCTCTGACCAGAAGGTTTCTCCCGTGAGCTGGGCTGTTCTCATAGAATAAAGGGAATATGTGCAATGATTATTGTTGGAATGGCTGGTTATCTCTGCATGTTTGCTTGTAGCTTCTCGCCTAACGTCCACTGGTATTGGCTCCTGGCCCCATTGATCCCTAAAAGATCCATAGATAAACATGGAAGACTGCAAAGAAGGAGGCAGCTCTCAGTGTCAGAAAACAAATAGACTAGATAGTCATCTGTTGCACTCTCTTGGGGCAAGGCCAAGCAGAAAACCATTTACCTGGAATAACAGGAAGAAGCCAAGACCATTAGATTAGCTGAGCAACAGACTGACCTGCCTCGACATCCTCTTCAACTCCTGTGCAGAGCAAACACAGCTACGGGCAGCCGGGAAAAGGGAGAATTAGCCTCCCCAAAAAACTGACTGAGGATCTGTGGAACAATATTTGCTCTGCAGGATCCTGGATCCCCATCTGACTGATTCCTCTGTACCCTCAACTGCTGTGCACAGTTCAAATGCCGACGCGTATTCTCACTGGTCCCCTATCACCAGTCAGAAAAATAGAGACATTAAGCAGATTGTTGGCACAGAGCGAGTGGTTTTCACCTACATGCACCCCCTGTTGTGTGTCACTTCCTCACAATTCAGTTTTTGTGTGTTTCAGTGCCTACCATGTGTTCCCTCTGCCAAGGACAAGAGGAATCAAAACAGGAAGATGTCACACAACACAGCAGAAACACTTAAAGGGAACCATCTCGTCCCCCTTTTTTTGAATTCACTGCTTATATTATCACACCAAACCTTGATTTTACAGTGCAGCTCTGCTCGTTCTGTCAGGGACTCCAGTTTCCCGTCTGCATTCTAATCCATGAGCAAGGATTTGCCGTCTTTGTTAATGATAATATCCCTGGCAAGAGGACATCAGCAGGAAATGTTTCTTCTCTTGACTGTGTCGCTCTTCAGTAGAATAACTTTATTTGACTTTTGTTCCAAAGTATCTGCAGGCTTCATAAACACTGACCATTTTCTGATGTCCTTACTGAAGCGTGTAGAGAATAAGAGCAGCTGACGACCATCCCGTTACCTCAGTGGCTCAACTAGTCTTTCTGTTTGATCTTGTTTCAGGCCTGAAACCAGCATGATCACATCCGTTCACGCTCCAGTATCACCAGCGGGCAGACAGTGAGGACCCATCGCCACCATGCAATGTGTGTAAGGGACCAGTGGAGGTGTTGTGGGCCCAGGCGGGATGCTGCTGACGGCCAGTCAGTATGACTTTGCTGGACTTGTGGCTGTCGCGCTCCATCCCCATGTGCCTGCTCCTTCAGAGCCTTGTCCTCATGGCCCTGTGCTTCCCCTCGGCCAGCATGTGCCCAAAGGGCTGCATCTGCCAACGCGACCCCCACCTCCATGGTCTCAACGTTACCTGCAGCCAGTCCCGCCTCAAAGAGATCCCCCCCAGCCTCCCGGTTGATACAGTCCTGCTACGGCTGGACCACAACCAAATAGGAGCTGTGCCAGATCAAACCTTCCATGGACTGAGGCTTTTGAGGGAGCTCAATCTTTCATACAACGCGGTGGAGACTTTGGGCGAAGCAGCTTTCAGCGGCATAGAGGCAACCTTGCAGGTGCTGGACCTCTCCCACAACCGTATAACTAGCGTACATAAGGATGCCTTTGCCCGGCTCAAGGCGCGCGTCATTGTGGATGATAACCCCTGGCATTGTGACTGCGCCCTCCAGCAGGCCATCAGCGGAATGGCCCACAACCACGATGCCGCAGCGCGGGTTCTCTGCAGGAGCTCGGAGCTTCTTGACCAGGAGGGAAGACCTTTCATGGCGGTGGATACTGACCTCTGCAACCTTGCCAAAAGGACCACAGACTATGCTATGTTAGTGACCATGTTTGGTTGGTTTGCCATGGTCATTTCATATGTGGTGTATTATGTTCGACAGAACCAGGAGGACGCCCGACGCCACCTGGAGTACCTCAAGTCTCTTCCTAGCAAACCCAAGAAACCTGACGAGGCTGACGACATTAGCACTGTTGTTTGATAGCTGTCACAGTGGCTGTGTCCATCACAAATGTAACGAACACGAAAATGTTTATGTAACAGGACCCTCTTTTAAAGTGTTTACTCTTTGTAATACTAGTGATGTGAGCATCAAATCGCTGATAGATCTTTGTATTTTGGAAATTTTGTTGTATGTCCTTAACCAGGGTTTGCTCATGACTGAAATGAGATAAGATGAGAAGGGAGGCCACAGACTAACAGTCCAATTCCAACATTATCTTTTCTACAATTATGGAGTTTTGAATATTTGAATCTCAGGTTTAAATATTGATACGAAAAATGGCTCTTTTTAAATGAAATTTGGAATATATGATAAAAAAAAGAATATATTTTTAAGATCCTATTGTCTATTTCACAGAGCCCTCATTTTGACCACAGTAAGATGTGTATTGCGTTTTTTAAACACACACTAAACCAAGTGCATCTTTAATTCCCAGAGGAATCAAACGTCAATTAGAATATTTAAAAATCAAAGATATTACAAAAATGCAAAGATTTCAGCACTTGCTCCCCATATTTCAAGGGAGGCTGATGGTCTTTACATTGTGTTTATTTTAGACTTTCAAAGCTTTGAATGTGGGGTGTTTAAATTCAGTATAAAGTATTCGAGCCGTCCTTGAGCTGCAAACCTATTAATGACAATAGAGTCAGAAGAGGTGGATTTCACTGACACATGCAGTGAATGAGCTCACAGAAAGTACTGGATTCCGTGGAAGCCCAATTTCTGCCAAGAAAGAAACAAATATAGCGTAAAGAAATATTAGAATTCTCACTTCAAATCAAAGTTAAACTTTTAGTCTTGGGATAAAACAGACATTTTAAATCAAATTTTACCACCATCCCAACTATAAAACAATCAAGAACTGGATTTTTTAAACAGTATTTGGTGGTGCCAGTGGACCAAGGATCGGTTGTGACAGCACACCAGAGAGCCAGGAGTGATCAAACCAAGAAACGCAAGAAAAGTATAAAATAAATTAAGATAGTGTCTGAGAGTATAATTTTATACATGATTTTTGAAAGCAATTATGTAGTATTTAATGATGAAGGTAAAACATGATATAGTGACATTAGCAAGTCATAATATGAAAGGCTTTAGAATCAGATGTGAATAATAACACCCTGATGTTTTTTTGCCATAGTGACATCAATACATTACCATACTACTAGACAACATGTCAGGCAGGGAGTCCTTATAGTGTGAGACTAATAATGCCCTTAACCTTAGAAGTTGAAAAAGGAATATTGCAGTTCAATTCTTACGTACATTGTGCCCAAGAAAAGTTATGATGTGTATTAAAAGACTAAGTTCGAACCAACACTTATAGTCGCCCCATTCTAATTCTGTCTTAACCACAAGCGTTCTTTTATAACCTTGACCCATCTTGTCTCATGTCGAGAGCGAGATGGTTGTGTCTCTGTACAGGGACCTTTTTTATAATGAATCTCATGTCATATGATGGTATTCCATGACAACAGCGCGATGTGCAGATGCAGACGGAGATGCAAAGGACTGCTCTGAAAGAAAAGCTCACACCTTTTGTCTGTCCTGAAGGGTCCTACAGTCTGAAAGGCTCTGTCAGTTTTCTGTGCTAATGCATCAGTAATCCTCAAATTCACAATAGCCAATATCACAATGTGCTTCTTGAGATGTAAGGGTTCTGTGAAAAGTGAAGTTAACAAAAAAAAAAAAACAACCGGACAGAGTTCTCGTCAGTTTTTGTCTTCTTTCCAAAGTCTCTCAGTCTATTGTAATCTTGTCTGAGATCAGCGGTTTTGTTTCTGGAGCCTTGCAGCTACATGAACAGCGAGGGACAAGAAACACTTTGGGGTTTGAGCAACACAGCGTCTGTGTCGAAGGCTTGTAGTGTGCACTTATCCAAAGTAGGCCTTGAGTTGAGATTATTTTGTCAAACAAAACAAAACAAAACAACAACATGTGTCTTATACAATGTTCTAGAGAGTCAGGGTTTTGGTGTTGGTGAGAGATTACGCTTCCAGAGGCTGCTGCTGTGTGGTACTGGACATTTCCTCTTACAGTTTGTGAAGTCTGCGTTTGTTCATGTTGTCTTTAGTCAGTGTCTGTTTTCCATGCGTGTCTGTGACGATCAGAAGAAAGCACAAAAATGTCAGTTTCACTGGACTCATTCTTGTATTTGATTCAGTCCTCGAGGGTCACAGCTGGCCATTTTTACAGTCTGCTCTCCCATGACATCATGCTTTTCCAAGGGGAGGACAGATTTGTCAAATATGGAGATTGCATGCTGCAATATGCAATCATCTCAGTCATCAGCTGCCAGTTCATGCACCATTTCCCTTTAATAACAACGTGGATAGTGATGTTCCTGGCAGCACAGCAAGAGCAAACCCATTTCTGTCACTGAAGCATGTACTTTAGGATCAGGGAAAGACAATGGAGGTCACGTGAAAGATAAGATTTACATGGGAAAGGACGAGATTAGATTTTGGTGTAGTGTTTCTAACTATTGCCCACTCTAAATAAACAACCAAAAGAGTCCCTGCACGACCTGGTGGATAATGGCTGTCGGTGGTATCTTGTTAACGTTTGAATTGTTTGTCACAGATTTGTACAGTGATGGTCGTTCAAATGTCGTCTTAGGGGGTATGCAATGAGAAAACGTAGTTAGAGAACGCTCCGCTCACGTGTAAATAGGAACGTTCATGTTGTGTAAAATACTTGAAATCCCTTTAATTAGTTGTTGTTGTATGTGCTACACCCCTTACAGAGGTCTTGTAGAGGCAACAAGATCAGAATAGTCTATAAAATGCATGTACAACGTAATGAAGCACAGTGTAGCCAAGGACCCGGAAGTATTTCTAAGTGCCTGAATACCTATCTGACTGTATTATTATTTTTTTATTTTGATATTTTATTAATTATACACAGCTGTTTTTTTTTTCTCTGAACATACTTATAAATCCTCTCTGTCTCATGTATCTTTTCATTCTGGTTTATTATTATTTTGCAAGGTAGAAAAAAGACACTATCAACTATGTTGATGCAACACGCTAAGCTGAATTACAATGTACCATACTGCAGTTTTCTGTGCACAGATGGGGATCACAGTTCAGAATGAAAAATGTTTAGCCCTGACTATAATGGATCTGTTGTAATGCCATGGCGTGCAGAAAATGAAATAAAGGCATTCGTTCATGGTTTATTTTGCTCTTCTTTTTCGCTGTGAAAACAGACAGCTGAAGTTACCGCATGTTTACCGGACTGGGCTAGACATCCTGGCCCATATTGGAATATGAATTCCAGTATTTTAATTGTTCGCCCTCCTCTTTAGCAAATACAGAAATACAGTAATTAGAAGTAATAATATTCTGCAACTTGGACCTTAATAGGCATAATGTGAACTGAAATGACTTCTCACTTATCTCTGAGGGCAAGTCTGGCCACAGTGAAATTGTGCATAATGAACATAACCTTCCACAGAATGATGTGAGCTGTATACCCCGTACAGGGGTAGCTGCCTTATAATTGAAATGTCCGTCACAAGGGTGAAAGCTGAGCATTTTCCGACATTGTCTAATTTCTCATCAGGAAACAGTGTTGCTCTGTCGTCTCTTACAGAATCAGAATGAAATGAAATGAGGGGGGATGAACTCTTGAAAATTCTCTTCATCATAGGGTTATTCAAAGTGGATCCAGTCTGCAGGCGCTGTGATTGTGAGGGGCTGGAACCCGTGACCTGTAGAGACATGAACACGCTGGAACTTTTGAATAAAGCAAAGAGGCTAACAGATGGGTAAACGCTCCATTCATTGCCCCTGAACTTCGCAGTTCACCTCTAATTTCCTCTTAAATGAAGCACAGACAAGCCAACAAGATAAGAGCCGGCCTTCACCTCTCAGGAGAAATTGCACTCCTGTGTTTGAATTTTCTTTTGCCTCATCATAGAAAACACAATTGGCTCTGCTATTATTTCGTAATTGCACTTTAAAATATAGGTTCATGCGAATCCTGGACAGTAACTTGGGCTGGGATCTGTTTACCTTTGTGTCAACTCTAACCAGGACTTTAAAGGTTTGAAAGACAAGTGGCAAATTGCACATGTGTGCACACACCCACATACATATCCACAGATAACAAAAGAAAAGGATGAGTAAGAGGGGTTTAGTTTAATTCAATTGTAAGAGCTGCCACAATTTAATCATTCAAATTTATAGAGACCCAACAGTTTTATTTACTATAGCATGATATTCACTTTGCACATTATTTGCCATTGTACCATTTAGAGTTAAATAGATGAGAAATCCCAGTATGCATTTTGTTAGTGTTGGCATCGTGTAAGACCCAAATTTGTCATGCTGTAAGAATCCCACCAGACGTCTGAGGGTGCTTTTTATTCCCTTCACAAAGTACGGCGCACGTTTCAAGCTGTGCTTTTACAGTCGGCGTCAACATTAGACAGCGGGTGTTTGCAGCATGGAAACATCTGTGTTGAGTCTAAGACGCCGAGGCCACAGCGACTCCCACGATGCTCCTGTTTTTACCTCTGCTTCCACTGTAGTTGTTTTTAACACTACTAACAGCTCCCTCCCGCGTATGAGGTCACAGCTCCTGTTCTGGCACGCTGTACAGTATGTGGGCTGACCCGGAGGAGCCTGCGCGCAGCACGCTCGTGAAACGCAATCTGTTTTTAGTCACTTTTCACACCTCATGACTGTCGACACTGACTTTTTTTTCTCTCTCACTCCTTTAACAGTCATTTCCTCAACCCCCCCCCCCCCCCCCCCCCCCCCCCCCCCCCGCTCACCCCCCCACCCCCACGGGGCTCGGGCTGAACTGGGAGGCGCGAAACCTCATTAAGTAAATAAAAAAATGAGCAAGTGAATAAATAAACAGGAAAACACAGACTGGCTGTTGTATTTACTCACTGTACTTTGAATAAATGCACAATGACATGAAGCAGAAGGCGCCAAGTTGTTTCCATTGTCTTTTCTAATGGACCGCATTAGTGTCTTAATGATGATGTGCAGTCATGAAGGTCACCCGACTGGGAGTGATTAACATCCTGAATCCTGAGGAATCAAACTTGTGAGTATGTGTGTGTGCAGTCTGAAGAGATGAGTCTGGAGACTAAACACGCACGCGCTCTTTTAATGTTTCCACAAAAGCAGTCCAGCACAAAAATATGATCGCGCTTGTCCCACTTACATTTTGGAAAAACACAGCTCATGGAGGCATGAAGAGCGTGGACATTTTGAAGGAAATTGGAACATTGCAAATTCTGGATGAAAAGATGAAAGATGAGTCAATATCTCCCTGATTCACGTTTGCAATCATGAAATCTTATTTTGCTTGGAAGCCACTTTGTTTAGCCAGGATTTTTGCCTCATAAAAATATGAAATTCACTCTTTTTGAAGAAAAAAACTGAACTTTAAAAGAAAAAAAAAAAGAAGCTAACATGCAGCCTCCTCTTGTGTAGGACTGCGTAGGTGGTTTCAAAGACATCTCACTCCTCAGTCCTGAGCTCAGGTTGTTATACTATAGTTCTGAGAGTTCGAGGAAGTGCAGGGAGTCATGGGAAAAATGCCAACATTTCTGAAAAATTTCATAAAATGCCTAAAAACACACAGCGGTCGGCGCGAGACCAGGCTTTGACAGTTGCTCTGATTGTTGCTGAGTGGAACTTTTACCGTGTTAGGGATCAGCTGCACCACATACCTCGGAGTGAAGATGTGAACATCAGAGGAACAAGTCATTGTTCTCTCTCAGTCAGCCTTGAACATTCCCTCACTGACCTGGCGGCTGCCACCTGTCCTGCACTGGCCCCAGACCTGCTCGCCTCTACAGGCATCCGATTCCCCCAATCCTCATTTATAGGCCTTTCCCTCATTAGCTGCCTTCTATATATACCAGTACATTTCCACTTACATGCTACCAAATGGTCCATTATGCAATCCCAGCTGTGGTGCTGAAACTAGCCTTTGCCACTGCCTTTCACCGTTTTGCTTTGTTGCTGCCTTCACACGGAACCTGTGAGCTCATTAAGATGTGGTGCACACAAGTGTTGAAGACATGAGAACATGACCACTGATACGAATGTTTCTGTAG
Organism: Pseudorhombus dupliciocellatus; assembly: GCA_016785235.1. NCBI lineage: Eukaryota > Metazoa > Chordata > Actinopteri > Pleuronectiformes > Paralichthyidae > Pseudorhombus > Pseudorhombus dupliciocellatus. Next base: position 630,550 of record JAFBJW010000069.1, read on the forward strand.
CGTCTAGAGGATACAGAAGCTAACATGGTAGCAGTCAGGTAACGTCGATGCAGAAAATACAAAAGGCATATATATATATATATATATATGCCTTTTGTATTTTCTGCATATATATATATATATATATATAATGGTTTCCTCAGGGTACGCCCATTTCCTCCCACAGTCCAGAGACATGCATGTCAGGTTAATTGATCTAAATTGCCCGTAGGTGTGAATGGTTGACTTGTCCAGGGTGGACCCCGCCTCTCGCCCAATGGCAGCTGGGATTGGCTCCAGTCCAGATGTTGTGCTGTTGGTTGTAATACAAAAAAAATAATACATGTGTTTTCATTTAATAATGACGACTTTGTCTGATATATATGTTGATATGATGTGTACGGTGTGGGCTCCATGTGCTCGGCCCACATGGCTGTGGGGAACACACCATGTGGCACCAGATGGGGCGATTCTGAGCTCTGCATATATGAACAACGAATGAGAGAAAAGACACACACACACGGACACAAATGCAGACCACATACCTCCCATCTGTCCTGCTCTTTGTTCACACGCGTTCCTTCAGCTCTTTGTAGAAGCGGATAAATGAAGACGTCGCTCTTTTGCTCTTGTCTTAATGTTTGGAGAGAGAACTCTAATTCCAACCTTGGGGCTGAATATTCTCACTTTTCAGTAATTGGCCTGCCCACACTGACACACATCAGCCTGGAGATAAAGGTAAAGAGGAAGAAAAGACTCTAAATCTCCCTAAAGAATGGATGTGTTCAATTATTTTTAAAAGCAATCTGGAATAGGCCCATACGTATTCAGGGAAGAGTGTGTGTATGCGCGTGCATGTGTGTGCATGTGTGTTTCCTATATGATTTTCTGTGGAGGTTTTGATGTAAACTGAAAATCCAGTTGATGAGAAGAAGTTGTCATCGGGTGCCGTGAAAGGCGCATATACATTCAAGCCATTAGGTTGTATCTGCACAGCATATGGATGTGTACCGTTGCGAGGGCAAGATGATACAAGAACCCACTTTGAGATGGAAATAAATGATGTCTTTAATGTCAAAGTCACTGGAACTTCAGACCGTGTCAGGATAATGGAATGTTCCACCCAGGACGACCAGGCTTTGCTAACAAATGCATCCCCACATACTGAAAGAAATACATACAGTATGTGTTGAGGAATTTCTGACGATCCTCACACATCGGCCACTGTGTATTATATATATATATATATATATTGTGTACATTATATCTGTACTGTTCTCTCTCTAAGCGATACACAAGGTCAGGTTATAGATAAAGGACTGTAATGTCTACACTTACAGACTCCAGCGCCCCAGACAGTGGTCTGTTGCTCATGTTACTCTGCTGGTGACTGAATATTGTTGCACCCTCTGCACTGCTGTTCTGCACGAGAACAGAAGTGTATGCTAAATTGTTTAGAAAAGAGCAACAAAACCACTGCACTCCCGAATAATACAGGAAACACCTCCTGTTTGCATCATTTATAAATCGTGATGATTGGTGGGGAACCACTATATTGCTTTCATATACTGCACTGCAGTATTTGCTCTCTGCCAGTCACAAGTAATGCTACAAGACACAACTGAGGATGAGACATGAATTACAGAACCCTCAGCTTTCAATGCTGCACATCGCTTTCATTTTCTAAATATTCTACAGCGATTTCCCCTTGGGTGCTTTTCATTATTTGACATCCTTGACTTTTGTTTCCATCAAAATAAACAATTGTAATCAAATTAAATCTGTCAAAGACCCACAATAAAGGCTCCTATTCAATCGTTTCTCTCCCATGTGATAAAAGGAAGCCTAACCTTAGTTTATAAAAAAAAAAAAAGAAGAAAAGACAGACATGAATGGAATATGAAGCTCCCACTGGCGTTCTCCTGAGGTTGTGTGTATTAAATGTTAGACTCCTACAGGCTTCCTTCATCTTCCCTTGGTCTGCACTGGGAGGAGGAGCCCACTCTTCTCTCCTTCTCAATGAGCTGCTGCAGGAGACAGCTCCGCCACACAGCTCCAATCATTATTCGCACATACACCCCGACCACACTGCGGGCCAATGTGGCTCATGCATGGGTGCAAATGTGCACCTGATCCCCTGGCACCCTGCAGCAAAGGTAAGGTAAATAGATACTGTGCATGAAATGAGCACAGAGCAAACACAGGGGACAATTGCTTGCTGCTGAGCGGAGACAACACAGTGTTGATGAAAAACCGAGAGAGGCTGCTATTTGCTATGAGAAGCAACATTTTTTTCACTGCAGGATATTAGACCCAGAGTCATTTGCATATGTTGGGCCATCTGCCAATACGTTAGCATATGACGAAGGTACTGTATATGATGCCTTCCCATCTCAAACAATGGGATCTTAATATCAGAGAAGGGAATTTACTTCCCTGGTGATCAAACTAGAATTGTGGGACCTCCTCAGTTACACAGTAATTTTGGGACAATACTCTTTGGATCGCAGATGGCTTCTTTATGTGCCGTCATTTCCTCTGAGTGCAGCTATTATAATCTCACGCTCATGCTTCATCATGGCTGTTGCTGTGTGCCCTGAACGTCTCCATCCATTGTTCCGATCAGAAATATGGAGAACGAAGTCAGTGTTTTCATATGCCACCCCATCATTATTCACAAAGTAAATCAGGCCTGTGGCCTAGGCGTATTATATTACCCACACTGACACCTTGTGTGTGCTTTGTGCTACAACTTAGTCAATGACTGATCAGCAGGGATCTGTCAATGTGCAGTACCAGGTGTGATGTTCCAGTCCACAAACAACATGTATTATGCGTTATGCACAATTGGTTACCTCTGATATGATGGATGGATGAATTATGAATATGTTCACATGTAGACTGACTGTGAATCCATTGGATGTGAAGAGGACTGCAGGGGGTTATACAGACAGGCAGCCTTTCAAGTTCATATTCTCACTTTCTAGGAAATTTGATGTTACAAGTTACCTCAGACTACATGACTTTCATGAAGGTTTCATGTTGAGCACATGGAGCAGGTTCATGCAGGCAACAATCCCCATGCATGCACTGCTAAGTCTTAGCAGCATGGATGTCTAAAGTGAGAAAAACAAACACAATCCTTGAATGTGTTGAGTTGGTATTTGAGGTCGGATTCTGTCTGTATTTGATTTTGGAGATTTTCTTTCTCGCCGGTTGCTTCACTCTCCGAGATATTTGCAGGCTGCACACACATAGTGTGTAAGATCTTCCCACAGTGTTCTAGGGAGGATCAATTCAAAGAGCTGCGAGCTGGTGCTTCAAGCATTTCAGTGTAGATTCTGAGTTCTGTTTTGGATCACTGTGCAGTTATAGAAGTCAGTCTATTTCAGTTTCACTCTCTTGACTGAGTGCAGGACATTCACACGCAGAATCTTTCAGTGCAATGTTCTTCCCCTGCTGAGTTGATATATGTTACAGTCAAACAGATGTTCTGAGCTGCATTTATTACATCATAGCAGATCTCAAACTCATCTATCTATCTATCTATCTATCTATCTATCAAAAACACAGAAGCAATATCAAAGTTTGTCATAAAAAGAAATATTTACCAAAATTTAAACAAAATCGAGGTTACTTCGTTTAGTAAGAGAAAGCGTAAAGCCTTCAGTGGAACATGGGGGAAATATATTCTTAGCTGTATCCAAAGTGACCTCTAGATGGCGGTGTTGACTATCTCATTTCAAATGTGTAGTTTGTCCCAGCGCAACTCTTACATTCCTGCTTTTTAAAGAATTTCTCAGCCTGGTTGTGAAAGGAGACGATAGAGAGACTGTGGACATTGCGAGGACAGATGACCTCGGGATGACCTGACGTGTGAAAATAGCTGTTGGCTCCAGTTCCAGTTATATATCAGCGGTAAATATGTCCATACTAAAGTCCAGTGTACCTTGAATTGTGTAATTAAGAACACTTCATATACTTTAAATTCCTAAGAAGTGTTTTAAAAGTCATCCAGATTGTGAGTGTCTGTGGTGCATCTATGACTTGTGAGAAGTCGCCCATGTGTTATCAGATAAGTGTTCTAATGAGTGATATCAGCATTAAGTTGCCTGTGAGTCGTAATTGAAAGCGGCAGTTGGGTCAAAAAACAAATCTCGCGATACGTCGTGGTCGGTATTCTCTAAGGGGAACGTACGCACTTTGGCGCTGCGCTGAATAATGTGCGTATCCCTGCGCTCCCGCTCCGCAGAGTGAGAGCGGAGTGTGAGAGGATGTCAGGCGGAGGTGAGGCGGACTGGAACGGAGGCATAATGGGTGAGTTTGTTCACTGTTTTATGAAAACATGGGTGTAACCTTCACCCGAGGGTCGCGTCAACTCTCCGCTCGGTTGCTCGGAGTTTGACGAACAGTTTCCATCGTGGGGAAACTAAATAAAGTGGGATCCCCGCTCGGTGTGTGGGGTTGAACGTTAGCTTAGCCCCGGGTAACAAAAACACATCTGATCCAATGGCTCGCTGCTGTTTCTGTTAGCGAAGCTACACACGCCTCGACAATTAGCGAGCTCTTCCGGTAAAGTTTGCCCGTTTAACCACGGCAACCTTTTTCACAGCCGAAGTTAACCCAGCTCTCTCTCGGGCTGCTGCCGCCCACCATGCTGTGTTGTGGTGTAAAGTTACTCTGAGGTCGTCGTGGAACACCGTGGAGATTTGAAAGTTGCAACTGACGCCGTGTTTGCTTTTCCGCGTTTGAGACACACGCCGAATTGAACCTTGGCTTCTCGTGAGTGCAACGGTGATTTGAATTACTCCGCGGACGTGTGGCAGTCGCGTTAAAAGCGTTAATCTAGTTCAGGTGCTGGTTTTGTCAATGGGGTTTGGCTGGGAGGGCTCCAAATAACACCGCGGATTTGGTGATTGGTCCTTGCGTTCGCCTGGCATTTCCTGTGTTTGTGTTGCGTGAGCAGCAGAGAAGCGCGGCCGTTGTGGGAGGAAGAGCGACGAGGGCTACATACCTCTGGCTCTCCTGCTGCCAGGTGGTGAAACAGGTCAGCCAGCAATACTGAAAGCTCAGGAGCTGTCAGCCTCCCTCCTGCACGCTTCGCCCCGGCGCCACCCGTTCACAAACCAGCCTCCTCTGGCGTGGCACGGATTTAGTCGCACTGTACAGCTGCAGGAGCGTCCACCAGAGGAGGAGGACGGCTCGATGAAGTTCTCTGTTAGGGGTACATACTCTTTTGCCTCCACATAATGCAGTAATCAACATCAGAGACATTCCCAGGAGTAGAATTTGTATCATGCAGCTGAGCCAAGTGACATATTGTCTGTGCTGTTTGCATAGTGGCAGTGACATTGCACAGATGGGCAGGTCAGGCATTCGGCCAGGCTGACCCACAGTGTCAGGTGGCACGGCAGTCAAGATACCAAACTGGGATCCCCACAGTCTACGCTGGTGTCCTCTCAGTTTGTTCAGGTGTTTCGCTGTTGTAGAGTTAAGGCTCCTCGTGTTCTCTTTATATTTGGGAGACGCACTTTTGTCTACATGCAGTAAAAGACTTGTGCGCTGCCCTAGCTCAGCCTATTTCAGGCTTGTAGCTCAGCAATCACACCACATGCCTAAATTAAACTATTGTTATCTTGACAGTGATGTTAAAAAGACAGTGCACAGAAGCAAAGATAAAGTGCTCACATCTATTTTGGGCATTCATTTTAATGCTTTCGGTGTAGCCTTGATTGGATTTTGGCATCTTTCTATGAAGAAAGATCAACTCAGTTCCACATTGTTAGACTCAAAAGTGTGGAAATTGACAGAGCATTGAATACTTAATGTATTGAAGTGACTATGTGTTGCACAGTTGTAGTGTGGTGTTAGCAGCTCTGTGATATGCATGATGCTAAGTGTTTTTTTGGTGAGTGCAATTCACTAGTGGTGGAAGATATCATTAATTTATGTGCTTTTCATGTGAAGCAACATAGTGACCTGTGCATGGTTTAAAGTGTTCATGTCGTAAAAACAGCAGTGACAACAAATGTTAAGATTTGTTATGAGTCCACATGCAACCCACACCACCACATGCAAGAAGGGAAATTCAATAAAATAAAGGCTTCGTAACGATTCACCAAAACATTGCCAATATGAGATGTGGTTTTTTTCCTGGCAATGGAAAAACACAGCTCTTCACTGACATTTACGATGAAGCCTATTACAGCATGACACCTTGACTAATTGTATGTCACAGTTGTTTTGACCTTAAAGCGGGCACACTAATACAGTATGTCACTGAGTTTACACCACTCGTATACATGTCACTAGTTTATGCCACTGAAAAGTAACATCTAGCAGTGAAGCAGACCTGCAAAACTGGCTGTTATTAAATCCTGTAATAGAAAGTGTCTACATCAGTTCTTAATAAAAAAAAACAAAAGGAAAGATCACCAAAAGAATAATAAAATCCAAGCACTACCCTGGACTTTAATTCATTAATTCAACACTGTATTGCGTGTTGGTACGGTGCATAAATTGCAAGGCTGAAACTTTCCATGGAAATTTTATAGGAATTCTCTGCAATCTCTCCATCTATTTGAAACCATCTGTTCCTATTTGAGGGGGAAAATGTACTTTGGGACATTTTTGGAGTGGTGTGAGAGGAGCCAAGTCCTATCAGCAGAGAAGTCTGGAAGAATAACAGTGTGGGATGATGCATGAAATGTCTGCGCTGTCCTAAGGTCGTGGGAAGGAATTTGTCACACAGCACTGGTATCCTCGTTCTTGTAAAATTCATGCTCTGTGCTGAGGGCCGTGCCTCTGGGCTGGTTGGATCTCCCTGTAACCCCAGCTTCCTGGAGGCTCCCCACAGTGTTTCCTGTAGTTCAAGAAACAGCCAAGAGTGCTTTGCATTTGTATGCCTGCAACTGTTGCACTCCTCCCCAGCAGTGATTTCATTTGTCGAATGACGCTGTCACAGAGCTTAAACTAAATGCACAAATATGGGCCCGTGTTCAATATTTGAAAGTGGAATCTTAACTATTTAATGAGTGCTTCAGGAGGACGTTGTAAACCATCTCCTCTGCTTACGCTTCACACGGACGTAATGTTGAACCGCTGTAATTACCACAATCAAGCTGTCTCAGTTATTGTTTCAGTAATGGGAGACAAAGTGACAGTAGTGACAGAAACGCTCAACAGTGAGTGTACTCAGCTGCATGTAACTGACATTTGATGCACAATTGTAGGCAAACTCAGCAAGTAGTTTTCTGGAGGCAGTCTGTGTGCATACGATGGTGACATATAACGTAAAATCGTGTCTGTACGTGACACCAGTTTACCCCCAAAACACCAGAATAGAAAAGCAGGTTTCCTGTTGATGCTTTTTTTATGTAATGTATTGCATGTACGTCATTTTCAATGCAGCCATGGCCCGTCTATTTACACAAATAATCTGTAATTTGTGTCTTGTGCATAATGTCTTTTGTCCTCTGACATCCTGTCTGAAGGAGCCATCACAGCATCAAGCATCATGCATGGCCTCCTTCAAGCGTTAAAGCAATATGTAAATGCTCATTGTGGCATCCTGGAGATAAACTAACCGACTAGAACAACACTCTGAAAGGGCACACCTCTGCGCAGATTTTGCCATGTCAAAGAACATGCGTATGAATGTTTTTCCTTATGTGATGGCACTTACTCTAATTGAAATCTGTTCAGACATTCAGGAAAACCCTTAGTATTAGAGTAAGTGCTCTAAGCACGCAGACATTAAAATGTCTGCTGTTGTCACACGTGTATTAACCAGTGAATAAAAATGCTGGTTTTCAGCATCGGTTTGCCCTTTGATTTAGGTGGAATGTTTAACTGCTCTGCTGTTTGTCAACTGTCTCCAGGACAGGAAGCAGCGAGGACAGCACCCACGGGTGTTAGGCAGAATGCTGATAGTCTACTGGAAATGTGTGTGCGTAGTTACAATGAGGCCAATGTGGTGAGTGGAGGATGCGGCCTGTTAAGCGCTCAGATTAACTGATGACAGCTCTTATAAACAGACAGGAAGTCACTTCTCGTATGGTGCTGTATGGTGACTCCACTGTAGGTCTAACTGTGTTGGAGTAAAACTTCGCAGTTTTACAAATGCCCTTTTCTGTAGAGCACAGTTTGATTTAAAAAAAAAAACATGGTTTTATCTTGAAGTTGCTCTTCCTAGCATTGTGCTCTTCAAAGTCTCAAAGTTGAAATAACAAGCTTGATAGAAATACACAGGAAGATACTATTTTCGATACCACATCATCGTTCCTCCTCTCCTCCTCACTCACAGACACTTGCCAGCTCGGCCCAGGTAAAGTTGACTAAAGTGATAAACATATATTTAATCTATGGCACTGGAGGAGATGTTGTGGAGTATGTGAAAACCCCATTCACCCCTTCCATCGATTGTGGGGGTTAGGTTATACTGATTGGAGTCTGATTATCTGCCAATAGAATTTTGTTTATTTGGCTCATTTCTTGCTGTTTTTTTTTCCATGGCTTTGTTCCTGTCTCCGCTCCTGTCTCCTTGACCTGCCTGTTTTGACTGCTGCGTTTCTCTGTGACCTTCTCATCATCCTGAACACCTGTCTGCACCAATCCAGCTGTAAGTATCAAACTGCAATGAATATAGAATGTAGTATAAGGGATATGCTCACTAATTGATTTTTTTTGTCTTATTTGAAAATTTTATTTATTTTAAAATAAGTATTAAAAGGAATAGAAACTAAAGTGAGGACAGTATGTGCTGTCTCCAGCAAAGTGAGCTTTTGGTCAAATTAGATGAAATCTGTTTATTCTTAGTAATGTGTCATCATTTTGCATGGGTCTTTATGACACCTTAGGATTTTCTTTTATCATTCACAGCAACAGAAGAACCTGGATGGCTATGTTGGATTTGCAAATCTTCCCAATCAAGTTTATAGAAAGTCGGTGAAGAGGGGATTTGAGTTCACGCTCATGGTTGTAGGTAAGTTCATTTCTTGACTGAAGCTCTATTGTTGGACGGACCACAGTCCATTGCTACATCCCTGCATGTCCATATTCATCACATTAATCTGTGTTTATGTAAGAGCTTGTAGCTCTGCATTGCTTTTGTTGTCAGAAGAAATTCTCTGACACTGAGTGGCTGACAGGGCGAGCAGTTGGCTGTCCCACAAATTAGAGGCAATTTAATTTAACAGGCTATGCTGCGTATACACAAAAACATTTAAACTAAATGTTTGCAGGCCAGCTACACTCACTGCTGCGCTAGCATGTGTGTGTGTCTTGGATTGTGTGGTGGGAGGAGGTTTCCTGTCATTCCATTAATGCAGCCAAAGTCAAAGCATGAGCAGCTGATCTGAAGGGAGGCACACCCAATGAGCCCTTCCTCTCTACTGCATGCTGTCCAGGGATACCTGGGCAGGAAGCCACACTGAATGCTTGCATGATGTCACATCCTGTCCACTGAGTTGGTTCCTTTTTAGTGTCTACCTGGCTCCATGTCCCTCTGGTAGCTGGAGCACTCTCCTGCCCCCTGGCTGTGTTCGTATAGTCACACCCTGGAGTTTCCCCCCTCTCTCTCTATGCTATCAGGAAAGAGAGTGATATGTGGCAATTTGGTTTGCAGCTTGTAATTAGAATAGCAGGGAAATTGACAGTCATACACACGTCGTGCTGGAGAAGACAAAGATTCAGATTGTGTTTGCTTTTCCTCACTGTTTCAGGAATTGATGGGAGTGCTAATTTATCTGAAAGTTTCATCACAAGTCCTCAAAATGTCTCAGATGGCGTGTATGTCTTTAATAAGATAGAGCTTTTCTTTCACTCTTTACCTGTTTCCCTTACATGTTGAATAGAATTTAATTTCACTTTCAGACTTTATAACTCTTGGTTATTTATCCTGTCCAGCACCATGGCATAATAGCAGGAAGTCAAATGGCTAAAACAATAATTCAATTTGAATGTTATGCTACAGCAGTGCTCTCAACTCAGTAATAGTCAAAGGTCGCTTGAATGACTGATTCCGTCTAAGTTCTGTTGGAGTGTTGATGCAGTGGGGAATGGGTGGCTTCTATTGTTTGTGCACTAGTGAAAGTGGCCTGCAGCTATTTGTTGGTCAGAGTCAATATTTGTCAGTGATTTACACATTGGGAGGAAGTGACCTTGATGTTGGCCAGTGCAGCTGGAGCTCATTCTGTCTGGCCGTGACAGCTTGAGTTGAAACATTGCGGTTTGTTTCTTTTTTTTGTAAAGAACTCTCTTGCTGAAATGCAAGGGGCTTTCAGAAGGAAAATGGATGACTCCGCCAACAGATATGTGTTTAAAACTTCTTCATACCAGAGACTTGTTAAACATTAACTGTCTCCTGCCCCATTTCGGAGGAAAGTCCCATTCATAAATACAGAGAGGTGGAGAGAAAAAACTTTTACAAGGCTACGTTAAATGCACAGAATTTCCCTTTCATTTTCCAAAAAACAACTTTTCATTTCACCTGCATATTATTAGCCTAGCGTCTCTGGTGCCCTGTCAAATGAATTAACCTCATGGGGCTCCCCCTCACAAGTCAGTCTGTACCTGCTTCCCCTTTACCAGCCTCTTCCATACAGTGGGAAGTGCCTTTGAATAAACCACTGTGGTTTACACAGCTGCTGGAAATTTCCTTTAAAGGAAGTGAGTTGGCTGCAGACCGAGCCGTGTGGCGAGCCAGCAGGCCTTGGCTCGATGGGCCAGCCCTGTGAGAGTGACCTCCTCTGGTGCTGTGACAAGATGCATGGCTGTAGTGACTATGAATGGCTTCTTTATTTTGCCTGGTTCAATTATCTCACGTTAATGTTTTGATGAAGAGGATTACATTTTTCAAATTAGATTAGACTGTAACACAAAATATAGGTTTCCAGACCTAAATCCCATGGGAAATAAGGCACAATAAGTTGAAAAAAACATTGTGTCATCCTGGAAAAGGATTTTGTCTGTCCTGTCATTTCATTTTGCTGACAGCAGTCACAGCTGAAGTGAGGTTTCAGGGTTTGGATGCAGTAGGGATTCCTGTGGTCATATTTTGAAACTTTGTGACTCAGCATATTTCATGTCAGGTTAGTCAACATTTTTCATCCATAACTAAAACACGTCTGGTATGAAATTGCTTAGTTTCAGATGCTAGCACATACATTTAGGTTCATGTTTTTTATTAAGAGGGAATCTAAGGCAGTGGAATCTGTATCTTTGCAAATAGAATAAAGGCATTATTAATGTCTGCATTTTTTAGGATTGGGGTTATGAGACAATGCTTTATTGACTGTCAACTGTCAATACTATTAATAAAAAGAAATTAAGGAAGTCAGGAGTTGCTGTCTCATCACAGAACCACCTACTCTTTGTTCAGCGTGCGATTACTATCTGTTGATCATATATATTAACCTGTTGCTAAATGTCAAAGGTGAGTGATCCAACAGTTCTCTCACTTTTCAAGTTTGAAAGTCACAAGTAGGTGGAGGCATGAAAAGGTCATAGCAGCTAGTGAGTTTTTGTATTCTATGACTAACCTAGCAGGCTCGTGCAGAGTGAATACCAGTGCATTATGGGTTGGTCACTTGTCGCAAGGCTATCAGTGTTGAGCCTGTCAGTGTGAATCAGCCTCTAAAGTATTTCATTTAAGTGGGAGGAGTTTCTTCAGGGCTGGATGTTTAGTTGCAGAGTCAATGAACGTAACAGAGCGAAAACTAGTTCTTGGCTTCTCCTGACGTCTTTACTGCTAAACATCCATGTGCTTTATGCTCGTCACTGTTGTTGAGCTCAAAAATACTGAACTTTGGAGACAAATGAGTGAGCAAAGGGTCAGTCTGCTGACGAGTGACCACAGGGACTGTGATCTCCCTGCAGAGAACAAACTAGACAAAGACCTCGGTACTGTCACTGTCTCATTTGGAGTCGCCTTGGTTCATACTTTTATCCTTGCTATTGTCTGAGTGTACTCTGATGAACGGCATTAAAAAAATATGTGTAATATGTGTTATTACAACCACGCCCCAATGGAATACTCCCTCCAACTTGCCCCTGCCTCCCGACCATATGGTTTAAAGTACACTTCACACGCTGTTTGTTTCAGTGGCTGCTATTTGCTTTTTTGTGGTTTTTTTGAGTTTGCACTTCACTCAGCTGGATCAGTGTTTTGTTGTGAGTGCAGGGGCCCGGCTTCATATATTGGGTGAGTGTGACTCACGGAGAACCAGGAGTCTAGAATATTTTCATTCAGTCAAAGCCACTTATCATCTGTTCAGATCTGGACAGCTGATTCCTGCTGGTTTATATATTGGTTGGAGTCCTGTGGCAGATTCGAAACCCGCCCCGATTCTTCACAAACAACCACAGCTCTGACCAGCCACGATCAGCATCTTCGCCCAACCCACCACCACCACCACCATCATCATCATCATCATAACTCAGTTTGATGAGCTTGGTTCTTGTGTAACCAGAGCCTCCTCATTTTCCCTCTGCTCACACCAGGCCCTGACACGGCCCTGGATCAGTATCAGTCCTGCTGTTCTCGTCAGCTCTTGGCTCCCTTGATTCAGGCTGGCATTTTTGTCATATGCATTTCACCCACAGTTGCACAGAACCACGGCCCCACTCTATTAACTACCAGCCTTTAGTCCGTTCTTGCTTTTTCAGCCTGAAGATTTGTCTACCATTGTATCGCATTTCTCCTCACTGACTTGTTATAATTGCTGGATTGTGTCTGTTGCAATTGCAAGATGAATATGGCTCAACCCTCTTAGGAAAATATTTGTGACTCTGAGTATGCATTGATTGAAGGATTCTTTTGTGTGGTGATTTCTTCGTCTTGCTGTCCTCCTCAAGTGCAGCATTGAGTTGCTTAGTAGTTGGCAGTGGTGGCCCATTTTGGCCCTGGCCACTTGTAAAGGTCAGGAGCGGCTCTTTGGCTGCAGTGCCAGACCAGCGTATGACTGCCTCTTCCCACACACTGAAGCCTTTGTTCAGCAGCTCCTTGTTTCCCTCTACTCAGCCCAGTCCTCACAGGCACACATTGGAAGGTTTTGGATTACCACAGCCAGCTCCTCCAGAGTTTTTGTTATCTAAGGTCCACAAAGAACCAGCAACTCTTTATAACGACTTAACTTGGATCAAAATTATACATTGTCTCATTCAAGGTTTAATTGCCCAAAGTGTGGTTGGACTGACTGGCAGCATTGTGAAAACATTTTATATTTATTTTCCCGTCATATAGGACCATTATTACTGCATTATTTGATTGCTCACCAACACTTAAGAAACTTCTGCAGGTTAAACTGAACTAATCAGACTGCAATTACACTGGTTTTTACTATATCTAGACATTTTTTTTTACTATGATAGAACTAAGTTGTTTACTACTAAAGTATTTGAAAAGTTTCAACATAATACATAACATAATAACCCACATTTCAGAACAAAGCTATAGTCTTTTATGACAGGCAATATGATTTTGACTTTGTCTCCTGAGTGGTCATGACTTCCCAGTAACACTACATTAGTTACCTCCACTGTGTAGATTGGATTGAAATGACATCACATTACATGATGGCAGCACCCATATCTAGGATATGTTAGTCTTACTTTGGGAAAAAGTGGAGACACGATCCGTCTTTATAAACATCACTGATCTCTCTGCTGATGTAACTGAGGGATAAGGAGTAAGAAAGCCCTAAGGCAGTAAGTGATCCATCAGTAAGTGATATGATGTTATGTTTTTCCTTTTTCTGTTTTCCCTCCTTAGTCACAGTGAGATTTCATGATGAATGTGGTGGTTTGAAATCTTCCTCCCCTCCCCAATTCCCATGATTCTCTGATTAGATTCTTGAAATGCGGACAGGAAAGAATTTGGGAGGACATAACTTCGCCCTATCTTTGTCTTGCTTTGTGTCTTGTTAATGGTTACATAAAAAAACTAGGTTAAAGGGAACCATTTCCTGCTCTGAAAAGTTTTGAGACATGTAAAGAATGTTAGATGGCAAATGTTAGGAATGTAGTCGGTAAACATCTGGACATTTGTGTTGCGGGGCCTCAGTCTGGCATGAAAAAGAGGATTAAAAAGCAAGTATAGCATGAAATGCATCTCTTGTGTTGACCCCGGCCCTTGTTTTTTTTCTTTCAGGGGAATCTGGGCTGGGGAAGTCAACACTGATCAACTCGCTCTTTCTGACAGACCTGTACTCCTCTGAATACCCAGGACCTTCACATAGGATAAAAAAAACTGTGGCGGTAAGGAATTTTTATCTCAAAACGTTTTTTTAAAAATTCTCTCCAGGTGTCAACACATTTGTATTTGTATTTTCACTGTTCACCCTTCACCTTCCTAAAGAGTCAAAGCAGTTTCTGTTAATTGAAACGTGATAGGTCGGCTCCAGCCTGACACTGGCCAGTTTAGGTGTCAGCCTGAGGTTGCTACAACACAGGTGTGCCCAGACTTTTTTTGTCTCTCTCTCTCTCTGCATCACAGCTCTCAGCTGAATAGTTGCAGAGTGAAATGTTGTTTTTGAGGCTGCTCCTCCTAGCTGTCACCACCCACTGAAACTGGTTCATCTGCTTTAACAAAGTTAGTTTGCTTAAGGCAAAATGTGTAAGAAATTTGAATGAGGCCATGTTATTGGACTGTTGTCAAGGTTAAACAGGATTATCTGATATAAAGGATTCATGTAAAGGAAAAGTAAAGAACCTGGATTCAACATTAGAAATATATATGCCATGTCATGAGTTTATTTCTCATGACATGAGTCAGTTCGAATGAAATCGTCTTTAAACATCTTTGGGCTTTTATAGAATTTATTACCCTTTATTCATGTTGTCTTATAGTTCTCATAGCAAAACAAAAGATGCCATTGTAGTATTTTTCTCTGTTGCTTCAGAGCTGCTCCCCTGCTCTGTCAACCACAAACACACTGGATCCAGCTGTCATGGTGTGATTACCCTTAGGGACCTACAGTGGTCCAGTAGACTTGTCAACATAAGCAGCAAATTTTATCATCTTCACAAGGCATACTGAACTTTATCTACAATCTGATTGAGCCACATGCCTTCCAGTTCTGTCAGGGAGAATTCATGTCACCACCCAATCTCTCTGCATGCTCAGTGTGCATGCAGGGTGTGCTTTGCGTGTATGTATCGGAATTGCATGAGAGCGAGCTGCGTGTGCGTGTGTGTGTTAGTAACAAAGCTCACAGATCAATCCCATTCTCAAACTGTCCAGTGTTGGTGACTCTTTGTCTCTGGAGCCTCAGACTTTTGTTCTTGGCTGATGGGAGTAGACGCTGATGTGAGCTTTGCTGTGAATGACCATCAACCTCAAAGTTGAATGCTTTTCTCCTCACCACAGTGGTTGAGTCAGCTCCACTGAAGTCTGGCCTTTCTCCTGTGACCTCTCATCAACAGAATGTTTCCATCCATAAAACAGCTGCTCAGTGGATGTGTTTTAATGTTAGAGAGCCGTTTTTGTTATTGTTGTACTAATCCTTAAATTCCAATAAAGTTGGAGTGAGTTTCTGGTGTAAAATTCGAGGCATGTCTGTGCATTGGCAAGACATGACTGAGCTCCTTGCACATGGCACTTTGCTGGCTAATCACCAAGTCTCTGTCCTTGTATGCTCTCCAGCCTAAACAAGCCTTAGGAACAACAAAGACCTGTCCCCTGGCCTATC
Source organism: Pseudorhombus dupliciocellatus (assembly GCA_016785235.1). Lineage (NCBI taxonomy): Eukaryota > Metazoa > Chordata > Actinopteri > Pleuronectiformes > Paralichthyidae > Pseudorhombus > Pseudorhombus dupliciocellatus. The sequence goes on from JAFBJW010000069.1 coordinate 646,218, forward strand.
ACCTCCAACACTTAACACACACTGTGAACCTGCCTTCCCCTGTTTTTCATACTAAACAGGATTCTATTGCACGCATCTTTCCCCTGGGTGTCGTCACATTCTTTGGTATGACGAGGAAAAAAATGGTTGCAATTATTTGAGATGGAATTGTGTGTGGGTTCTGGAGAGAGAAAAGAAGAGGACGAATAAATAAGAAACACATTCACATACAAGCCCAAGCCTAAGTTTGAGCATTTATAAATACAATAAAAGCTTTAGAAATGTTCACTCAGTCTGAGAGCCAACAAACAGTCTTAATCTCATTTAAACTTTTAAGAAGATCTGAGGAAGTGTAATGGGGAGGTTAACAAATTGGAAACAGCAGTAGGGCGATGGCAGACGGACTTCTTTAGTGTGTTGCCGGGGATTAGAGGAGATTTAGAGCAAAGAAGTAGATCACAAGGAACAGGTGAAGGGAAGATGCTCAACTTGCAGCTGATCTACTGTACATTAACCCAAAGTGAGCACTCGTTATTGCTCGCTGAACGCAGAGGACCAGAGAGGGGGAGAAACAGAGCAGCCTGTTGGTGCTCCTTAACACCAACAGTATCACATTTCACTCTTCAAAAGTCATTTTCAGGAAAACTATGCAGCTGTGTGCTCTCTATTTACGGAAAATGTCAAATTCTTATCCTCTGCCCCGCCACTACAAATGATATCTGGGGACTCAAACATTCAGCATCACTCTGGCAGTGCCACTTGGCAGAATTAAACTGAAGCTTCACTGCTTGTTTTGTCTTTAATCTACAGCATGATTTGACCAAACCACATGGAGCTTTTTAACCTGAGGGATGTTACTCTGGTCCCCTGTATACTAATGGTTTGAATGCAACAAGGAGCATATAGTTTGATTTTTCCATTCCAGAGTATGTAGCAAGTCAAATTAGCTTGTGCATGTGTGATCCAGTCAAACTTTGTCAGGGACACTGGCACTGACGTTTTCCCATGAGCTCACTGTCTGGGGGCAGCATGTCTGGGTAATAGATGTGTCTGACTCACGCTGTTTCGCTCTAGAACAAGAGAAACGCTGCAGGGTTCCTCACTGTTCACTCAGGAGTAAGGCTGTGACTAATGATTTTATGATTTTTTAATTGATTGTTTTATAATCATTTTTGAGTAGTTGATGATTGATTTTACATTCATTCAAAAATTAAAGACACAATTATGTTGATATTGTAAAGGTAATTTTGGATCATTAAACTTAGTTATGAAAAGTTTCAATGGCTGAGGCTAAACTTCTGTCGAGGAAGCAACAGTAATTAAACGTGTGAAAACATTATAGCCTCAAAGAAGAGCTAATGTGTAAAACTGATTTTAGAGAACTCAGCAGGACATTTTTCACTGTAGTATGACCCTTAAAGTTGTTTGCAGTCCTCCAGTGAACCGGCTGAAGAATTATGTCTGGATCTGTGTGGCCCTCACGCACTCTGTGAAATCTCTCATGACAGAGTGGTCTGGTTCGGATCCCTTGATTTAATCAAAGTTCATCTGCCGATCATGAGTTCTGTCTCAGTGCCATGCTGATCTAAGAATGGGCCATTCAGACCTTTTAATGTCTGTCCTTGGTCTGCCTGGGGATGGTGAGCCTGGTGGAAGAAAAACACTGTGGTCTGGGCTGGCTGGGATTCATTGGTTTGCAGTTGTTTTACTTCTGGTCTATCAGTGTATTTTCTTAGTGTGCAATGAGCATGTAGAGGAGCAACCAGCTTAGGTCAGTGGTCATGTTTCCTCAGCAAACACTTAGGATAATTCATGCCTTTTAATTTTGGTATTTTGGGTTTCTTCAAAACATCTTCAATTTATTTTCAATGGATTGAGTTTAATTGAGACTTTTTTCCCCACAGAACATTGTCGGCCCACACTGCTGGAGGACCAATCGTCTCCTATAGTATGGTGCTTAGATTTACAGTTTTCCTTTTCATCTATATTTGTGGCCATTGCAGGTGGAACAATCCAAGGTTCTGGTAAAGGAAGGAGGAGTTCATCTTCTGCTCACCATCGTCGACACCCCTGGCTTTGGCGACGCTGTTGACAACAGTAACTGGTGAGCTCACATCGTCGGTTAATGTTAGTCACCGCAAAGCTGTCTGTCAAACTAATGCAAACAATGTGCCATTCTCAGCTGGCAGCCGGTTATCGACCACATTGACAGCAAATTTGAGGATTACCTCAATGCAGAATCCCGGGTCAATAGACGGCAGATGCCGGACAATCGCGTGCACTGTTGCCTGTACTTCATTGCCCCCTCTGGACACGGGTATGTACTTGTACAACTAAAACTGCTTACTATTGATTTGTTTGTGTTTGTACGGTGTGTTTGTACTTGTCATGTAGAGTATTGACAATCGTTGAGTCAGTGAGGAACCCAAACACACCACACAGACTCAGAGATGGAATGAAAAAGACAGCGTAAATTGTCTGCTCTCAGGGGTTGAAGGTGGATGGAGGTTAGGATTATAGCAGGCAGAGGTTTGGGCGGCTGAGGGAAGCCGGTGGTCAGTGAAGCAGGACTGTGAATGTAGCTGGATGACTGATCGGCAGGCAAGGAGAACAGCAGGAAAAACGGGCAGGCATGCAGAGATCCTGAAGCACAGGGTGGCAAGGATTAGTTCAGTGATCCAACATGAGAGGCAAATTTACAAATGCACAGCTCTGTGTGGCCTTACAACGTGATCTACCAGCACTGGCTGAAACAACCATGTGGACATGAGTGGATGAAGGTTGATGGAAGGTGGATGCACTGCTGAGACGATGAGTGGATGGGTTGCCGGTGTGCAGGCTAATCAGCCTGCAGGAGCCCGGAGAGTGAGAGAAACTATGTGTCAACAACAGACACACACATCCAGAGGCGGTCACACAGTTGGAGGAGGCGAAATTAGGAATTAGCTCAACCTATAATTGTGAGGAAAAAGATGTTGTTTTCTTTTCTCTCAAATTCTCAACTAGTTCTGATTTTCTACTAAGAATACCTGAGCAATTTGTTTCTCAAGGAAGATGAGCAAATAAATTAAACGTGAGCATCTCAATTCCTGTTTGTTTTGCCTCGTCTGATTGGCGTTTATAGAAACCGTGCAACAAACTAATTACAGGCAATATTGACCGACAACCATCGGTGACCTATCAATGGGAGCATCCTTTCTATGCAGCTGGCTCCCACAAAGAGAGCTTAGGCATGATAATAAGACGTGCTGCAATCACTGTGTCATCAAGGGTGGGTCACATACCAGCCACACGAAGGATCAGCCTGTGCCTTGTCAAGGATCAACCAGCAATTTTAGTTGGCTGCTACCATAAGAGGTTTTCCCTTCGCCACATCAGGGACTCACATGAGAACTTCGCAACAGAGCTGTGGGTTTCAGTGTTATTCCTCTGCTGCTTCATTCTCAGGGGGCAAGTAGACCAAAGCCCTCTCTGTCTGTGGCCTCCTGCGGCCTCCAGCTGACCAGGCTAGAACAACACTGGTGTAATCTGTCCTGAGTTCACTGACCTAAAGACCCCTGTGTCTTGGCTCTGGCTGCTGCCAAACACACACACACACACACACACACACACGCTGTGTTTACACTGTGCTGCCTCCAAGTAAGGTGGTTTTGCAGTCCAGTGCTCCAATTTCGTTTATTACTTTAATTAAGATACAGTTTTTCATAATAGCACATTTTCTGACTTATGCATGACTTGGGAGATTCACACTGCCCACCCAGCCTTGTACCAGTACAAAGTGGCAGCCAAACTGTTTATCCAGTGAGGGGCTGGACAAATGTTGTGGCAGAGCTCAGCTTGTCTCCAGTCCTGTGTCTGTAGACATCAACAGACTGTGCATATAAGGATGTGTTCGGTGTCTGCAGATAAACCGTACAGTCTCAGATTAAATGTTTACTTCACAGCAACAAGCCTCTCACAGTCTGTCTGTTTAGGTACATTAGTAACATATAAAAGGAGTTAGACGACCAGAATAAATGAATTACTGAAAAACCTTATGTATAGTCCCATTTATGTTACAGAGCATAGTTTGATGATAACTCCTGTCATTAAGTCCATTATGCCACTCCACCCAATTTAATTCCGCCCTGTTTAAAACCCCAACCTAAAATGGGTTAATGCACGCTGCTATCTTTGTAAAAACCAGTTTGACTCTTCAGTCACTGACACTGTCACAGAGTGTGGAAAGTTTGGCTGTGCTCGACTTTCTGGCACACCTCTGTGTAGTACCATTATCTCAGTACTTCATGTGATCACAGGATAGTTAATGAAACAAAGTTTTCCACTGAGTGCCCATTCTGAAATGTGCATTATAATGCCTAGTCATCCTGTTGCATGTTTGTACCTCAGCTGTTTTTCACCATTTCCTGTCAGTTGTGCTACATACTTGTATATTTTTTGTGTAATAGTGCCAACCAGACCTCACTTTCCTGACTTTCTCCAACCAAAGCAGATTAAATCATCTATCATGGCCAGGATCTTTTCACACTCAGAAATCAGTCAGTATGTGACCACATGCTTTGGGATTAAATAGACATTTTTCAGTGAACACTCATGTATAACCCAGGCCTGCTAAAAGCAAACACAAAATGTAGATTATATTACAAAAATTATTTACTGAACATTGGAATGCTGAGAAATCTTCATTCATAGTAGAAAGCATTGCCGGGCCCAGATAATGAAGGAGCAAAGACATCTGTGTTTATTTTCCTTGAATTTTAGTGACAGGAATGAATCCAGCTTTTTACAGTGTAAATATTGAAATATGGTTTAAATTATGTGAGGTTCTGAGTGTTGTTTGGAATAGCGTGTGTCCATGTGGCATTCGTTTCTTCATATCCCTTGTTAAAGACACATTGTAGTCAACAATAATCTGGAGGCATCAGCAGCTTTTGTTTTGTTATGAATTAATATTGTGGTATGTAGCCATACTGTTTTCCCTACTAGAGTACACGTGGCACATGTTCATATTTGTCTGTCACCTTGCAGTCCTCACACTGTGTAGTCTCTCAACTTTCCTATTAAGCACAGGTGGCCACAGGCCTCAAAAGCTAAGTTACATTTACATGTCAGCTTTTTGAATCCAGGCACTCACAGATACTCTAACATTTTAGCTCTGTCTTCTCGTCTTGTTTTTCCCTCAAGACTCAAGCCCCTCGATATTGAATTCATGAAACGGCTACATGAAAAAGTAAACATCATCCCCCTCATCGCCAAAGCCGACACAATGACTCCTGAGGAGTGTCAACAGTTCAAGAAACAGGTAGGTATTATTTCTGACGGGCCTGCATTTTCTTTTTCCTCTTTCAGCACGTCTCTGTTGTATTTCCCCTCTGAATCCATCACACCTGATAACTCTCTTGTGTCAGAGGTTAGGTTGTCTATTTATTTACTGTTTTGTTTAAGTGTAAATATAGCATTAGTACAGTACTCACATTGGTGTGTGTGCATGTGATCCCATGCATGTGTGTCTGTGTCCTTACCTCCAGTACTGCTATTGATGTTTACAAATCTGTTTGTTCCCCATGCTGCTCATTCCATTACAGAGGATTTTCTATTTCACTGTGCTTCTCTCTGTTTTCTCTCTGCTGTGTACAGATCATGAAAGAAATCCAGGAGCACAAAATCAAAATCTATGAGTTCCTAGAGACGGATGATGAGGAGGAAATGAAGATGATCAGGAAAATCAAGGTTTCTTCTCATAACACAACACCCCATCAAACATTAAACTAAAAGAATAGTATTTCTAATTTGACCATTGTTGAGAAACATATTGATTAAACCAAGACCCAAAATCTCCCACATGCTGTGTAAAGAAACGTCTTTTCATTAATGCCATGTAAGCACCCAAGCCGCAGCCAACAGTGTATTTTTAGCCTACGTGAGTGAGCTATGCAACAGTTGTGTCCCCTCCCGTCTCTCTGCAGGATCGTTTACCCCTCGCTGTCGTTGGCAGTAACACCATCATCGAGGTCAATGGAAAGCCAGTGCGTGGGAGGCAGTACCCATGGGGTGTGGCTGAAGGTGAGAGACCGAAGGTCAACTAAGAGGAATCTATCACGTGCACACACACACACACACACACACTTCAGTATCTGCAGTTATTATTGAGTAGGCTGTATGTGTGGATGGTTTGTATAGCTCTAATACAATCCATGCGCTCGTTTTGCTCTCATCGCAGAGTTGATTGTGCACACATGCTCTTAGACAAGAGAAAGACTATGCCAGCATAATGGGACTTGAACCAAATAATGAAAGAATTAACATTCCATTTCTTTTTGTTAATTTATAAAAGTAGCTGATTCAATTCACTTTATTGCTTACAGGGACATTTGTCATTAATTAAAGTGCTTCACACATGACCGCTTCTCAATGAAATAAATGGACAGAAAACAACGGCTTCTACCTAACCATACTCCACATTTTAAAGAACTCATGACACTTTTGAAACCCCTGCAGCTTCAACCACTTCATGTAAGATGTGAATTGAGGCAAGAACAAAATTTATAAGTTGAACATTGTCTACACATGCAAACAGTGCTAGGGTATAAATATAACCCTGGTGGTAGCAGAACCAATTGATTAACATTCCAACAAAAACAGAGTGTGTGGCTGGCCTCAATAATATACACAGTATGTACTGTTTGACCACAAGAACATAATGAGATTATGCCACGGGGGGTCTTTAATACTTGTTTACCTGCTGGTTGACATCCCACATGTCTGATAAAAAAAGCCAGTTAATGTTGTGTGATGTTAATCGCTCAAACACTGTTTACTTACTTATTTTAATTTTTAAGGCAAATTGAATGAATCATCACAACCAAACTGAGAAAAACAAATCCTTTATAGAAAAAAAATATACATTTGACGGTTACATACACTATGAAGAAAACCCCAGCAGTGAGAACCCAGACATTTTTGTCTTCAGCTGTACAGGATATGAGAGTTGTATTTGATCTTACACAGGAAGCCGCTGTCACATTGTGGCATCGTATGAATCATGACAACAGCTCAGAGTGATGAGGACTCTGCAGCAGTACGGCTCTGGCTGGATGTGTATGTGTGTCCTCCAGCGGAGGGAACATTCCTCCCAGATTCTTGTCCTCTGCAGCAGCTGAGCCCAGCGCAACTCAGTGGAGGCTGCTATGCGACTGGTTTACCACCAGCGTTTGACGTGGGGAGTAAGTTTTGGAATGCCAAAAATGTTTTTGCCTCCCAGTCAGCGTAAATATAGAGAGAGGGTGAGGGCAAGGCTCCTGAGAAGATATGCAAGTCAGTGTACCACAGGGAAACCTCAGTGGACTGCAGATGGGAGGAAAAGGCAGCAGATGATGCCACCTGTCGATGGATTCTGGTACTACAACCACAAAAGGTCTTACAAATGAGTCTTTAGTGAGACATTGGAAATGTGGTCAGAGATTTAGGAAATACTGCATGGGAAATAAATGTAAAGTGTAAGTTTGGTCAAAGGCTCAAAGTTGATATAATCACTAAACAGAAGTCAATTAAGATCAAAGAGAGGAACTTACAGGTCATACTGCTCCCACGTCATTCAGACTGATGTGGAAGACAATAACAAAAGCAAATAGAGAATGATAACCTAATCTGTGTTTTGTAAACATCCATCACAGTTTATAGATCAACTTTTACTTGCGTCATGTATTGTAGATGTCAGCACAGGTTTCCCCTAAATCATGAGATAATTTGATAACTAGAACAGACTATTGATATGAAGTTTCACCCCCAGAGAAAAGGCTTTTGATCATCTCACTCTGTGTGTCTTCTCCCTCAGTGGAAAATGGAGAACATTGTGATTTTACAATCCTCCGGAACATGCTCATCAGGTGAGCAAAAACACAAGGGTTACATTTTCAAGTTTCAATTAATATTGATGTTCTTATACATTATAGGTATTTATCGTCATTTATGCATGCTTGTATAAATCCAAAATTTGTCTTTGCTCATGCTCGCTTGCACATGTTATGTACGATAGGTAGTTGAGAAATACTATTAAAATGTCTTTGTTGTTGTAAATGTTAATTTTTTCTTTCCAGGACCCACATGCAGGACCTGAAGGACGTGACAAACAACGTTCACTATGAAAACTACCGCAGCAAGAAGCTGGCAGCCGTCACCTACAACGGCGTGGACAACAACAAGAGCAAGGGACAGCTCACCAAGTGAGTGCATCAGTGCTCTGTGCAGAGCACTGTTTGAAATGCACACTCGTAGTGTGAACCGATGGGATTGTGTTCTTGTCAGAGGTCTTTATCTGGAGCACTTCATTCGCTGTAACCGTGGAGGAACCTGCAGTTCAAAGTTCAAAGTTCAATTGACCGACAGATAAAAAATTGGCAAGCTGTCACTAAGTCAGCTCAAATCTTTAACCCGAACACAGCAGCACTAACACCCCAGTGTCAGTTGTGCCTAATCTGACAGCACTAATTTAAGCACCGTCTGACTCCTAATCCACCGGCTGCAGCCGCCAGTAATCACCAGCTAATGCATGGTTAATGGCCGCATGCTAAGTGTTTGTGCATTTGTTTGTTTCTAGACCTGAGACGGCTGACGGCATGTAAGTGTTGTATGACTTCTTCATAACCTCACTCCTCTCTCTGGTTGCTTTCATCTTCCCTGCCTCATAAGATTTTTTTTCAAATTAATATATTTGTTTTAGAAAAACACTTGATTTAAAAAAAATCTGTGCTAAGCCTCTGCATGGCCCCTATAATATAACTGATCAATGCCATTCTCAAAAGCGATTGACACACAGCTTTCTTTGCTTCAGGCTCTGCTGCCAAACAAACTTATTTTATATAAATTAATATTTTTAGCTGTAAAGGTAGCAGGTAGCTCAACATGACATCGTTGTAAATCTACCATAGATATCAGGGATAGGGTTTATTCTCCCATAGTGCCTGTTCTCCTGACAAGCCCTTGTCACCTTTCAGCTACAACCCTTGCTGGAAGCCTTGTATCACAAAGGGCTTCCAGGGAAGGCGAGCAAGCTGGAGCTTTCCTTCCTCTGGTTCTGCATCTTCTCCCTGCCATCTCCGCAGTCACAAAGATCTGTATAAGTGGGAAAGGCGGAGGCTGGTCACCTGGGATGTCACAGACTTTGTGGCCACCCACATACCTGCCCCTTCATGCTGGTTGTATGAACATGGTTTGTGCCCTTAGGAGTCCTCTAGCCCAGATGGAGGAGGAGCGACGGGATCATGTGGCCAAGATGAAAAAGATGGAACAAGAAATGGAACAAGTGTTTGAGATGAAGGTCAAAGAGAAGCTCCAGAAGCTCAAAGACTCAGAGGCAGAGGTACCAATGAGCCTGCACAGCTGATTTGAAGTCTATTGGTTTATTGGGTTTTGTTCCTTTGTAAACTCTGTGCTTGTTTTTATTCCTCTGCAGCTCCAGAGGCGTCACGAGCAAATGAAAAAGAACCTAGAAGCTCAGCACAGGGAGCTGGAAGAAAAGCGTCGTCAACACGAGGAGGAAAAAGCCAGCTGGGAGGCCCAGCAGAAAATTCTGGAGCAGCAGAAGCTGGACGCTTCCAGGTAACTGCAGCAACACACAGTTTCTTCCACCATTTTTTTTAAACTGTGATAAATCCATTCCTCAGTCTTCGCCTCTCACACACAAAGAAATGAAAGCTGCCCCAAAAACTGGTGGCTGGCTGCATTGTATGCCATAAATCCTGCCTCCTCCATGTTAGTGGTCTCAGTGCACATACATTTTTTTAAAGTTTATTTCTTTTCAGGCAGTTCTGGTAACACTGATATGTTGAAGTATTCATGTTATTTGCTATGCGTCACAGCATTTGTTCAAGGGATAGTTTGGTATTATTTCTGGAGGGGGGTAGCAAGCGAAGATGTGTCGTCCATCTTTTTTTACTATGTTATGCCGGATACAGAAGAATTGCATCAGACTACGCAGACTGTGTTTTGGATGATGGAGCTGAATCCAGATAAATTCATTCATCTTCTCTATTGTTGTTTTTGTAGAACCTTGGAAAAGAACAAAAAGAAGAAGATATTTTAATAACGCTGCAGGATCTACCCAATATTTCTTTGTTGGTTTGTTTGTCTGTTTGTTTTTTTGCCAGAACTTGAATTTGACCAATTGCTCTGTCACTGTCCTATATTTTGGGTCAAGGCTTAAACTGTAGAAAACAAATACTTTTCACATTTCACAAAAAACACAGCTAGTGTTGAAAGAGTTACGTCTCTCTTTCCTCTCTGCCTCCTCTACTTGTGCTGTATGCTTTTTAATGCCAAAAATACCCAAAGAGGTTAGTCTTTCCTTGTGAGGCTACAGCTCACCTCAGGCACTGTTCATTTATATATTTCCATACATACATGCATATGTTTGTATAGGCATCCCATTTAATTTCCTCCAGACATGTTATGCTCCTCCACCTCCTCTAATGTAAATCGTATAACCTTGAATCTGCAGTGTTTAACTTCAATCATTTGTAACATTTTCATACTTTGTATTCATTTTTTTTTTTTTTTTTTTGTATTGGCCCTGGTATAGAAATCATTTTTCATTTTGTCTCCAATGTCATAGCCAGTGTTTTCTGTCTCTGCTCTTGGAAAACAAAGCTGACTGCACTCGTGCTGAGTGTAACAAACTCAAGAAACGGCTCCCGTGCTTCGATGTGAATTCATTTGAGCTTCTCGTGCAGATCCTATATCAAACCGTTTTCAAAAACAAATCTCGATAGGGACAGGTCACGGAAAGTCTCTCAAATGTTGGTTGACTAGAAAGCTGAAGCAGAGATTCCTCCCTCAATCAGGAGTCAATTTGGTAACTGCACCATGCCAGCTTTCTTTATATCACATTTAGCACTGTTTGTGTACTGCATCTATATTTTGTAATGTCTGTTTTTTGTTTTTATTGTACAAAGTCACGTAATAAAATTGTGATGGGGAAAAATACACAAGTATTAAGGGGAAAGTAAATAGTTAACAGTTACTGAATGTTTTCTTTATTTTAAAACAGAGAAAAACAAATCAAAATGATTATCTGTTGGTGTATCAGATTGTAGTTTCACATATTTGGTGTTCAAAATGTCGATTTCTATACTTAGGTTACAGTTAGGCCTTGATCATATTTGCTGCCAGCAGGTGGCAGCACATGACTGTACTCAACTTCTGATACACCCAGGCATGTAAACCAGCCTGGTCAGTGCCTTCATCAGGAACTGCCTGTTTTTATTGTTGTTGTATTTTCTTGATTCGAGGTTCTTCTTTGCAAAGATTGTTTGGGAGGTTACTGGGGATCACTGCAAGGACTCTACCACAGTTTTTACAATACAAGCTGCACATCCATAAAGTGTTGCTATTCAAACCACTGTTTCTATCACACACCATTTTTACGCTGTCCCTCCAGCCATCAAGGGTGATTTGGGGTTCGGAAACATTAGAATGCAGAGTGAAGGAGCCAGGGATCTACCCAACGACTCTTTGGTGAGTATATGAGCCTCTCTACCTCCTGAGCTACTGCCTCCACTTAAGTATTTTCAGTGGTCGGTTGTTCTTGTTACATTTAGACCATTCTGGGACACTCCCTGCTAAAATCCACTTCACAGGAATGGTGTTGCTAAGAAACAAGCTTGGGTCCATGTTTACTTCCTGTCCACAGTCGAGTAGGAGATGAATGTTTGACTGTTGAGAATGTTTGTTTATTATTCCGAGTGTTACAACTGAATAAGATTAAAGTACAGAGTTCCCAAAGACATTTCCAGGGAAGTATTGTATCCAACAACATTTCTCATTTCTCAAAAAAAAAAAAAAAAAGTATTGATGTAACCTTAGAATTCTTTCCCTCTGGCTTATTCAAACAAAAGCTGGACCCTTTGGACTCAAAGTTGCTCTGTGGAGTATAGCCACACACGCGCTGCTGCAGCGGCACAGCATCACGCCACAGTCGTCCCATCCAGACAGCACGACAGCTTTTCCTCTGCTCTTGCTGATTGGTCTGCTGTGCCGTCGGGTCACGCAGGTAAACGCACCCGGCCAATGGCAGAGAAGTGCATCGAACCCAATTTGCCAACCACAGATACAATTCTTCGAGGGGCCCCTAAGCACAAAGGACCCTGCTCTGACAGTGCCCCTTCTATTCTTGGTCACCACTCAAAGCTCTTCACAGTGCAGCTCATTGCCATTCACATGGTGTATGTCATCGATGGGTCGCACTTTTTCAGTTTAGGGTTCAGTTTCTTGCCCAAGGACACTTAGAGGCAAGTAGATGGGCCATGTGGGATCAAATCCCCGGCCGTCCGGTTTCCACCACAGCCACCCCTCCCACACTCTTTTCCATTTCCAAACATGCGTCTTCTCTCCACTGGGGCAAAAGCTCAAAGTGTCTTAGACTTTTTTTATCATTTGGATGCTGCCTCTGAGCTTGATCTTTATCCATGTTGCATAAGCAATGAGGTCCTGCCGAGGTGTCAACGTCCATTATTCAAGCCCGGGGCCATCCAGGCTGTAAATAGAGCAGTGAGGTGAAGAGTGTATTATCCTCTCACGATCATGTGAGGATCAAGTTACACAGCTGACTGACTGCATTGCATAATGTATACAGTATATCTGTCAGTACCTGGGATCCATGTCATTAGCTGTTAAATGAGCATTCCTTCCATTAGACAAGTTCAACCGAGTGTGTACATTACAGAACAAGTCATTAAAAATCCTTTATATAAATAATGAATCTATCTTGCACAGCCATTCCTGGCCCTTCCACTTACAGGAACCAGACAACAGACCCACCCATGTAACCTTAAAGGTTCTGCAGGAACCTAGCAATCTTCTTCTCTCTAAATGCCAATACAGTGGAGAGAAATCATCCAATTAAAGGATAATCAGTGGCTTTGTTGACCAACACTCAAGTCTTGGTGTTGTATCTTTGTCTGAAACAAAGTAAAATCCTGCACTGATTCAATCAGGATCAGAGCGGAAGGACTCAGAGAGAGTGCTAATTGCACACCACAGTGAGGCAGTGAATGCTTCCACCACTTAGATCACATCTATATTTCATGTCTATGGTCGCAAATAACATTTGATTACCTACCTGCGCTTGGGGGGTGCTAGACACAGCTAGCATATCAACAGTAATATTGCACATAGGGTTGGTATTATTAAACGCTTGTGATACTGCGCACACGTGCATTCGCTCGTTGATTTATTCAGCGTGACATGTGTCATCACTTTTATTTTGAAAGACAGTGTGAGGAGTTCCGGTGTTTGCCTCTGTGGTGACTTGGAGGAGATGGTTGCAAAGTGCGAGTGTCCAGTGTCCGGACAGGCGGTGGCGCGTTGGAGGGCGAAGTCTCCGGGACCGTGTGTGTTCTGATCGTCCTCTGAGGACACCGGCAGCAGGCGGAGCAGGGACCAGCCCGAGTGTGTGTGTGTGTGGACACATGCAGCATGTAGCCGGAGGATCTCTGATGTTCGGTGCGTATAGAGCAGCTGTAACCCTGTTCGAGAGCGATGCTGTCAGTGTGTCAACCTGCGTGACTCTCACCCCTCCTGTCTGCGTCATGGGTGTTTCAGCCCGTCCTCTCTCTCTCTCTCTCTCTCTCTCTCTCTGTCTCCGCCGTGGCCCTGCGTCTCCTCCCGACCGCCGCACTCATCATCGAGCCCCCGCCGCCGGTGACCCGCTCCAGCCATGGGGGGCAGTCTGGGCTGCCACCGCTCCATTCCCAAGGACCCCACGGACTTCAGCTGTGGGAAGCGCAAATTCAGCGCGGCGTGCAACTTCGGCCACATCCTGGTGAACCAGGAGCGGCTGAACATCAACACGGCCACCGAGGAGGAACTCATGACCCTGCCCGGAGTCAACCGCACGGTTGCGCAGAACATCGTGGAGTACCGGGACTGTATCGGCGGGTACAAGAAGGTGGAGGACCTGGCTCTGGTGAGCGGCATCGGAGCCACCAAACTGGAGGTGATCAAACTGGAAATATGCGTCTCCAGCCGGACCAGCTCGTCCCAGCACTCCCCGTCCTCCCTGCGCAAAGACCTGGATCACCAGCCGTGCACCGGGGTTAACATCAACACCGCCACCGCGGCGCAGCTCATGAGCATCCGCGGCATCACGGAGAAGATCGCCAAGAACATCGTGGCGTACCGGGCGGAGAACGGCCCGTTCAAAAACATCGAGGACCTGGTGAGGGTCGCCCACATCAACAGCTCCCTGCTGGACAGGATCCGCTTCCAGGTGTACGTGGAGCGCTCCCGGGCGCCGTCCACCAACACCAACGGAGGGCTGACCTGCACCAAGTCCCACCCGAGCCCGACGTCGTTAAGCTTCCGGAGCGACGACCTGGACCTCCCGCCCGGGGGGCCGACCCAGATCATCTCCGTGCGGCCCAACGTGGAGCCCCCGCCGGGGTTGAGGGACGGGAAGCCCGTGGTGCGCCTGGGCACCTGGAGCCTGCAGGGCTGCTCCTGTGACAAGGCCAACAACCCGGGGGTCAAAGAGGTTGTGTGCATGACCCTGCTGGAGAACGAGTGAGTAGCTTTCCCTTCACTGATCCCTGAACTTCAGGTCATGCGTTGGGATAAGTCCCAGCCTGTAGACACCAGCCGTCACTTAAAATGCAAAAGCCTGCAAAATGACATTGACATGTTTTTTTTATTATTTTATTTAATGAACTAAAGCTCTTCAATTGCCAAAATAAAGCATTTCATGTTATTGAAAGAGCCATGGAAATTGTACAGTTTGCTGGTCCTATACCTTACAAAGGCATATAAAGTATTAGTATCTGTTTTTATTTTTAATATCAGCCACTGAACCAATTATTTAATGGATCAATACACATCTGTGTGAGAGGAGCTGATATATACAGATCACTGGACGTTTGCTGATCTGGTTCTATTTGCATTAGGACATTTTATCACAGGGACTAATTTAAATGCTGCGGGCCAGCAGCCATCAGCCCGTCCTGCTCTTTCCACCTTTAACAGATCCATCAGAAACCGTATGGATTCATGTCTGGCTCAGGTGGCCTGTGCCTCTGTGAGCCAGTTGACCTACAGAGAAAGAGAGCAGTCTGCTGCTGCTGCTGCATTGGAGGGTTTTAGCATCAATACTCTAGAACATTCTGGATTAGTGCTCTGGACTGATTACAAGGAGACATACAACAGTTAATTGTTCACACAGACGAATGCAGACCATTTACCACTAAACAAGTTTTGGCTCCATTAGTTCCTGTCCTCAAGAATGAAATGTGTATTTGTGCAGTTCCTTTGTGTGTGCATGAGCAACAGGTGAGCCTGGTCAGAGGGCCACAGTTTTAAAGGAAAACTTTGAATTGGCCAAAAGGATCCCACAGATCAAGATTTATGCTATGTGTACAACTGTTTTTTGCTCTCTGTGCACGTCTGTCCATCCTGGGAGTAGATCCCTCACCTGTGAATCTCCCTGACGTTTTTTTTCTCCCTGTTTAAAGGGTTTGTTTTGTTTTACCGGTAGTCTTTCCTTACTCTTGCTGAGGGTCCGAGGACAGAGGATGTCACATATATTTGACTGGAGGTTTATTGATCCAGGTCTAAGAATTGGTAGTTCCAGCGAAACCTGTTCCCGAAAACCATCATGACCCTGCATTAGTGTTTGAAGCCAAACCTGTTTCATTGTAACCAGAATGAGCTGGGAGTGTGACGCAACATGTGACTCTTTTGATTCACGATACTGTTGTCTGACAAGTTTTAACTTGAACAAGAAAAAAGAAGCGTTGAGAGAGCGACACTGACTGTTGGCCAATTAAAAACAGGGAGTGGGGTTGCAGAGCCAATGAATAAAGAGATTGTTATCTGTGTGGCTGAGGGGCGTGGGTGGGCATCCTCAGAAGGTCAGCAGTTCGATCCCACTCTTCCCAAGTCTGTGTTCTCCACATGCAGAAGGGTCATTGGGCAAATTGCACAAAGATTCAAAAACTGCACTGTCAAGCGTTTTGATTGGTCATCTGTATCAAATACAGAACATTTACAAGACGCGGAGATTAGCTTGACAACAAGCTCCCAGCTCACCCTGTCCTCGGGCCTACGATGGCACGATTTGCATGCACAAGGTATTTACTTAGTGTGTTCCCATGACTTTTCACAGGGACTCCGTGTCTTCAGTTTATTCTTTGTACATAATGCTCACTTCTCATTCTGGGTGTGCCTGGAGTTTATTAGTGTCTGTTGGCACCGGGTCTGCCTGTTCCTGGACTGGAGCTGTGCTCCATCCTGGTTGTGCGGTGAGGCCTGACCTGCTTGGTTAGGGTGGAGGAGGGCGGGGTCATGAGGGGACACTTGTTGAACATTGTTGAAACCCGCCTGCCAATTAACATCAGCATGTCCTTCTATGCAGCCATCACATGAGCCCAGAGCACTTAATCAGTGTTTATTCAAATGGTGACACCAGAGCGCTTTTGGAAGAAGAGAAAATAAATATTTGTATTCTTGAGGTGCAATGTGTTGACCTCTCAGGGTCACCGCACCAGTGTAAGTAATGCTGACACGTTCACACGTAGTTAGCCCTTATCACAGGCTCCTCTGCTGATTCATGTGAAATCTGTCTGGGAAACATCGGAGTGAGGGTTCAGTCTTGTGAAGTCGCTGATTTGACCATCTGTTGTTTCCCAACAGCACTCCAAACCAGGAGGGCTGCAGCTCTGGATTGTTTGTTTATAGATTTCTTCTATTCACAATAACAGTAAATGAAGTAAAAGATCCTAGAGACCAAAGGTCAGAAGGATGTCGCCACTGAATTGAGACACAGCTAATGAGTGCTAGCAGATACTGTAATTGACTCCATCCATCCTGGTGGTTCCTTTGCTGCAGGTAAATGCCTCTTGAGTTGAGACTTCGTTTGGAGCTCTCAGCTGCATGGCTCATGGCTCTCAGACTCTCTCTAATACGGTTTGACATAATCAGGTGGGGAAAGGTTAGTGGTGTCAGTTGTGTGGACTGGTCAGTGGCATTGAAATTCAAAGTACAGTGTTCAAGGCGGGAGGTTTTATACCCAAACCACCTCCATGCAACACAAGCAGCGCCTCATTTTGTCTTTAAAATAATAATTATTAACACATTTGTCGCATTCAGGAGAACCAGAGGATTCTTCGGCTCTAACAGACTGCTGGAAGTCCAGGCTATACTTCGCTTGAACAAGGAGTGACTTCGAGGTGTGTTGTGATAAGAAATGTCCGATTACATTTGGCACCAGGTCACATGTCTCCCATCTCCTTCCCTCCCGAGCCGTTGGTGCCAACGCCCACGATAGTGCTGGGATTGTTATGGAGAAGGATGCTCTGGAGGAGATACGGCGTGTTTGCACAGCTTGGCCTCGGCTGTGTGAGCTATCACAAGGCGGCTGAGTTTACACACTTCCTGGCTTTTCTCCAGGCGCAAGCCGAGAGTTGTGAGAGTTCATTGAACTTCTGTGCTCAGCCACCACAGACTCCCAAGCCTGCTGATGTTAGCCGGCCTGTCGTCAGCCTCACGCACCACGCGGGAGGGAAGTGAAAGAGCTGCCACTCGGCTCTTGTCGACGGGGTTAACAAAGATCAAGGAGGGGATGTGAGCCGACAGCACCTCGCTTGCCTCAGAGAAAATGTGGCTGCAGTGGTTAACGGCCATGTTTCTGTCAAATCTGCTCTAGTGTGTAGGATGTTTGCGGTTTGCCAATGTGCTTCTTTCCTTGTTGGAAGTCAGGTCTCAATGACCTTTCTCTGAAGTAGTTTTTAACATCTCAGGCTTGCTTTGAAGGGCCGTATTACAGCATGAACTTTTAATTCAGGGAGAAAGCTCTGCACAGCATATCCACATGAGTCTCTCTGGCACTGCATAAAATAACTGCTTGTTATTAGTAATAAAAGGGAAAGTTGGTCACTCGTGGTTGTTAACATACAAATTGAGGAATTATTTACGTTAGGAATGAATATGGAGAAATAGATAAGTTCCTGTCAGGTCTCTCAATCACAATGGTCTCTATTGTGATAAACTACATCTGGAATGATTGACTTCTCCTTTCAAGCATTATGCCACTATTGGCACCATATTAGGATCTGTTTTCAGTGGTGTTGTGTCTGTAGTTGACCTCTGACCTCACTGACAGGGCAGTAGTGTGGAGAGCTCCTGCGAAAAGCCAAAGTGCATTTTATTGAAAGCAGATCTCATCTTGTGTATTGAGCCAAAGCAGTCACTCATCCTCGAGCTTTATTGCCCTAGATGGAGGCCCAGGTGAAACGAGGAGGAGGGAAACCTATAAAACTCACTCAGTGTTCAGCGCTGTCTCGTTTCATATCCACACCACTCCTTCATGTTCCATTTGGCTAACAGATGATGGTCCAGCCTGCTGTGTTTACTCTGCAGCCACCAAAGCCCCTTATATGATAATGATATTCCTGGTCTATGAGAGACAGACATCTTGCTCATCATAGACGGTCTAATCAGATCTGCGTCTGCTCCTTGTTTGGCGTATCATTACTCCGCAGAGACTTCAAGCTTATGAAACCATGAGACCAAGGCTCTGAATGGCTGCATTCACGCAGAGCATATGATTCTGTTCCTATTCAGAATCATTTGTAATTCTCCCTTGTGCTTTCTGTCTGTTCTCAGAATTTGTATTTCCCCTTTTTCCACACGGTCTCACAGATTTGCAGCTGAAGTTCAGATGAAATATCTGTGACTAAATCACCTCCATTGCCTCCGGCTGTCATGTATCAAGATGAGGGACCTCAGAACAAACAGCCAGTCAGTTTCATTCTAAACACATTTGCATACAACACTTAATGCCACCACAGCCAGGTATAACACCAAGATTAGCTTCTCTGATAAAGTCCAAAGTAATTGGGAAATGACTCTCAACAGCATTTCAATGACTTGTTAGCCATTTGTGTTTGGGTCAGGCTTTCTTTCTCAGCATTTAAAACACAATCTGGTCTCGACCTTCTTACGTCGCCGTTGGTTTATCTCTTTAAATTAAACAATAACAAGCTCTGATGACGTTGCTGCCATGGCGTCAATACCTGCCATTCATTAACCCCGATCTCATTTGTTTACAGTCATCGCACTGAGGGAGCAGCTCGTTTGTAGATAGCACAGTGCAAACAGCCTCAGCACAGACCTCCATTCAGTCTGTGATACCATGATGCCAACAGAGCAGGGGCCCTCCCTAACTTTGTAAGAGAAATTCTAACACTGTGAACATCCATGCCTGCAAATCTGCCTGTTGACTGCAGCCCTGTCCAGCCGTTGGGGACGATGTACACAACATCTGTGGGTCTGCACAGCGGGCCTGGATTATGCGTCTATTAATCCAGGCCCGCTGTGCACACAGTTTGGCCGAGCGGTCGCACTCTTTTAATCCGTCTGCGCTCTGACATAACAGCAACTGCGTCGGTTCTGATGAGAGCGGACCGGACCTGTCAGACACAGTACTGGGACAGGGACAGGTTAAGCACAGTGGGGGTGCTGTGGGTCACAAGGACGGGGAGGTCTGTGCTGAGCTGACGCAGGGTGTTGGGTGCTCATGTGGAAATTTCCACTGACACAGCACATTGCAGCGGGGAAGTTAGGGTGCCGCACAGAGACTCGGCCTCTGGAGCCAACGCATGGCTCCCGGTTTCTTCAGTTGGACAAAGCTGATTGAGCTTGTTTGTCTCTGGCAGCAGCACTTTAGCAGCGAGCAGCAAATCAAAGTGACTAACTGACTCACCGCGTTCAATAGTGCAGCTCCCTTTTGGCCAAAGAGCTTAAAAGAAAAGATACATTACTTTAGAGGCATCGAATGATAGGAATTAAAGATTAACATTAATTTATTGAAGCACAGAGAGCCAAATGGAGGTCTTCATTTGCAGAGTAGATCAAGTAAACAAGGCCCTAAATACATTTGGAATTTCCCAGATTTAACTCTAACGGCGATTTTCTTTTTTTGGACAACATCCTCCTGTAACACCTGTTTATTATTGCAAAATATATTTCATCACATGTCTATGTATAACGCCCTTTCTAACATCTTGTATAATTACCTGTGGGTGATGGGGGAACTGGGAAACAAAGCTCAACGGAAGAAGAAGCTCACTTATCATCGCTGTCAGCGCCCGTCCACGCAGTGTGCTGTTTAAATGTGTGATGCAGTGGTAACTGCCGCCTCAGGCCCTTTCGTTCCATTCGTTCAGTGGCAGAAAAATCCTCAAAGCCGCTCTTCGTGTTCAAGGTCACCGCTCTGCTTCTGCTGCTTGTTACGCAACCTTTCCCTCAGCCCGACCAACGTAGAGTCAGACACCCGTGGTTGAGCTTCATCCCACCGTGTTTCTGTTTGCACAGCGGCAGTTTGTGTTGTGACACCGACAGATTAGGCTGAATGTCAGGAAGCCTCTCTTTAATCTCTGCTGGTATTTCTGCAGTTTGTGTGTGTGTGTGTCTGTTTTATTTTCATTTCCTCCAAGAATAATTTGGGTCTGGATTATCTCCCGCAGACACAGCGCACCCCGACCTCCTGAGGGGATGAAAGTAACAATCAAAGCACTTGCAGCGTCACTGTCTCAGCGTTATCCACCGTGGCCCTGATGATGTCTCAGTGCGAGCTGGGATTGAATCCCTGCCAGCGCACACAGGAGGACGGGGACTTGAGCAGTTTCCTTCGCTGTGCAGCGCGATCACACTCCTACAGGAGAGGGCTGTCCCTGTGAGCGTAGGCCTGTGTGATGCGACAACAGGGTCGCGCTGACTTTCTGATCTCAAAGGCGAGAATCATCGGCCGTGATCTCACCAGCTCAGCGTTAAGAACGGAGTGTCCCTCTCCTCAGCTGAATGGGGTTCGGAAAAAATTGATTTGCAGAAGCCTGCAGTACGGGATTAATGATCGAGTTGCTCCGTTTGAGTCTTGAGAGTCCGTGCTGCATTGTTACATAAAGAGTTTCTGAACCATTTTCAGGCTTCTTGTTTTAGCCTGGATTAGTCTTCGCTGCGTCTGTAGTTAATACGGTGGATAATCTCTAAACACACACTGCTGAGTCAAAACATTATGACCACCCCCTCTATAATAAGCTGTTGGTGCCTCACCTGCCACCAGAACAGCTCCAAGCCACAGAGGCATGGACACCACGAGGCGTCTGAAGCTGCCTTGTGCAACCAAGTGCAAGATGTTATCAGTGGATCCCATTTAAAACCTGGAAGTGGCAAGGTGAAACTGCTGCGGGCGAGACTGGTTCTGGCACGTCTGCAAACTCCCTGACTCAGATGTGTGGTTTCTCCCTCGTCTGACAGTGATCAGGAACACACCTCCTGCTAACAAGAGCGTGACGTGAGCTGGGGCCACAGCCGACAGCAGGAATATAAGCGTATAAGCCATCACTCACATGCTCGTGTGTGTAGCCACGTGTGAGCAAGCAAATAGGGAGCGATATGATGTTAGTACAGGTACGTCCCAGGGTGCCTTTAATTATCCCAGGTGAGTTCTATAAAACGCTGAACGGTACGCGGCTCCCAATTTATGACCTTTGGTCTTGTCCAGTGAATTGTTGTGTTTGGAAAGCTAGTCAACAAAGGACATCTGTTCTGAATGCATGTAATTCCTGACTACATCAGAGTTGTTTTAAACATACACTTCACGTGACATTAAGCATTAGGGGCCGTATCTCTGCACGTCTAGATCTACTTTCAGGTCTTTATCTGTCACCTGCTGGGCCGATGGCAGCGTGTTGAATATGCATCTACAGCTGCTGCAATTCTAATTCCAGTCACTAACTAGCCACAGTTGCCTACATGGCGTAGAAAAAGGGCTGTGTAGTGAAAGTAAATCATACAGAGTCTGTCCTTTCCTGGATGACCTGAATGCCACATATAGCTCAGCCAAGACGACAGAAAAAAGGCTCCCGCTGATTGAATTTGCCCTTTGCAGCCTTCGCAGTGTGACGTGTGCAGCCATGTGGAGGATTTTGTGTTTTAACTCGCCCGCATTCTCCTCCACAAGTGCTGACTGATTACATTGCACGTGATGCCGGTGCTGTCACTGAGCTGCAGTGGAGCTCCTGAACGCGACTCCTGTAAGCAGCAGCGCCGCACTGACAGGAAAGGCTGTTATGCAATGTGATTTTCTGTGTGGCTGATTTCAGATTAGTGGGTTAGAGGTGAATGAGGCCAAAGCGTTTGCCAGCGACTTGTTGCACCACAGTGAATCAGTTTATCATATGCTTCTTCTGAACCGTGTGTGTAAAACGGCTCAGGATGATGTCAGC
This sequence comes from Pseudorhombus dupliciocellatus, assembly GCA_016785235.1. Taxonomy (NCBI): domain Eukaryota; kingdom Metazoa; phylum Chordata; class Actinopteri; order Pleuronectiformes; family Paralichthyidae; genus Pseudorhombus; species Pseudorhombus dupliciocellatus. The sequence goes on from JAFBJW010000069.1 coordinate 668,468, forward strand.
GTCCACAAGCATTTTTTATTTATTTTTTTTAAATATTTCATTCTTCTTTGGTCATCCATAAAAGACAAAATAAATACAAAATAATTATTTTTCACGTCTATCACAGATCACATTGGGACCGTTTTCCTCTTCAGAGCCAACTGGCTGCGGGAAAGCCAGCGGTGCCTGGGACAAATTCATTGCTTTTTATTGTGCTGACTGTTGGTCTGGAAAATCATTTGAAAACTAAACAGATAAATGTTTATTGGGCTGTAAATCCGCCTCCTTTGCAGTGCAGTTTAGGACAGCGGTCCAAACTCCCTCGGTCAGAGTGAGTCACATTTTCTCTGCTCGCTGCCAGTATTTGCCCGGCAGTGCTCTTATAACTTTGAGGATCTAGTTTGGGCAGGACCACTCAATAACTGGTACATCACCACTTGGACAATAAAATAAACCCTACTATTAAATTCACAATTTTTTTAAACATTATTTCCAGCAATTCCAGCTTGTTTACTGTCACTAGGCCAAATGTGTCCCATATACAAACCCTACTAATACAAAGGAGCTGCCGTTCCTTTTAAATTTGTAAATGTAAATCTCTGTGACTGCCAATGAGGAAATTCTATTTAGCGCCATTGTGCTGGCAGAACTGTCCGTCACATCTCCAACCAGCTGGAGATCTTAACCAGCTGTTCCCTCCACACTTCCTGAAAACCACATGATTCACAAACCATCAGCTCTTCTGAGACATTTATGTTTTATGAGTTTAATTTGTTTTTTTCCTGCAATTATTTTAGTTGACATTTAATGAACTTAACATTATGCGTGGATTTTGAACCAACACAATGTGATTTTAAAGTATTTCAATAAGGAAATATGTCAAGCTTCAAAAGTTTGATTTCCAAGCATCTCACAGTATTCTCTCTCTCTCTCTCTCTCTCTGCTTCCAGCATCAAGTTACTGGCCGTGCAGGACCTTCTGGAGCGGGAGGCTCTCGATAAGGTAACGCACAACTGTGCACCCCACTGGTCCCTGACTGGGTCTCTCTGGTCGAGCGAGAGGGTCGCAACTGCAGATGCTGGTGCCAGCTTTCATTCGCAGCATTGTAAACAAGATGAGTCACCACTCCGGGAAACGTGTGGACAATTGCTCGCGCTGTGTTTCCCCATTTGTTTCACGTGTCGCTGTTATGCAAATGTTCCCAACCGGCTCTGTGTGTCTCCGTCTCCCGAGTGGTAACTATTTCTGGACCCATATTTGGGTTTGACCCGAGTTGGTGCTCTCCTGTGCTTTCATCACTATAAATACTACGCTGGTTGCTATGGGATGGAGGGTTTTAGTTTCACGGAATGCTAGCTTATTATTTGATTGTAAATGTTTTTTTCTCGGGGCTCACCCTGTCTTATTGAGCGTTAACGCACGGAGGGTGGTGCATTAAATGTCAGAGGTGCAACAGGCCGCTCTGCCCGCACACACGTTTTCACATGCGTGCCGTCACCTTTGGTTTTGGATACCAGGGGGATCCTTGGCAGGGAAACTAGAGCTCCATGGAAAGAGAAGTAGGTCAGCAGCAGCAGAAGAATTCTGGACAGAGAGAGGGAGGAGGAGGAGGTGGGAGGATGAGTTACCTCTGGACTTGGAAGTGGTGGCCCACATTGCAGTGCATTCACTCAGCTATAGCCTCCCACAACTGATGTACTGGCAGCGTCCTCATGTCCTCTAGTGCTAACTCTCTTTTCCTCCTACCGCAGTGTTTTCCTGCAGAGCAAATTTTTTCTTTCACTCCTTCCAACACATATACGCGCATGTATTTCATGCTTTTCTTTCCCCATTTTCAAAACGATCCAAAATATATAATTTAATATGTTTGCCAAGCGGACTTGAGAACATTAAGCTCAAATAAAACCTTAGAACACATTTTATTGCTGAAGTGTTAGGCTTTGAACTTCCTCCTTCATGTCTTACATAATCTTCCCAATGCATGATGGGTCGCCCTGAGCTATAAGCAGTATCCGTTTATCAGACTTTGGTGACACATCATATATTTTATGTGATTTTACATTTCCGTCTAACTAGTGTTAAGCCACCGTCTGTTCCTTCATATTCACACTCATCTTAATTATTTGAGAGGCAACTCAACAGGGACATGGGGAGAGAATGAGGAATATCCATCCATCTGTTACCATACTCATCATACTTCAGTTGTCGCTTCCCATTGACATTACACTGGAAAGAGGATGTGTGTATTCAAGGTAACAGTTGAGCGTTTCGAATGTGGTTGGCACGTCCCGCTGCCGATGAGTCACACAAAGAGTGCGTGCCTGGTTTAGACTGTTGTGTTGTCCTCTGTGTTTTGTCACTTAGGAACCCTGTGTCCGAGGCCAGCATGATCAGTCACACTGACAGAACTCTAACAGGGAACAGTGTCAGTACAACTTGTGGGAAATAAACTGATTTGTGACAACACGCAGGCAGCGGTGGATGCGCGCATGAAACTTGTGTGGTTCGGTCCCTCCAACAAGGGCAACTCAGATCTTGATAACACACACTATCAGTGAAGTGCTATAATATAAAAATGTCTAAGTGAGATAGATGGCAGTAAAACCAGGGTGACCTGCGTTCTGCTTTCCCCGTGTATTCGCTGAGTAAGTAATAACAGTCCTAATGAAGCAATTTCACGTCTCCAGGGGCTGAGAAACTACAACACGATATACCTTTAGTCACCGTCCACAGGGGCCATAGTGTCACACACATAAAAGGATGAATTATCATTTGACCTAAACACAAAAAGGGACTCGTAACTCAGTGTGTTGGGACCAAAGTGCAGGTACATCATGTATTTCTGGTCCTGGCAGAGAGCGCAGACCTGGAGGAGTCACCTGGTTGGGTCCCGCTGTGACACCGCGGGGGCAGACCAGGGACAGGAAAAGCCACAACAATACAGTTTCAAGTCACTGCCAAGTATTTAATTAGCTGATTATTAGACAGAATGGTAATCAGCAGTCAGAGGATGGAAAAGCTTCTCACCATTGTTCTGCTGTGTAGAAACCTGTAAACACTTAGAAGACACACACACAAAAAAGACAAAAACCAAAGGCAATTTATGGGAGATTGTGGAATAATATGGAATACAAATAATGTCAGCCGAACAACAAATGTTTCCCATTATTATTATTCCTGCTTATTTAGAAATATTACTTAAATCCTGTATATATTCTCCACTATGTGAGTGTGTGTGTGTATGTGCGCCCCGAGTTCCTCTCGCTCTTCCGGAGTCCCACAGGGAACGTCCAATTACTTACACAGCCAGTTGTTGCAACTGGGGCCTTTTCTTCTTTGGAAAAAAACAGAAACCATGAGTCAAATGTATCTGCTGCTTTTACAGTCTCACACCTCTGTTGGTTTAGTTATCTCCCTGCGATGTTGACATTAGAGGCTTCCTCTTGCTCCTTGTATTTCCTCTTGGGCTTGAGTTGGTGCTGTTAGAGTTCATTGAACTCTGTGTTTTTTTTCTCCGAGGCAGTCAAAATCTTGAGCAAAACATGTTTTTGCTGCACTTGATCTGCCCGTAGTGTTGAAATCAAAAACACTACTCCCTTTCTACTTAACTGTGCCATGCATTTCACACTGATTATGAACAGAGGCAGCGATAAAGTGCTGTCATTGATAATCATCAGACATATCAATTGGAGTTTGCCATGGGGAAACAATCGTTTACACTTAAGAGCAGCACTGAAGGTTTTGCAGGAATAGAATGAGTCATGATTATTTTCAAATGATGGAGTTGTTTTTTTCTTTTTGTGCTCATGCAGTTCTGTGTGGAATTAAACCAAGGAACACTGGCCAGCATACGGAAGTGGAAGTGGCCACGGGGACTGTGGAAAAGTGTTGTGTCGGAAAAACCCACCGGACACTCCAGCAAGGTACGGCAGCCATCTTTACCAGACTAGAGAGACTGGTGTCACCTAGGCAACGTCATCTAAACATACATAACTGTTCCCATGATCCTCTGTTGCCAGGGAGTGAGCTACTCTGGTTTTCTGTGGGACAGCTCGGCGGGTATTGAGCTGAAGGACACGTCTGTCCTGGACGCTCCTGTTGTCAGCGGCAACGGGCATCACACCTACCCTCTGCTCTACCTGGCTCACTTTATTGTAAGTGTGAATTCATGCCTGGCAGCCGCGCTGCGATGCTGACGTGAACGCTTTCTTCCTGCCTACTGTTTCATTCAGTTTCTGTAATAGAATCCAACCAGAGTCCGATGGCGTTTGTTTTCCCTCAGGTTGGTTCGTACGAACTGTCAGTGGTGAACGTGCACATGCAGGCCCCAGCCTCACCGGGAGAGTCCGGCAAGAGCCCCGGCACAGAAGAAGTCAAGTGGCAGCGCCTCTCGCCGAGTATCCAGGAGACACTCAAAGGTCAGATCGTTGTTTCCATGCAGGGGATTCATACAGAGCCCACACTGATCCCACTGCAAGTGGACAGCTCTAAGTCCAGGAGTGGACACTCTCAGGCCAGATAGTGACCAGGGTTAAGAGTTCAACTCAATACCATCAATATATGGTCAGCTTCAATCTGGGTCTTTAGGACAATCAGATCATTTTTCAGATAGAAACAATCGTGTTATCCTGTTAAATGGGAAATAAATACTGTTATCGTGAACGTTTGTTTTTCTCCACGTCCCCCCTGTGCAGCTGAAAAGGAGTTGGTGGTGCTGGGAGAGTTTGGCTGCCCCCCCCAGAGCTCCGAGCTGGACATACTAAGAAAAGAGAAACTCTGTGCCCTGGTACCATCCACCCAGTTCACCAACATCAGCACCCGCTCACCACAGGGCACCCAATGCCTGGACAACATCTGGGTCAGCCGCTCCCTCAAGAAGCTCTGTTCTGGTAGGCGAACACGATGGGCGCGTTTTTTCAATGGCGGTTAAGATGAAGCTTTGAAATGATAAGCATCTGAGTCATTGTAGACAAGTTTGAGACACGTCCCAGGTTTCCTGAGTCATTTGAGAAAGTCAAATCTTGAGTCAAAGTCAGTTGAGACAAGGTTGGTTGGTTAGCACTGCTGCCTCACAATAAGAAGGTCCTGGGTTAGGTGAATGGGCCTAAATGTGAATGCTTGTCTGTCAACCCTGTGATGAACTGAAGTCAAATCTTGAGTCAAAGTCAGTTGAGACAAGGTTGGTTGGTTAGCACTGCTGCCTCACAATAAGAAGGTCCTGGGTTAGGTGAATGGGCCTAAATGTGAATGCTTGTCTGTCAACCCTGTGATGAACTGGCAGGTCCACTTGTCCACGGAGCGGTTGAAGTCCAGTCCTAAGTTATTCAAGTTGGAGTAGTGACCCTAACCCCAATGACAAAAATCCTAAATGCAAATTCAGTTTTCTGCCATTGTTTCTGACAGGCCACTGTACAGTCGTGCGAGAGGGCTTGACCAACCCCTGGATCCCAGACAACTGGTCGTGGGGCGGCGTGGCCTCGGATCACTGCCCTGTGGTGGCCGAGTTTTACGCAGACGTGTCCCCTAAGGAGCTGAGCAGGCCGGGTATGGTGGCGGTGGACAGAAGAGACATTATGCCCAAACATGAGCGGTGACAACATCCACAAAGACAGTAGAGACTATGGTGGATGACAGTAGAATGACTGTGTCCTGTCTGGATCCTGCTTTGTCTTGTTTTGACTTTGGAGTGAAAGTGTCCTGATGAATGTGAAGAAGCGCCAAGACTGCCTTTTCGGTTTCAGTTGATCGGTGTATGTTGGAGGCCGGTAAGTCATAGAGGGACACGACTGAGGAAAAGAACTAAAGTAAGAAATGTGCCAACCATTTTCTATATGTACATGGAATAAAGACACATTGATAGATGCTCCTGTTGTGTCTGAATAACGATCATTGATACAAACAAGGGCAGCCTCTGCCGGGACACCCACAAATCTGAGCTCTAACATTGATACGTATGTGTTTATCTTTATTATTTGAACTGTGGTTAAGGGCCAGTCATTGGTGGATTATGTGATTTGAGGCCTTGGTCTGATGTCTTTAAAAACTTAGAGTCAATAAGGGGATGAGGGATCCGATGATCTGGTGCTCATCAAATTAAGCCAATGAACTTATTCCCCTCCATAAAATACATCAAATTGCATTTCCGGGAAATTATGGAGAATCATTTAACGTCATTTGCGTGAGTTCTCCCATGAAGCTGAACATTCAAATAAATATTTCTGTCTTGTTTGTCACGCAGCAAAGCTGCTGTTTGATGATTTGTTTTTGCTTTGTTTTTATTGTGACATTTGCTGTTAGAAAAATGTTTCTAAAGCTTGTATGTTTACTTCCAACAAATTTATATCAACTGCTTTTGAAATTAATTTAAAGGATGGTTTTGCAGCAGCTTGCTATGTCTATGCATCAATATACTGTACATTCAATTACCAATAACAACAGTAAAAAAAAACCTTTAGATGAATGTACGAATATCTAACCAACGCTCACAGACAATCACTGCTGAACACAGTGCATGTCCAAGCGACTGAGCGTGAGTGACAGCAAGTGGGTTAAACTCTGTTGAACAGTTAGATGAATGGATCTTTTCAACCAACTCTCTCTTTAATATGCCGACTCTCCTCTGGCTTGTGGGGCACAGAATAGAAGTGCATTGCTCATCACTCTGGGGCCTGCTGTTTTCTTACTTGATTGAGGTCACCGTGCTCCAGGGAACATGGCGAGCTTTAGAAATGGTTTAATAGCCCTGCACTGATCTATGGCACACAGTTACATCACAGAGGCCTACAGAGAGTTCCTTGGACTTCGTGACCTAGTTTTTTGTCCTGAAATGCAGTGTGACATATTTGGACCGGACCCTTTCTCATTTAAGCTTCATCACATTTGTAGAAAGAATGTAATATTTACAGTTGACTTTAAATGCCTTAAATAGTATTTTAATGTTTTCTTGATTTCTTGCTGCTCTGCTAAGCAGCAAGAAATATGTATTTCAGAGACATGTAAGACACATATATTCATTCCCTGACTATATCTCAACCTGTCCCTTCCATACTGATGTGTCCTCCTTACAGATCGGGAAACCCCAATCCAGACAGACCACTTCAGGGACAGTAGTGTGATGGCGCCCCCTACAGGCTGAAACTCTGCTCCTCAAGGGAACGTAAGTGTGTAAATGTGTCGAAATCAGAAATAGAGACAGACAGAAACTTAAACATTTTCCAGTTTTTAACCTGGACTAATAACCTGATCAGCAGTGACAGCAGGACTCTCAAAGCCTTTTGTGAGTTTTGTGAAGAATGTTGAGAAAATTCAATGATTTCTGTGATGTCAGGCTGCAAGTGTTTGCATCATGTTCCCTGCCCTCTTCCAGCATGCAGTCATCTTGGGCTGACGGTCACAGCACAAATATAAAAACACTCATATCCATGAGTCATGTCAGAGACAGAGAGGCTGTGGGAGTTCAGGAGCACACTGGTGTAATGTGTGCAGCACAGCAGCAGAGGGCACTATCAGAGCATCCAACCAGGAGAGGGGCAAATGATTTCTTTTACATTTTCAGGGTTATTGTTCCCAGTAGGTAAATCATGGATTCTGCTTTAATGTAATGCACTCTACTGGGTGCCATTCTACCTTAGTGTTTGTGTTGATCATTAAGTAAGTGTCACAGGTTTTATCTCCTGTGCTGAAATGTTGCATAAAAATTTGATCAGGATTTGAGATTAAGGTTGATATCTTTATTTGACCTTCCCGTTCACAACAGAGTTGTGCTGTCATTTGTTAAAAAAAACAAACAAAACAAATGAAATAACAATTAAAACAATGAGATTGGTGACAGATTGAGAGCTTGCCAATGCAGTTTGAACACTTTGCTGTTTCCCACAGCACATATAATACTGCCATTTATCTTTTTAGTTTTGGTTGATTACTCAACTCACAATTACACAATAGCACCATGCATGATAACAAGCTAGCTAGATTTACTGACTAAAAACCACCGATGTGCCAATACTTCAGTAAATATTTTCCGAATGCAGAGACTAATGAGCCCCTGAGCCAGGACATGACTTGACCTACACTTACAGTACATCTCAGTGTTTCAGCGCACACACGTGCACACACACTAATGAGTGTAGCTTGAAGTGAACTCACCTGAGGAAAGTGCCCCCTCCTGTGGGAGCTGTCAAATTAGAGGGGAGAAATTATTGGAGCCTCGGGGCGCTGACATGTGAGGAGCAAGGAGAAACACCTCCAGCTCTGAATGCTGCTGAGCTGCAATAAAATGAAACCATATGAGCGCCACTACGCACAGTGGGCATGGCCCTGCGGAGGACTTTACACAGCTTCTAATTATCCTAATTTGTTAGGTAAACACTGCGTTTTGCTGCAGGACCTTAAACAGGACCACCGGATGTGGTGCGTGTGTCGAGCCCCCAGAACCGTGCTGCAGCTCCATGTCGGTTTGTCACAGCAGTTCCCATTAAATGCTATTTCCATCTTGTGTTGTGTGGGGTTCGTCTGCTGCGGGTTGAAGGCAGAACTCACAGATGTGGATGCACAAACATATGTGTGTTTGTGGGGATGCTACTGCAGAGGGAGTCAAACATTCAACTCAGTCTCACTGATAGACCTTGTTTTTTTATTCGGCGTAATTCAGTGATTGTGATTTTTAATGCAATATAAAATAGACATGCTAATTTTGTTTTGTTGTGAGACTGAAGCAAGTTCCTCTAAAGCATTAAAAATCAATCAGATTCAGAGAGATTTTAAAAATATTACATAATATTATATGAATATTATCCATCAGCTTGAATATGACCTTTGAGCAAATATGTCGTTTTGTCAAGCATATCTGTATAAACAAGAGTCAATTGCCAAACTCTGACCATGGAACAGGAACATTATCTTCTCACTATTGTCTCTGTGTAGAACTATGCAAGACGTTTCCAGTGTTTATTTTATAACGTTCTGAGATTTTTAACAGGAACGTTTTTAGACTCAAATGTTTCTAAACTCAGACTTCGAGACAAGGCTTTGATCGAGTCTGGAAGTCTGTAGTGTTGAGTCTCACAACAGTCATGTGAATTTCAAGAATCAGACAATTAGACAAGTTAAGTGAGAAAGTGTTGTTTTAAATGTAATTCAACAATGTTGATGTATAATATATTGCAGTTGGACTTGAGAAAGATACAGCAGCTTTTTAAGGGATTTCATCTCTGTTAATGTTCTTAAGCATTTGACCAAATGCAACAAGTAAATATTGAGTCACTTTTAACTTACACCCAACATTTAAAGCATAAACAACAGGCTGTGAAAACACAGCTCTGCGTGCAGCAGCTGATGCAGCACAGTTCCAGCGTGGCCAAACGATTCAGCTCCAAAATAAATTGCCCACTTTTCCGCAGGCAGGGCTATAGGAATGATTCAGATTTATTGAGCATTGCTTTTTGGAGGATGATCGCATGCATATGGTCAGTAGCGGCGAGCCAGTGACCCAGCCTACATCTCATGTTACTTCCTATATATAACACCCCCTCTTCCTCCTCCCTGTGACTCCCTCTCCAGCACAACTTCCCTGGAAGCACCCACTCCTTCCACACTGGTCCTAGCGTTCTCGGCTGTCATCCGAGATCCTCCTCAGCCTCTCCAGTGTTTACCCACCATCTGCCTGGCAACCGTCTGTGAGCTTGGGATTACCAGAGGCCTTTTCTTTCAACACCACCATCTCCGCCTTCCTTCAGCTGGGTTTCTCTTGGAATTAGGGGGGTCTGGAGGTCTGAACCAAGAGGGGCTGCAGAGGAGAGCTGGGTCTCAGGCCGCCCACAATCCCTGATTCTTTCTTTCACCTTTTTTTCCTGCTAGTTATTTGGGGAGGTTTTGGTGGAAGCTCACTGGCAGGAGTGGGGGTTTGGAGGACACCCCAAACCATGGATCACTCTCTCTTTGGTTGTCTACGTAGCCCTCATGCCGCGGCCCAGGGTCTCCACTCTGCCATCACCCAATCGCCGCTGACCCTGCATGGCCGGAGCGACCACGTGTCCTACCTGGATCTACCCAGCTCCTCACCTCCGTGTGGCTATGCCGGAGGAGAGGACAGTGGGGCTTTTGGCGGCGCAGCCCACCAAAGCCACCTGCCCCATCCTCAACACCCCCCCGGCTGGCCTGTCCCTCCACAGATGCTCTCATCGAACTTTCGGAACAACATATGCCTGCCCCTGCTGGAGGCCACGGTCCCAGAAGTGTGCTCGGAAGGCCCAAACCTGTGTGGCACCAACCCAGGTCTGGACAGTGGTCACCCAACGGGGGCATCCTCTGTTTCTGGGGAGTACAGCCGGCAGAGTCTGTCTCCAGAAGACCCGGTTAGAAGGAGCAGTAAGGGCAAGAGTCATAGCGGCGGTAAGATGATGAAGTTCTTGATTTACTTGAGCGCAGCTTCTCATCAACCGGTTGAGGTCAATCTTTTTAAACTGATATCTGAAGATCCTGTTCCCTCAAGGCAGCTCCAGACAAACTTAAACATAAATGTTATTAAATTAAGCTGAGTTCAAGGCCAATATATTTCAGAAAAGAACAAAATTGTCAATATATTGTAGAATATCACGTTTACAATGCAAACCTATAGATTTTAACTCAAAAAGAAAATCAAATCAGTAATAAGATGAACATGTCTCACTCAATAAATTAAGGTATCTGGCAAAATATGACAAGCAAACAATTCTTTTTTTGGACACTGCAAAATCTCAAAAAGGAAAAAAAAGCAATATAATTGGAGAAAAACACTTAAAATAACCCAAACTGTGTGTGCCAGTATTCACTCCCACATCACAACTAAAAGAAGAAGTACATTGTCTGAGAAAAACAAAAAATATTATTACCCTGGTTTAAGAGGTCTCATATTACTTGCAGAGGGAATAAATGTTTCTCTCAAATTCGCATTTGAATAATGGTGGTTTCTGATCAACTGATACATTCTTTTTTCTTTAATTAAATCTATTTAGAAAGTATAACTCTGATGAAATGTCCTTTCATAACAGCTCGAATGGAAAGCTAATGAAAGGCTATGAAATGATTGCTGCAGTGAGACAGTTTACTCAGAATACTGTAGTTTGACCAGCACCAAGTATGTTTAATGTAAAGACCCCACCACCACCACACGTTCATTAAATCCTCCCAGCTCAACTCACAATCACACCCCAGAGGTCCCCAGTGTCTCCAGTGCCAGCTATGACCCTGAACTCATTCATACGCTCTGTCAGCGAGACTCAAAGTTGAAATAGTGAAGGTGACGGTGAGAGTGCAGGTCATATATCAGAGGCATAAAACTTTACTTCAAGGCATAACTTTTATCTGCACACATGCTCCACACAGACGACAGAAAGGAGGCAAAAGAGTGCATCGGCTCCAGGATCGATCCAGAAGATTTAAAAGCAGGCTCCCTCCATATCAGTCCGCCCCACTCACGAGCAGCTCAGAGCGAGGTGCCAAGTGGAGAACTTTCCGATCACCCCCGACTCGATGTTCCAGCCAGGACAGAGGGAGCCCTCTCAGACAGATTGAAAAGTTTGAAAGGATACGCTGAAGCTGCCAGTGACTTAACCCAAATCCAATTTCCTAACTCTAACTTCATTGGCGCTTGGAGAAACCGCAGCTCTTTTATTCTTTCTTTTTGGACTCTGTGATCCGACACAAGAGTCTGAAGGAAAGGGAGGCTGACAAAGATGACGTCATTGTTTATCATTGAAATGCAAATCTGAATAAAATCAATATATCCTAAAATTCTAAATAATAATAATAGGAAGAAGAATGAATGTTAGGTGTTGGGTGAAACAGCGTCTCTTCTCTGTTTCATGTCAGCACATCCAGACATCAGAAATTATTATTTAGCATTTCCATGATGAAGGAATGCTTGAGATATGTAAACGTGATCTAAAAGTCACCAGCCTTTTATTTTTAAGAACCGAGTATCACTGCAACAGCTACTGACAACCAGTTCAAACCTGATTGATATTGTTATTGATGTTTCCTGGGATGAGGATGGTTTTGGTTCAGGGGGAGACTGAGTTCTCTATGCATCAGAGGGTCAGTGGTTTGATACCTGGCTCCATCAGTCAGCACAGTGAAGTGTCCATGGTTGATTCCCGATTCAGGAATCAAATGATTAATAGAAAAGTCTGCAGCATGTGTGAATAGGTGCGTGGGACTTGTTAGTTCAAAGATAGTCAATATCAGATTAGAACACCAGTGATGCTTTATTCATATTGTTTTATTTTGCACTGAATGGGTGCATTAATCCCAAACCCTAATCGTGATTGATATATATTTATGCATAGTGTTGTGGCTCTTGGACATCGAGGCTGTCTGGGACTAAGCTCCCTGCTTGAGTTAAACACCACATCTGACTTTGCAGTAAAATGCCATAAGCTTTCTTTTATTTATTTTACTTTTTGGGTCCATGCAGTTTATCAACCCACCCCCCCTCTTTTTTTCAACCCCCCTCTTTTTGTTCTTTCTCCACCTCCCAATTTTTTTTTTCACCCCCTCTCCCTCTTTTTTTGTTCTTTCTCCCCCTCTGTTTTGGAGACTCAACTGTGGCTGGAAAATGTTCTGTTTTTCATTTCAGAGTCCCAAGACAGAAGTTATAAGTCAGACATGAACGGCAAGCCCAGGAAGGAGCGCACAGCCTTCACGAAAGAACAGATCCGGGAACTGGAGTCCGAGTTTGCACACCACAACTATTTGACCAGACTGAGACGCTACGAAATAGCTGTCAACCTCGACCTCACGGAACGACAAGTACGGTACCTGCTGACTGACTGTAGCTCAGTGTGAGGACAGAGGAGGAGGAGGAGGAAACAGGCTACAAACAAACCGACATCAAAACCCTACTTTTACCCTAAATGTACTTCATAGCAGGAAATACAATTAGGGGACCGTTACATGAGCCATGACTTTTATTAAGAACCTTTTGGCAGCCAGCAGATATTGCAAGAAAGTCAAAAGGCCTTACTGACAGATACTCATAGTTCGACACTGGAAGATTATAAAACTGAATTTTAAGTCGATTGCCAACGGATCTAAGGATGTAATAAATCACCACTGTAATACTACTGTCAGTGTTTGGCTTGGCAACCAGAATTATACCCGTCTGCTCTTCTCCGATAAAATGGGCTGCGGTGCTGTTTACTTGTGGAGAAGTGATGTCACTATGTGAAGTTGGTCCATCGAACCTTTAATAGGCAGGATAATACCAACGCAGTGGTAGTGGGCTTTATCTAACTGTTAAGGTCGTGGATGGGTGGTGGGAATCTCTACAAGCCCATACTTTTTACATATGTGGGGAAGTGCTGCTGAGGAAGTTGTTCACAATTACATTAGAGAGATCTTTACTTTTTCGTCAATATTAATACACTTTGAAAATACAGGCAAGCAGTGCTCTGTATCAGCAGCAGCTTGGACGCTATCCATGCCGACATCAAAGATCACAGCAACTCCTGATTCTCTATTTCAGGGTTCAGTGGACTGAGTCCATCAGCTGCACTTTACAAGACGGGGCTCAATTACCGCCGGCCTCTTTTACAGTCTTCAACCAGGCAAACAGCCCGCTCTCCAAACAAGCAGGTTTAGAGCAACACCCTGTCAGTATATTCCTACCAGTACATCTACAGCTAAAACTAAAACTGTCTCCTCTTCACAATTAAAGATTCTGCAATAGCCAAAAATATCACATGAAAACTATTTGCCTCTCCAAAGACACATGTGCCTGTAGTTTTTATTGTATAATGTAAACAGTCGGTCTCCAACAAAATTCCCATCATGTGCTGCTTCTTGTTGTCTCTGGTGTCAAGTGTTTGAGTTGACAACCCTGATTGTTTCACTTACCTTCTCATGCCTGGTTAGTTTTGACTATCACACACACACATCTTCCTGGAGCAGGGGGATGCTGACATTTTAAGGCTGTAATTATGTGCAAGGATAATTTTTGATGGACAGCAGTCGAGTGCAGTGACAGGCAGGGCTCTGATTTGTCCTCTACATATATGACTAATTGTCATCCTCAGATATTTGCTCTAAATCCTCCGAATAATGTCCTGCTGTTGTTATAAATCCAGTAAGGAGGAAAACATTAACTATATTTGTCTCAAGCAACAAGAGTCATCACGCCGTGGATGACGGGCTTAGACGGGGATTGACATTCAAACGCTGTGTGGCTAATCGTGCTGCTGTCAGTGCTGCCAAGCGTGTCTTTCTGAATAGTGCAAGGATCACCTGTCATTTACAAGTCATTTCTGTTTGTACAGTTGGTCCATTGAGGTAATATTACACAGAGGAGATGCTGGTCTTGGGCTCAAACTCACAGACAGGAAATTGCCCATAATTGTGAGTGTGAGCGAGAATAGTTGTCTCTGTATGTCCCCCTTGTGATATGCTGGGGACACGTCCCTACCTTTCACCCAGTATCAGCTGGGGTAGAGTGCAGCACAGTGCCCCTTTAGCAGCAGCAGCCAATATTGTGTTTTGTGTAAACATCACGACGGACTGGTGCATGTGAGCTGAAGATGGAGCTCCAGTGCCTTACATCTTTAGGAGTCGACTTTACGTTGCCCTTATTCAGCACTTCTGTCCAACGACAACTGCACACTCCCACTGCCCCCTTCAGAGTGCATTCAGAGGTCTGCTAGCCAGAACTAATTTGTGTATTGGCTCAGGACAACTCACCCAGGAGTTAGAGCTTCCTGTCTGGAGCCCCGTCCCTCAACACTCCCCCTCACATTGGCTGTTTGTCCAAAGTGGTCGTCCAGTAAATCTGTGAGAGCTTTGATTCTGTGTTCCGAGATCCGCCACGTCCCGTAACTCACATTATTATAATAGCGGGAGTACGTTAGCATCAAAAACCTGAAAATCTTGACAAAGCTGACCACTGTGCAGAATGTTTTCATGACCTAAAATGAGCCTTCTAAGTTGAGCATAAGTCCTCTCCCTTGGAATCTGCAATATTGGACTACCTTGTATACACAGTAGCTCAGAGCAGAGAGAAGTTTTTTTTCATTACGACAAATACACTTATTACCGATAAATCACATGAATGTGTGTGCAGAACTGCAACACATAACTGCCAGGAGGATGGTCGGGCTTTGTCAGGGTGCAGATGTCCAAAGTCCTGCTGTGAAACAGTAATGTCAAGGTATAAAGAGGAGAACTTATCAAAGCAGTTAAAAAGCCACTTCATATGGAAAACTGTATAAAACGGGCTGAGGTAAACTATTGTGGAGAGAGTTTGTCCTCCTCTCATGGAATCTGAAGAAACCGCCACAGTCATGTGAATGATTTGTGTTTCCTCACAGGTAAAGGTGTGGTTTCAGAACAGGAGGATGAAGTGGAAGCGCGTGAAGGGAGGCCAGCAGGGGGCAGCAGCGCGGGAGAAGGAACTGGTGAATGTAAAGAAGGGGCGGTTACTGCCGTCGGAGTTGTCAGGAGTAGTGGGACTTCAGTGCTTGGCCGGTTCCCCGAGGCTAGCGGCCGAGGAGGACAGTCAGGACAGCGACCAGAGCTCGGAGCACCCCCCACTATGACCTTCCTTGGTCTTTCTTCGCCAACAGAAATTGTTAATGGGCAGAAGAAGCTGAAAGAAAGGACACATTGGTGATATCAAAAAAAAAAAAAAAAAATTTGCCATGAGCAAACCCTCCCAGCAGACCAAAAAAAAAAAAACAAAAAACGAGACTCCAAGAACATTCCAGAGATGAGGGTTTTGATTTTTGATTCAGATCCACATCTACTTCACATCAGTAAGAAAATTAGATTAGACTAAACAGATTATCTTCTGTTTAACTGAACGTCTCATTTTGAATTTCAATAATTTATCCAAAAAAAAAAACCCAAACAGGTCCTGAGACTGTAACCACTTTAAACCCAAACTCTGCAATCTAATACTGTAAATATGTGTTTGTTGTATTGTTTAGCGTTTTGCTCTGTCTGAAAGTTTACATGCCTTTTACTTGCAAAAACCTGGAATTAAAATAAATGAGACAAGCCCAAATCATTTGTGCTTTCTTAGCATATGCACATCCAAATGGGCTTGGAGAGTTTTTTTCATCAGTGTCTCCATGACTCAGCTCCAAACTTAATTTCCTTACCCACCAAAGCTGTTTCCAGAGCTGCAACCTGTTTTGCCCCTATTCCGATCACTTCTTTTCTTCTGCTAACGTTAGCGTTCTAACCCCGTCCCTGGAATTGTCTCATCACGTTCCAATAGTGACTCCATCGAGCACCTAGTCTGCCCTGAAGAAGCAGCACTGCTCAGACGATGTCTCATAACCACTGACGACCATCGCAGCTATCTGCCCCCCGGCTGGACACCAGGTTCAGCAGCAGAGAAAAACATCAAATGATAAATAAATAGAAATGTAAAGGTCATAAACTGGTTCAGTGCCAGAGAGACAGAGGAACAGCAGAGAAGATGAATATTTACCCAAGAGCTACCCTTAATTATGGTCCCAGTTTTCCTGTGCTTTACTTGAATATTTCCATTATGTGAAACTGCTCCACACCAGAGCTGGGGATTCAGGAAATTGGTCATTTACACCTTCAAAAAACAAGTTGTAGATAAAACCAACCAGTAAGTTGTTAACTTTAGCGCGCTTCTGAGATGGCTATAAATAATGTGAGTACATTTTTCTCAGTTTAGTTTTATTTGAGTAAAGAATGTGGGATTTTTTGTCTCCAGCATTTGATTGAATGATTTACTTCTTCTCTCATGGCTATTACCAACACTCTCATTTAGAGAAAGAGTACAAATAAGGTTCAGAGAGGGCCCCACCAGTAGTTTGTCTAAGAATCCCAAATACATTAAATCTGCCCTTGAAAACAGTGCCATGTGAAGATGTTCTTATTTTTGTGTCATCTCCAGTATGTGAGTGTGCATTCTGATTCATGGAGCCGTGTCTTGGCCACGAGAACTGCAGCCACAAACTTGTAAAAACAGCTGGTGAATCATTCACTTGATTTCGGCTCAGGCCTTTAGCTGCTTTGTGGCTTTCTAGTTCCCTTAGATGCTTCTCCGAGCTGACTTGTGGTTGAACATTGTACCCAGTGTTTTCTTTTTGTGCATGTGTTTCATAAGTTCTTCGGAATATCCCCGCAGTTTGGTGCAGATATTTATAGCCGCCGTGGGCATCCGATCAAGGGTAAAACACTTCAGAAGTCCTTTCAGATCTTTGTCCTAAAGTCCAATGAAGGGTACTCTGTGACCACATGCCAGCCATGACAGTTCACTAATTTGAAAATGGGGCTATCCATCGCCTTCAATCACCTTCCTTTGGTAGTATCAAACATTTCCCGACATTAGAACCAAATTTCCTTTTTGTGATCATACTGTATGAAAAAGCCAAAGTCTATTTTCAGCAGCCACCTCCAACTTTGTTGCACAAGTTACCAACAGAAAATGGCAAGAGCCCTCCGGCCACAGGAGCAGCTCCCAGCTCCCAGTCTCCCCTATGAGAGACTAAAAACTGAGGGACTTAGAAGGCAGATAAGATTATTTTCCGTTAAGTCTGTTTAAAATGGATAAAAGCATGAGATCAATTAAAAGCCTGATTAAAAAGGGTGAGTCCTCAGAGAGAAACAATGAGAGACTTTTAACTGAAAATATTGACTGAAAATGAAATAATAACAAATAATTCAACACACATTTTTATCTCTCTCTCTCCTGACACTTTCCATTGTGGTTAAGAGACTTGAATTGTTTTGTTTGTTTTTTTCTCCTCTCCTTGTTTCTTTGCAACTCTTTTTATATAAAACCGCTCTTTGCAGAATTCATCTGGCCAGCGTCACTCCTGATCTTGCATGAAACTCGTACCTTGACCCGTGAGGGAGACGCAGGAAGGGTCACGTTGTCATCGCATCCTGCCTTGCCAAGATCAGCACAGCCAGCTGAAGACTTTTCCACTTTTCCAACCAGCTTGCCTGCTGTACTCTCCCAAATAAATGATTCAGTAAGATTTACATCCGTGCCCTGGTGTTGAAAGGTAGTGCACGCTAAGTTAGGATTCTTTAACTCTGGTGAATGTCCCAACACATCTGAGTCAGTGCTGCGAGGGTGAGAAATTGTGATGTTTCATGAGAGCTCAAAGTGGAACCAGATATTGAATTGTGTGCTTTCAAATGGAATCTGTTCCTCAGTCATTTAAGGGAATAGTTCTGACCTTGTATGTGTCGTTACTCTGGATTTCTCACACAGTATTTTACAAGCAATTTTGGCTGCTCCTATGACCTGCTCATCTGGGAGATATTAGAATTACACTGCGAGAAAAATAAAGAAAAATAACTACAGTGACACGTTTTGGATTATTTTAAGGCAGGTTGTGTAAAATTAACAGAATATTCTCTATATAATCCCAAAGGGAGCGCAATCATATGTTTTTTTCAGTCCTGGTTAAATGCACGTCATCATCTGATGGTGACCTTTCGTAATTTGAACGGAAAAGTGGGTGATCCAGGGCCAAGGAATTTTCTCGTGCTCAGGAAGTTGTTCAGATTCTGCAGATTATGGTCGAATGCAGCTGAATGACGAAACACAGGAAACCCCAAGCCGTCCAATAAACTGGCGGGGGACCCTGACTGACAGCTGTTTTACCCATTTAGAGCCTCAGTTGCTGCACCGAGATCGACCCTGTGGCCACAGGATGAGAGGCTGCTTGAAGTAAGGTACACAATAACATGACTTCACACCTGGAACACTCAGATATGTCGACACGTTTTTCATTCCCGTTGTTGAAATATAGTCATCTCAGAGACAGGCAACCATTCACACCTTACGGGCACTTTAGATCGAGCAGTTAGCCTGACACGCGTGTCTTTGGGCTGCGGGAGGAAACCGGAGAACCCGGAAGAAACCCACGCATGTACAGAAAGGCCCGGCTGGCCGTGCCCGGGAACCGACAGAATTCATTTACGCTTGTGTGCAAATGTCTCAAATGTGTAGTTGGGTGTATTCAAAGCATACTTGCACGTATTACTCAAAAGGAAAAAAATTCTGCTTAATGATCTGCAGGCAAAAATCTGGGCCTGATGAATATAAAATTTGTCTCATTTTGATGAACTGTGACACAATAATAGACAAATATGTCATGACATTTTCCTTCAAGCGTTTCTGTTGTTTTTTTTCCTCCCTCCTCCCGGCTTCTCTCTTTCAGAGGCCGAGATTCTCCGCCATCCTTCATTCAGCTCTGTGTGCTCTCCCTGGTCACAGTTAAATTTTCCAAGGTTTTGTTTTCCAGTCTTCAGGATGTTTTACCACTGCTGATCCAGTCTCCTCGGCTGCAAAGTGCCACATGCTGTCATTGCCCTGCTGGCTTTTTCCAACCGCTGGCTCTGGTCGCCGCACCAGTCCTTCATTAAGGCTCCCGCTGCAGAGCTTCAGTCAACGTTCTGCGCAACCACAAATAACCAGACAGCGTGGAAGAGGCCATTTCCTCCTTTTTCCCTTTCTTCTCATGGTTAAGGTGCATTGCACCTAATTCATAGGAGTCACTGCGACTCTCTCCGATGGCACAACTAAAGATGAGTGGAGACTTGCTGTCAAATACCGGCTGGTCTCTGGGGACTAAATAAAGCAGGGGGAGAAAAAGGAGGGAGGTGAAAGAGAGTGGGCTGTTGACAGATACAGCTCCAATGTGGCCATCATCATCTACCAGGCTAGAGCCCGTCCAGAGATCCAGATCTCCTCCTCCTCTCTGAATGGAGAAAAAAAAAGATGTAAAAACCAGATTTCATTCCTTTCAACATTAAGGTGAATAAACATTTTTGCGGTTGTGTGCAGAGGAACTTTGTCGTGGCTTGTCTGTGAGAGCTGGGGTTTTCTCCCTGGTTTCTTGTTTGTTTCTGAGTTGTGTTGCATTGTGTTGTGCTGGGCTTGGCTTCACTCAACACCAGCACTCCAGTCTTTTGAGGAGCCAAGTCCCCTGTGGGTGCAACAAAGTGCTCCGAGCTTTGGGATGGGATGTACGCAAGAAAGTCAAGTTTCACAGCAGCACAATCAGCTCGAAGCCATCAAAGTTTCAATGATCCCCTCCTCCCTGTCCATTCAGTGCCGTGATCAGCGGGTAGCCCGCCTCCTCCCCTCCACCACCTCAACTTCGCCTGTTCGGCCAAATGCTACATTCCTCCTTCATATTCAAGGCATTTAACTCATAGGGACGCTTCCATGGTGTTTTTACATTCCACTGGGGGTATAAGAGCCAAAGACTAATCTTCGAGTGGCCATCAAGACCAGCAAAGTGTTTTATAAATACAGAGCACTTACCATTTACTATTCCTTAGTTCACAATAAATATAATTCACTTATTTTCATTTTTTTCTCTCTCCAGACTCGTCTGACTGAGATGAACAGGGATTGATATGCGAACATCTGTTCCACTGAACGCCTCATAGTATTTTCACTTGAAATACCAAGCCTGTCACGAATGTGGTTTTTTTTTTGTTCCTTTTTTTTTTTTTTTTTTTTTTATAACTTTTATCATCTTACTATATCCTATATGTGCTTTATTGCCTATCTCTGATGTAGCTGATTGTTGAGGTCTATTGTTGTTTTACTTGTCTGTCTTTAAGGCTTGGGTGCGGCTTCTAAGTATTTTTGTGCAGTGAAATACTTTCAGGCGGCAGAAAATGAATCCCTAGACCCCTCCTGGGGTCTCTGTTGTGGAAATGAACCAGTGAGGAAATCTGTCAAACGACCAAGCGTTACGTCGGTCACATGAGGAGGTCAAAAAGACAGAAGTCGGAAAAATGTTAACTACCATGGAAAATGATTATACGAGCGGTTTTGACTGACCACAGTGACTCAGTCAGCTGACTAGTGGCCAGAGGGACAGTGAGCTGGACGCACGGCAGAAGAAAAGCTTTGGTCCGCGGCCAAGCGCTGCTGCAGCTGTCAGATGGTTATGGGAGGAGTTCCGATCCGTCCACTACAAGTCTAATTTAATTATGTGATATTCTGTGTGGAGCCTGATTACCTCAGGACATGCTCACCCGGAGACATTGTTGGAATCGCTCATTTCATCAGTAAGCATATCTGTTCTCTTGCTAATGTCTGAGTGTGCTGTGAAAACCAACGTGTGTGGTGCTTTCACACAACTGCCTACTTGTCAGGCTGAGTGTTATTGAGGCATGTTCATGTCGATTGATGGGCTTTGTAAAAGACGTAGCTGGACAGTGAGAGTGGCCAGAGGGACAGTGAGCTGGACGCACGGCAGAAGAAAAGCTTTGGTCCGCGGCCAAGCGCTGCTGCAGCTGTCAGATGGTTATGGGAGGAGTTCCGATCCGTCCACTACAAGTCTAATTTAATTATGTGATATTCTGTGTGGAGCCTGATTACCTCAGGACATGCTCACCCGGAGACATTGTTGGAATCGCTCATTTCATCAGTAAGCATATCTGTTCTCTTGCTAATGTCTGAGTGTGCTGTGAAAACCAACGTGTGTGGTGCTTTCACACAACTGCCTACTTGTCAGGCTGAGTGTTATTGAGGCATGTTCATGTCGATTGATGGGCTTTGTAAAAGACGTAGCTGGACAGTGAGGTTTCACACATCTGTCCAGCTGTGGGGGGAGTTTGAAGGCATTCAGCCACCTCTGCAGTGGCCAGAACTGCTCCAGGAAGGCTATAAACTTCATCACCCTCTAAGAGGTGAGGGATGCTGACATTGGGTGCTAATATTTCTGCAGAAATATTATCACTCATGTGCAAAAGCACTCCTGGATTCATGACATGTGTGCACCAGCCAATTTCAAATTCTCCACCGTGTGTGTGTGTGAGAATTGGAATCGTTCTAAATCTTCTGTCTTTACCTTCATCTCTATTTAATGACATCCACCTAGTGGAAGTGTATTTCTTAATTGCTAAGATATTAGATATTTACAATTTATTCCTTCTGCTCTTTTAACACATTTTTAGGTATTTTATTTTATAATGTGTATCTGTTTTTGTTTTTGTTTTTTTATGTGAAGCACATTGAGCTGTGTATGAAATGCAATTTGAATCACAGGCTTTAACTTCCTTCTTTCAGTGTCATTTCGTTGAGCTTTGGCTGCTTTTCCATATTTAACATGTGTGCAAAACCTGAAATCGTTTAACAGCTTTTAAAACAAACGAGCCGTGCTGCCTTTCTAGAGAGGACAGTTTAAACACTAAGTCGAGCAAGTCCGCATCGATGTCGCATGAACTACCTTCAAACATCAACCTCAGGAACCAAACAAATCGTGCCCATATTTTCAAGTGAGGTCCAAAACAAACCTTCTTCTCCACAGTGGTACTTCACCATCAAGGACCACAGGCGACAATTCAATAAACTGTGGCCATTCCTCTCATAGCGCAATATTTGAAAATCCAAACAGAAAAAAAAAATGCAGAAAACATGTGCAAAGAAGTCCTTCAGCACTTTCTCTCTCTTTTCTCCCCATGCGTATTTCACTGGAGGTGTGCCACATGTCTTCAACTGTCCAGAATATAAGAAGCAGAGAGAAGAAAAGGGGCAAAAATAGAGGAGAGAGGGATCAGGTGGGTGGGAGGCTGGTGGAGGGAAACGAGAAGAAATGAGGGCTAGAGACGACAAAGCACCACACTCCCAGAGAAGTCCTTGTTCCAAAGCCATAGTCAACAGATAGACTACAAAGAGGGTCTCATGCTGGAGGTGTGGTTGCACGGTGCTGGGATCACAGCTTGGCTTTCCAGGGCCAAGTCTTCACAAGATGTTTGCTAAGGACATGACTTAACAGTCATGTAATCTGTCTAAATATCCAAAGCTGATCAAATATAAGACTTGTCCTACTTTGATTTTGCATCAGTTAATTTTAACAATATGCTAGGTTTGATAAAAGATCTCTGAAGCTCATATGTTTTATTGTCTTTAGATGGACTGATAGAAAGGCCGATGCAGACGAGTGTAGCTGTTGCTCTGACTCTGGGTGTTATTATTTGAAGAACAGGCCCTTTGCCCTCTGCGGACGAGGCTCACCCCTGACAACAAGGGCTTCATAAATCTTCACTGTGACTGGAAGTTCCTGGCTGTGCACGTTGGAGGGCGGACAAAAGCACCAAAGCGTCAGGGGAGCTGCAGCGCAGCTGCACCCAAGAGGACAGGAAATAACACGAACGCTGGTCCTGGACACGGGGCCTGACGGGGTCAGGACGGGTGGTGTGAGAGTTTGTGCATGACAGGGATGAGTGTGAAAAGTAAAATGTGCAGCTGTGCAGCTGCGAGTATCCTGAGGTGTACTTCTTCTAATTCCACGCACTGAGTGGAGTCTAGGCCTTCAGACGGGTCCTGGAGGTGATGATTTATTGGCTCAGTTGTATCAGTAGATGGAGCCAAAGAACCACTGATTATAAGTCTAAGATTAGATTTAAATCACCAAGGAGCTATTCTGGCTTTGAATTCCTTCTAAGGAAACGTCTGTACACAAACAAACAGCTGATGGGTCCTGTAACCAGAGATTGAGCAGCTGCTTCTTTTAATAACCCAGTTGTTTCATAATTTCAGTGTTACATTGTGTAATAATAGGACGATGGAGAAGATGGACAGCTCTCGGACGTGTTCCTCAGAATAGCTATAAAGCAATCTGGTAGTTTTTTTTTTCGTGATTTGTAATTTCCTGTGCGAACCCCCCCCTCCCCCCCCCCACATCCTGTTCTGTTAAGATACAGTGTGGAAAATGTATAATCCCTCATCCACTTCTCCACACTGGAGAGTCATATGGACAAACAATGCTGTCATCGAGAAATCCCAATATCACACAATAAACATCTTCACAGGTCATAGCTCTCTCCCCTAAGCCTGCCAAATGGAACGCACTGTCGACTGGAATGGATCATTGTGTTTGAGGTAAAACAACTGGTACATGTATTCCCATTCTCCTCCCTCGGGAACAGTGTGTCTGTATAGTTCTTTCCACCCAGCTTCACACACAGTCTATTTCTCAGTGAGATTTAAGCGTGTGGGATTGGACATGCATTGCTGACACCTTCTTCATGCTGGTTCTGCTGCAGCTGAAAGAATGATATGCTCCTTAATCAATAAAGGGATGGCTCCCACAACAGTAGGATTGTCTTGTCTATTGTCCTCCTCTGAGGATGAGGAGCTACATCAGTCTTATTCTATGTATGGCCTTTAAAAAATCGTGTGAACTTGACATCTGTTCCTTGAATGGAACAGATGTTCATTTATATATAAATGCTCCTCTATAAATACGCTATACGTCTACTAAATATAGAACACTAAGCTACAATATCAACATTCACCAAATTCAGAAAACCATAAAGATGATGCCGTTTTTTTTTTTTTTTTTTTAAGGATTTTCCTGAGTCATAAAGAAAAAGTTGAGAGCAGCCAAAGCTCAGAAAGCATATTTCAACTCCACTTTCACATACTGCCACTCCATTTGGTTGGCAGGTACTCTGTGCTCTGAGCTGTATTTCACTCAGCACACAGCTGTTGTGTGTGTGTGTGGCCTGTTGATGAGATTACCTGCCCTGCGAGCACGAGTGTGAGTTACCTTGGTGTCGTCTGGGAGATGTAGCTGAAGGAGCTGCTGCAGAGAGGGAGTGACTGACGTGTGGTGGTTCTCTTGGTGAATGCTGGTTTGTGTCATTTTGACGCTTCGTGTTTTGACATTTTGTGTTTTTTTGTTTTGTTTTTTTTATAAACCAGAAATAGCCGTATTTGGAAGAGCAGGGGTGAGCCATCCTGAGAACTCGAGGACACCACACATCCACCTCCAAGTTTGTACATTTGTCCATCTCTGTTTTTTGTTCTTACCATTATCAACCAAGTGCATTGTGTTTTTTAGTGCTGATGAGGATTATTTTGACTTGATTCAATTCCCATTTACTGCTGTAGAGTAGATTTCTTTTTAGGTTGGATATGTGTCTTACAACTGCTCTGGCATTACAGACTTTTTTTTATTTTCCTCTCTCTCTCTCGCTCTCTCTCTAAAATGTCACAAGAGGACATCACAACACCAGGGTGAGTCCACACACGTACGCGTAATTAACAGACGATGTGAAATTCCATTTAATTGCATTAATCTTTCTTTGAGCACTAGAGCCCACGTATCCCTTTACACGTCCATGTATGAAGTCCAGAGCCGGGGATGTGCACACATCCTGTGTGGACGGCTGGGAAGCTGAGGTTTGGAAGTGAGCACTCCTCTGTGGACCGGGTGGGAGTTGAGATGGCAGCTGGGACTATGGTGAGACCAGTGTCTCTGAAACGTGAACACAATAAGGCTTTTATTGATCCACAGAGAACCCGAGTACACTCTTTCCTTTAAGTGGGCGTCTGTAACTGTTTTTGCACTTTGCTACTTGGCCCAGTGAGCTGGTTGAGATTTACTGCCCGAGTTTTATCATGCAGGATACTTTGCATGATATTAATACCAACTGTGATAGTTGAGAGGCTTTATTGCTCACAAATAAGGCTTTTCTGACTGTTGAGAGGCAAAGCCATTCTTAGCATATTCTGATTCTGGTTATTACATCTGCCAAAGTTTGTCCGTCTTTCCATTAGCAGGATTACACCGGATGCTGCTGGGTGGGTTACTACTAGAGTTGAAAGAAGGACGTGGAATCGGTCAGGGAAGAATCCATTAAAAAGTGGTGTGGACCCGGATCATGGGGTGTGTCTGGGAATTTATTCTGTACTGTCTTCAGCATTGTGATCTGAGCAGTTTACAGAATTATTGTTGAATTTGAAAAATGAATGGATATTAGTGACAAAGTCACAAGACACATTCTTTTCCCTCTTTGCTCCAGTATCACTTTTGTGTTCCTATTTTAATTATTTCAACCTTATTCAGCAGATTAATTACATTGCCAGAAAACGTAATGCATGTTTTAATCAGCGTAAATCCACTGGGGAATGTGGGAAAGTGTGTACCACCTCACAATCTCTTAGAGTATAAAGGAAGTGCAGTGTGTGTGTGTGTGTGTGTTTGGGGGACCATGTGCCTCTGTGTGTGTAATTATGTAACACCTGGCCTGGTATGGGATGTGTGATCAATTCTTAAGTAATTACCCAGCGTGGCTGAAGGCGTCTGGAAAAGTCCCACCAGTGAGGTCATCACTACTACCACCATCGAGGAGTGGAGCCAACAAAAACCCACCTGTCTGGCTTCGCTCCGGATATTTCACAGCTGGACACCTCAAACATTTCTCTGACAGTCCCAAATAAACCAACGCTATAAGACTGTAGGCTTTAGTCAAAACGGATTGCAGTTATTTCTAATAGCGCTATGTAACGCTGACTTTTTGTTTTTCATAAAAGCAGTAAAAATGAAACCTAAGATGAAAGAGCAATTCCAAAGCTGGGCTCAGCAGCAGACATGGCAACGTTACACAACATACATTACCTCAAGCTGCTTTATGTTGAAGAGTTGAGACTTGACAAGATTATAGAGAGATCCAAGAGTTTGCACAACAAGCAAAGTTCATTTGTTCAACTGGGAGAAATCTTAAACAGACCCGCACTCAAAGTGGAAACTGTTGTATTCTATGTTGCTGGCATTTCTGTGTGTCTCATATGCGACTGGTGAAAATTCAAATGCTTTTTTTTTTTAATGGACAGAGTTGCAATTCATCGGGCCTTTATGCTTTATTCCTTTGCTTACGTCTGAACGCTGTACATCATCACTTTTGAATTACAACTCTTAAAGTGTTGAAACATAATTATTGGTTCTACTGAAACCTCTCCAGGAAAAACAGTGTTACTTTTTCCAGAAAGCACCTCGGCACTTTGAGCGGGCCGTTGAGATTATGTCCTCAGCGATGTGGCTTCATGGGAATGGGTAAACTTTGGATCTGGGGGTCAACAATGGACTGTGTGATGAAAAGATATCTTCTATTTTCAGATATCAACTTCCTCTCTCAGTGCTGTGTGATCATCTACTGAGGGATTTTTTTTTTTGGCCTCCACCAAAAAAGAAAATTGTCTTCTTTACAGTAGTAAATGGGAAACAAACCAGAATCAGAAAATCTGCTGCAAGTGCTTTTTTATTTATAAAGTCATTTTAAGCCTTTAGTGGCTTCAATTTTTCACAGTTGTGTCTCTGTCACCAATTAGTTACGAGCGTATCAGCCAGTATTCAAGAGAAGATGGATGGATGATCTCACTGTGTAGCACAAACACTCTCTGGGAAACAACACTGTCGATCCATCATGAAGGGCCGTTGACTGAATGTTGTTGTTGCCCCTCACTGGCTCTCCAGCAGTGGGAAAGCTGAGAGGGCCCATTAATCTGAGAGGAAGTGGTCATGGATAGCTGCGTGTGTTAGTGTGTCGGCCTCACAGGAGCCGCAGAGAGAGCTGGAGGTGTTATGACTGGAGCTTCCTGTGCTTTTCCGAGGTGACTTCCGGTCACAAAGGACCTTAGTTTCCACAACTCGTACAACTCACGTTCAGATGAGCTCAGCGTTTTAGCCAGCGTAGTGTTTGACACACACCATCATTCACTGCCCCCTGCAACGACCAATAGTCCAAATCAGGATGTTATTGAACTATATTGCAGTGTGTGTGTGTGTGTGTGAGAGAGAGAGGCTGTCTACCAGATGTGGAGCAGTGAGAGTCCTTCTCTGTAGGCGGTGGGTGTTGCTGAGCATGTCAGCAGCCATATGGACTGAGGGGTTTGGAAACATCCCATTACAAGTCGTACATCAGCGGCCTGACAGGCTCGCATTCTGGAATATTTTGATTTCAGTCATGAGTGCACTTGCTCCAAAAGCCCTGGAGTGGGCCGTTTTAACCCCTTACACACCTCCCACTGTCAAAGATCACCACACCGTCCTGTCACTGTGGGATTGCTGTCCATCTGGACAATAAACAAAGTCTGGAAATAGAAGAAGAATTACGAATCAATACGTCTACAACCCTTTTTTCTCTTTTCCTCAAGAGGGATAGCGTTCATCTGACTCCACTCCACGTTCTCAACTCCACTTATTTCCCGAATCTATCAGATAATTGTTATTTGATAATGAGAATTACAGATGAAGTGAAGTCACCTAGTGTCACATTTTTTTCATTGTCAATTTCAGCATAATGTGAGCAAAATAATCACATCCTATTAAGGCTGCTAATTACCGACAAGTTTATGGTTACGAGTGATCATTTGTTTTATGGAGAATCATTAGATCTGATTGCATTGCTTTATAACAGCCAGATCAGTACTGTGCATGGGGCCCAGTCAGCCCCTGTCCAACTGTTTATTCCCCGTGAAGGGGAATTTAACCTCTCAATGAAATATGAACATGGACCCTGTCATGAGTGATAATGTGTGGGAGGAGGGCTGTTTGCCTAAAGCAGGAGTGTGGGATATCGTGTCGGCTCATAGCAGCTCCCATTCACTCACAAACATGTCAGGGTAAAATTCAGATATCACAAATTGTGAGTTTGCTGAAGTCCAAACCCTTCGTCTCCTGAATAGATTCATTTCAACCCTTTAACGCTCTTGATTGCCGCAGACAGTCGTGGGTGTGGAGGTGACATAAACCAAAGCTTAGGTTTTTAGGATTTCTTCAGAAGGGATTCATTTCCAGAAATGGTGCTCATCATCGTCTCTGACTATGATACAGAGCCTCCCTGCTCCCTTTGTAATCCTCTGGTGGGAGATGGAACTGATGGGCTGTCCAGACTGAAACTGATTGACACGCACACAAACACACGTATTGGTCCTGGCAGTTGTTGAGGAGCAGAGGTGGAGGAGTTTAGTGAGAAAGTGCAGGGAGGACCACTGTTCTTCATCTGGGGAGAGAGAAAAAAAACTGACGCCGGGCTATTTAGGGTTTCCCTCTGCTTTGTGTCTCTCAACCTTCTGTTATGCTTGGTTAGCAAATTGACGGAAGAAATGCACTATGAAAAAAATATGTTCTAATGGTAGTGAAAAAATATACATGTGGCTTTTGCTTCAATGTGCCCTGGATTGTTCTGAGAAAAATAATATGTGAAAAAAAATCAGCAAAATATTTGAATAACAACATGTGAATGTGTTTTTTCCAGAATAGTTGAAGTGGGCGATCTGGGAAAGTAGACCACATGTAATTTTTCTCACATTCTTTGATAATTGCAGTGTGAACAGAAATCAAATTTCATACGTGGTCCCTAATGGGATACACACCTCATTAATGGCAGTTTGTATTGGCTGAACTTTAATAAATAAAACAAAGAACGATGACAGAATCATCTTGAAGGACAAATGCTGGTAAAATAATAAAAATAAAAAAACAGAATTGCATTTCAAAGTGGACACAAAACATAGAAGAAACAGAAACATGTATGCAAGTTGAACTTCTTGTTTAACATCAACAGTCTGGGAAATGTTTTTATGTGCTTTCGCTCAGCGAGTCAGACCGAACGCTTGGATATCAATCTCACGTCTGTGTGTTTAGTGCCGAGCTGGAGTCAGGATGTGGTTAACCTCACTTCACATGAAGACTGGAAACAGGAGGAAGCAGCTCACCCTGCGCTCTCCAAAGTTTAGAAAAACACCTACAGACACCACTCACTGATTAACACGTCCTGCACCGAACTACAGGCAAAACATGGTCAGTTGCGGTTTTTGCGTTATCTCTTGAGGTGCAGAGTTCATGTTGAAGTAAAGAACACATTAAGCTGATCCTCAGGTTCCCAGCACATGGCCTCATCTAGTCACCCTCCTTATCAATCACTTCTTCATGCAAATACACAGCCCCGCCACCTGGAGACAGGGGGTAGAGACAGTTCTGACTGGGCTCACCACACACTGCTCCTGCTTCAGGGCTGGAAATGAGAAACCTCGTATTATTTATTAGTCGCATTCTCACATTTTAGTGATGTACAGAGTTTAGCCACTAGATGGCACCCATGAGAGTTATTTTGGTCCTTTGAGAAGAACCTGTCCAGTGAGTCATTGACCTGCTTTCACCACAAGATGTCAGTGTAACGTTAAAAAAAGATGTGGTAGAGCCTTGGGTGTTTGCACTCACGTCTGGAGGTTGTTGTGTGTCCGTTTTTTCTGTTTGCTGATATGTAAAGTGTAACTTTTATTTTGCTGATTTGAATATATAATAATTAAAAAGTAGTAGGCTACGATGACAAATTTGCAATAATAAAAAAAAAATCTAAAGAAATGCATGGCTTATTGAGTAAAATAATTTTTCTCATGTTTGTCCATGACGCACCACTCAGACTGTTACTTAACGGCCATCGGGGGCAATGAAATCTAGGGGACTGGACGAGATGAATGACTCTGTCTCTCTCCTGAGATAAAGCACCCGAGGAAAGAAAAGTGCAATATTAAACAATAAAGTCATATTTATTTCAACTTGTGCCCCTCATCCCTCCTGCTAATACACACTGAGATCTTTATGTAAGTCCTGTGGGCACGATTCATTCCATCCTTCGCTCTTTGTGGTTGTTCAGTATGAGAACAATGAGAAGACATCAGGCCTCTGTCATCTCGGCCTTCTCCACCATTGAGTTCTAAGTCCAAGTGCTTTCACTCAGCTGTGTGGAACAAAGCAGCTCCTCTGTGCCCCAAGGTCCTGCGTCAGTAAAGCCGTCCTGCAGGCTCAGGACGGGTTCACTTTGTCCACCTCCGTCTTCTTTTGTGCGTCCATATAAAAGGGAGGCATTATGTTGGGCTGTTTCATTACCCGAAAATAATATAGACTTTCTTCAACAGGATGGAGAGAGCATGCCCAAGCAATCCCTGTTTATCCCTGCTGTCTGGCACTTTCAGTTCAGGAGAGGATCCAGCCGCAGCAAACAGGAAATGTCAGCAGAGTTCTGAGAGCTGCACACACATGACCAGGGGCGACGGGGCTGCTGCTGGAATGGAAAAAAACCAGAATTCATCGTTCATCTTAGCACCTGTCCTTGGAAACCACCAGGACAAAATGTGCAGGTCAAGACTGTTTCGATTGCATTTGTTATATTTGCAAAAATGAAAAGAACGCTTGTCTGTCTGACTGTGTTGTCGTCCTTGTGCCGTCGCTTACAGATTTTTTTATTTTTTTTTCCACCTTGCACATTACTGGAGCAGTGTGAGACGTCCTCAACGTGGCCTAGAACTGGGATCAGTACAATATTCACATTTATAAAGAAGAAATTCACAATCAAATTCACATCATAATGTCTTGTGACTCGCAGCCACAGTGTAACGTGATATGGTTTGCTGGGAATTGAACCCACATTCGGAGGCAAGTGTTTCCAATAAAGAAACTCTGGTGCCAGCAGATGGAACCTTGGACTCTTGATCGGATATTTTATGAAGCACTGTGATATCAGGCCTCTGTGAATGAAGGTTACATTTGGTGTCCTTACCAAACATTAGTTACAACCACTTGCATGCTGTGCACTCATCACTGCTCATCCTTTGAGCCTCACTTATGGACAGGGCTGTGTTTCCCAGGAGTCCCGGCCGTGTCTTCACTGGCAGAGCGGTCAGTCCTCTGCCAGCCTGACATGTGGGATAGATTATCTGTTCTTTGAGCGAGTCCCTCTCCTCCTCGATCTGAGTCTTCTTCTCCTCCTCCTAAAGCCTCCGCTACACTTTTGAACCTGAACCCGTCCAACTGACCGAAAACATGTGTGAAATGTCATGACAGGATAGCAGGAGCCTGGGAATACAATTACTAAGACGGGTTTAGGCTCTGACTGAAGGCAAGCTTGCTAATGGGCAGGAAAACTCGAGAAGGGGCAGTTTGGAGGAAATGAAAAAGCAATTTCAAACATTTATGAGTAAGACACGCAGTGGTACTAGTAATAAAGCTGCTTTCGGACATCGGACAGAAGTTTAGTAGTGTACGCAGGCAAATAGACTTGAACAGCTGAAGATACCATGACTTGGATGACTGTGAATCTTCAGAGATATGCTATCACACGTGCACTGAACCCTTGATAATCTCCTCCCATTCTCTGCAGGGGCTCTATGCGAGGACACAAATCCTCGAGTGAGAGCCTCCAGAGTTTTCCAGGCCAGCCCCTGAGTAAAAAACGAATAATGCCAGGCACAGCGGGAGATCTTCAGCAGGATTCACCAAGGTAACGTGAGGAGCTGTTTTCGATGATCATGACACACGGCATGTGCGGAAATGAACTTTGTTATAATCCATTTCAGGATGAAAAGCCTTTGTGTTTGCACTAAATAAAGACTGTGACTTCCCCCGCAGGAGGAGGGCGTACACCACCCCTCACCTGAGCACTCTGTGTTGCTGAGAACCTCCTGCTGCGTTGTTCATGGGTGAAAGGCACACTTCAAAGAAACTCTGGGCCGAATTCTGCGGACATTCTTCAGGCTTCGCGTCTGAAAATGGCCCATGACAGGAGCTGAAAGGTTGGTTGGTTGCAGTCTTTGCCAGTTCAAGATGAGTGTGAAGAGGTTCTGGTTTGGTCAAGGAAATTCCAACTCTGGGACGGGCTCCCTTGAGAGATGGTTTAGGATGGAAGCAGAGGTAGATAAGCACTTTGGTGAGGAAGTGAATTTTGGTCACGTCCACCTCTATAGCACGATGCAGATATGTTGGAATAATCTTAAAACACCCTGTTTGAGATCAGCAGGAAAACACAGTGCAAGAGCATTTCGATTTTTCAGTGACTTGTCCATCTTGAATGGCCGGTTGTCCAAACCTGTGACCGCGATTCCCGGACGACGCTGTCTTTCCTGAGCCAAGGTCTCAAGCAATGTCAATATCAATGTCATTTCCATATCAATGGCACATGTGTCCAACCGCCTGTCCATGGGTGCATTGTCATCCTGTGGCAGCAGAATGTGCTTTTTTTTCTTCCAAAGCATGGAAGCCACAGCTGCTCTCTGTCCCGCCGCACGGCAGATTAGCTACACCCACACCTCTGCCAGAAGACACTTTTTGTCAAATGGTTTGTTACCACCGCCTCTGTGGGAGCTCAAACGCTCGGCAACATGAACGTGTGCCCTGCAGGCCCATGTGGTGGTACAGCCATGAGTGCAGCGAGTCTCCATCAGGATGAGAAAAATCTCTCTCTGTGCAGCACAAGTATTTCTTTTTTTCAGGGCAGGTGAAAGAGAGATTCAACTCAGGGCTGAAAGACAGTCTGTGTGAGTGGCATGACAAGTGGGTCTAAGAGTGGAACATGAGCATCGGGGATTTGCAAATATTTATCATGCCCTTAGTCTCCTCTGTGCAAACAGCAGCTCCATCTTTGATGTCAGCCATATCAAATTCTCCATGTGTACTGTGAATTCGTTCAGAGCGCAGGGTTTATTATCAAAGGGGAGGCGCACTTCAGCTGAGACAGAGGCCCGTACAAGTCGTGAGCTTGAGAAAGACTGGGGGGGGATGGGGGGGGCAACCGCAGGAGGCTCTGTGGAACCTGAGCTCCCAGCATGCATCGCGGCGAGCTGGATCACCACTCTGATCAGGGCTCCCTGATACAGTGGCAGCGATACCCTTGATGGTGTTTTTTGCATCCACGCTATAACGGTACAATCTGAGGGGTGGGAGCAGTTTTCAGAAAATGTAAAACACAACAAGGCTAAACTTTCACCGCTAGCGGCTCCGGTGACATGAATTATTAATAAAACCCAGCAAAACTAAAGAATGAACAGCATATTAATATTTGGAATCTAATATCTGGGGTTAACCCGTCAGATTTTTAACAGTACAATGGAAATGGCAGCTCTCGTTAAAGGTCAGGGGTCAGGACAGAAGGAGTGCAGTTAACTACACAGCGAGACGAGGCTCGTCAGTGACATTATAACCCTTGTCTGTGGTGCCTTCACTGTTTCTGCCAAACTCTTAAAAAGACGTGCGCAGAGCAGAGGGAGGGGATGAGTGGAAGCAGCTTCTCTCATGTGATCTGATCTGGTTTTCATTATCCTTATACTCAGTTTACGTTCCTCAGCTAACCAGGCTCTGTCTCCCTTCTACATCTACAGTTCACCTCGTTCCATATTGCCTATAACATACAGAGAGTATAATAACACAATTTAATATCATGTCAGAAACTGACATTTGAGAGCTGTTGGTACTGGGACAGAATTTTTCCTCTCAGATTCCACCCGTTACGTTCAGTAGCTGAATACACTGAAGAAGCAGGTGCACTGAGGAAAAGGCTTTTTTCTTTTGGATAAACATAAACACACACACACACACACAAAGTAATCACTTGAACTGTTGATTTTATCGCAGCGCTGACTTGGGAACTAAATTATACTTTGAAATACGATAATGAAGTGAAACTGAAATTGGTTTTGCAAATCCAAACCTGGTGCACTCGCTTTGAGACGCTGGAGCTGTGTGCGGTGGCTGAGGACCACAGGGGGGCAGCTGGTGACAACATAGCAACGATTGAGATCACAATTTATGAACTATTCAATCGCCTCTGACCTTTTGAATTATTTTTGTGGCCTAGTTCTTTAATGACCCCAGGCTGGTTTTCTATATATGACTGAAGGTAGTGTCAAAATCTAAAGTCAGAATCCATGTCTCTGTTGTTGATTACTGGTATTTCCCAGAACTTCCCAAAACTGGGGCTGGAGCCGCCTGGTTATGTCACGGCCCTTGTGGGGTCGAGAAGCTCAGCAGCAAAACAGGAAGTGAATCTCCGCACGGAGAAGAATCTTGACGTAAGCAGCCCGCGCAGGTCACATGTACGTTGCCGCTGTGCCAGCTCTCTGATTATTTGTCGTCCCCCGCAGACTTGACCCAGTTCAAGGTCTTAGTGCCAACACATGAGCATCTCTGCTGTGAGATGAGACATGAGCTGCTTGGCACTCTGCCCCCGTGTCATGTTTTATTTCCTCTAGCTCAAAACACTGATGTACAGTGGAGATGACTGGATCTGGACTGGGGGGAGGTTTCATGTATTTCACCTCTGAGTGTCGTGGGGGGGGGGGCACGGCTCACAACTAAACCTCGCACTACTCACTCAGGGATGAGACTGCGAGACAAGCAATGATGTAACTTTGTGAGCAGAGCCGACTGTCTGTGCCCAGAGGAGGAAGAATTAAATATAGTTTATGTTTGCTGCATCGCTACTACAAATTATGTGTCTGCTGGAGAGGCCACAGAGACGAGTGGGAAAAGACAAGGCCCCGATTAACCTGTTGTGAGGCCGATATTTACTGTGCCCCACTGACAATACATTCAGTCTATGAAAATAAGTTTCAAAGCTGAAGACACCCAGATCTGAAATCTGAGATCTTGCCTTCGGAGGATGGTTAAAAATATTTATAGATGCTTCATAAGACAACCAGAGTCTATCACAGGATCTCTGTCATGTTAAATGAGAGATCTTTATGGGATCTCTGTTGGGATAACTACAGTAATTATAGTGGATAGAGGCTTACAAACAACATGCACACACTGTGCATTGCCCTTACACGTTGGAGAGAGAGAGAGAGAGAAACATGCAGCTGAGGAATCTCATCATGTTTGACTAAATTACTCGAGCAACCTTCAAAAACTGCGCGGGGGAATTTTAAGAATTATCAAGGTCATCAAAATATGATTTAAAAAAAATGTAATTCACTTTCTGCTACTGTGAGGAGGCTCTTACATCATGTCCCCAAACACCAAGTAATTTCCCTCTCAGCCTTTATCAGCAGCAACCATTTCAGAGAACAAACTATGGGAAACAGTGGAAAAGAAATGTGTCTCTTTTCTCACACTTCACCAGCACTGATGTGCTGATGTGCAGCTCAGACACAATGAGGGGAGCCAGACGGGAGACCAGGGAACTCATTACCTCAGTTTTTACTTTTGGATCGATCACAGACACGTCCCGTAAGGCCCGCAGAAACTCAAGAAACGCGTTTATTCTGTAACACACCCACCTATAATGTGTCATTATGTATTCTTTCTGATCTTAATGCGTGTTTGAGTGAGCCAGTGTGTGCTTGGCGTGCCAAAAAACAAAGTGCGCTTGGCATGGCCTTGGTTCTGATTCAAATTTCACTGCGCACTCTTAACACATATAGGGATATATCTGGTCATGAGGTCGTCTCGCGGTTCCTAATCAAGGCTGCGGCTAAAGATAACACAGCGAGTTTCTAAACAAAAGCAAGGGTCATTTGTTGTAATGCAGCCTTGCACTGCATTGAAAACACATTCCTGAGGGAAACTCTGGACCCCATACAGTTTATCGCATCACACACAGATTGGAAATCATCAGCTGTGTCATGAGTTATGAAGCTTAACTATGCAACACAGTCACCGAGGCCCTAAATCTACTGTGCAAGTGTCACCAGCGAATGCCGTTTGTGTGGATGGTGTCAGGCTGCGGTTTTGTGGAGGGAAGAGAATGTGTGGAAGTGTTCTCTGTAAGTTTTATAATTATTTTCGGTCGAAGTGTTGCGTACTTTTAGCTGATCCAGAGAATGCAGCTTCAATATGCTCCATCTGCTGTTGCAAACAGAGCAACGAAATATGCATTGTCCGAAAAGGCAGATGTTTTGGTGTTAAATACTCCGATCCAGCATCAGATAGATCCTTCTCAGGGGAGGGCTGGCTACAGCCTCCAGCCCACACACTTGACTGCAGCGCTGTTCATCTACTCATGTTTTGAGTTGTTGTAATACTGCGTTGGACTAATTGATTAACATTTTGCCCATGCATTTCATTAATCCTTGTGTGGACACTGATGCCAAAACACAATGTTATCATTATCTTCGGGCTCGTTAGTCATCAACTGTGGGATTTGACGTTGCTACAGAGACTTCACTTTACTCCTCTCAGCCTTCCTGAGATGTGACAGATTATCTCTTTTGTGCCCCCCCCCCTCCTGTTGCATCCCACTATCCAATCCAGATCTCCACATTCACGCCACGGCTGCTGTGCAACAGCCGGAAATCTTCAAAGCCATGACAGTTCCTCTCATCGTTCCCAAGATGTGTGGAATGATGCATGCTGTGCAGGCATGACTACTAATCTAAATGAAATAGTCAAGTCAAGGAAAGTAAGAGGGGTGACCCAAAAAAAAGTTTCAGGTTGATTTTAGGATAACAGACAATGTTAAGTATGAAAGGTTGTCAGGTAAAAACCCTGCACTGAATAGCACATCTAACTCGTGGATTTTCCTTTTTCCAAGAAGAGCATGTTGCCATGAAAATGGATTCGTATGCAAATGTAATGAATGAATGACTTCTTTTGGGATGCTTCATGTTAAGGAAACTGGCCCGTTACCACAGTCACATTAATGAAACTTCTTGTATGAGGTTTTGCAGAGCTGTATGTCCCAGTCTTCCACATCTGCATGCCCAGCTGCCACCGGGCCCGGTGCTGAACCCTGCATTTTCCTTCACTTTCACAGCCTCTTCTCTCGGAGGGAGACAGCACCAGTGGTTCAGCGGTGTGTATGTACACATACCTGACCTACTTGTTTCTCCAGGGGAGGTGCAGAGGGAGAGGTTTGGGGTGAAGAAGCGGGAGTTAAGCAGGAGCATAGAGCCTCCTTCACTCCTGGTGAGGAACAGCTGGAGGGAGAAGAATCTCTCTACTTTAACGATCAGAGCAGGCTGAGGGACACACAGCGGGGGAGAGAGCAATCCTTCAACACACCTGACATCAGAATTCCTTCAATTCGACACAGCCTGTGTTTCACACACACACACACACACACACACACTACTCTAGCTACAGCGGCCCATAAAACTCAACCATCCAAACCTCATTTACTTCAGATATCTATTTGTGAAATATTTTTTCATCTAATGGTCTAGTGATCTTTATCCAAAACTTTACATATGTGGTCATGATGCTGCGTTCACACTGTTACACACACACCACTTGTGTTTATTCGCAGTACTTGCATACATCAACGCTACCTGAGGCTGGCCAGTGGCCACGTTCGAGCACAGATGCCAGAACCTGAGTCTTTCGATTGACACACATTTTTTTGTCAAGTTGAATGTCAACTCAGTTTAGTTAAATATCTATCTGAATATGTCAGTTTAGTTCTTTCTTTTGCAATTGTTGATGAAGACAAAATGAATGAAACATATTTGTCCCCCCCCCCAAAAAAAGCCAAAAAGAGGTCACATGTCAGAACCATGAATTGCCTCTAACCTTCTACCGTAACCTCAGCCTCGGCGTACAGTGGTGCCTGAATGTATGCTGTCATTGCTATTAATAACACGTGTGTGCCCCGTTGGCAAAGTTTCACTGCTGATTTCAGAGCTCTGCTGCATATGAGCTGTCAACGAGCTGCTGTTTGAATTCCAGCTGTATCTTAGCTCAGCCGCACGCCAAGACACATTTACGGGAAGGTTTGCTTTGAGTTCAACAGCAGAAATAATTTACTGAAACATGTTGAAGATGATGTTGATTGTTGAACTTTTAAATATTAAATATTAAACTTGCTGAATTGGATCTAATGATCAGGTTGATTTGCTGGGAAGCAGCATGTGCACTACCCAGCTCGTGCTGACAATGTCCACCTCTCATTTCCCTCTCTAGCACACTCACACCCACAGATGGTTAGTTGTCTGTTATGAACCTACAATTTCTTGAAAAACATGATGAACCCTTTAGTTCCAAGGTGATGTTTCTGGGCTGAAACGTCTTGCGGCTTCTATCGCCGTTTTTAATTTCCTCTGTCTTGAGGTTCGAAATGAAAACATAGACAGTGGTCAATGGTCAATGTTCAGTAGATGCGAGGCAGCCGTGGATAACGTTGCAGCGTTGTTTCCCTCAGACTGATTTGTTTCCTGTCTTTGCAAGATGCCTGTTTCCTGTCATTCAAACTCTTTTATTTTTGGTGAGCAGCCAGGCCATTATGTTCTAACATCCA
This sequence comes from Pseudorhombus dupliciocellatus, assembly GCA_016785235.1. Taxonomy (NCBI): domain Eukaryota; kingdom Metazoa; phylum Chordata; class Actinopteri; order Pleuronectiformes; family Paralichthyidae; genus Pseudorhombus; species Pseudorhombus dupliciocellatus. The sequence continues at coordinate 707,228 of JAFBJW010000069.1, forward strand.
TCCGGTCGGCTCCTCTCTGGGCACCTGTGCAAGGTCAAAACAAACTGAAATGAAACTATGGACATTAGTAAGTAACTGTAGACACAAGAGCTATTCAGAAAGACTGTCTCAATGTCACAGCATTCTAAGAAAATATCACTTAAATAGTTGGTATAAATCTGGTCAGAGGACCTGATTCATGCCAACTGCTGTACACATGAGTCGCACACGCTCCTCCCTCCCCATTAAAGCAGATACTCAGACAGAAATGTGGCAGCATTTAGCAGAAGTAGGTCAGATGAAACTCTAGAGGTGTCATTTCAGTATATGAAATTTTGGCACGAGAGCAAGCTGCACTCATGCTGCAAGGTGCGGTTGGGTCTGAAGACAGGAAATGTTAAGTTATTGGTAGAAATTAGAGCTAATCACACTGATGTTTTAAAAGGTCTTTACCTGAGAATAGGCCCTTTAAAAGTCAACACTTTATATTTACATCTGGTCCTCACCATAGAGGCTGTCATGTTTTTTCACATTAGTCCAAACTAAAAACTTTTTTTTTTTAGCTACCACAGTTTCTCTTTCGTGTTTGGAAAGGGATGGTGAGGTGAAGGTTATTCAGCTGCAACATGCAACCTTACCACTAGATGTCACCATATTCTACACACTGAACCTTTAATTGGTGTGGTCATGGTCCTCTGGTTGCCGCTTTCCCACCATGGAAGTGTCACTTCCAAATATTAGAAAGCGTTTTAGCAAATTTTTGCCTCAGTGTTTGTTTTAAAGGACAATTCCTCAACTTGTGTATTTACATAGTCTGAATATGGTCTGGATACTCACTGTTCAAGTGGGTCAGTCAAACTGTGATTGATGCCTTTTCCTCTCTTGTCCATCCTGTTGTTATTCCTGCCACAAATCATTGCCACAGGCCGGCCCCTGAGTTTTCTGGGCCATGAGAGTTGTTTTTTTTTTTTTTTTTTCCCAAAATTATAACAACTAATAAAACAGTTTATTTTTGACTGGCAGCTGAACTCAAAAAAGTATGTAGGGCAACATCCATTATGCCCCATTTTCACTTCACAACAGGTTCAATTTGAACAGCCTGTCTATTCCTATGTGACAAATGAATTTCTGTTTTTTTTCTGAAGTACATCATTGCTCCAACATGAGCATCTATTTTGACCCTTATACAGAACTCCAAGCTTGGGTTACAAAAAATAAATATTGTCCAAATTCACAAATATATGATTTTATATTTGAAAAATTATTGAATGCTGTTAACCACTGGAATTGGAAAACTGGAGAAGAAGACAAGGGCTGCTATGTTATTTTAATGTACTTCTCATATCATAGAATGAAAAGCACCAGCTGTGAAACTGACCTAGGGATGAGATTGTGTAATGCAATTAAAATATAAGTTGAGTCGCTGGACTTTCATTCTTTTAGAGACTCAGTATGAAGCATAGCTCAAAGAGGCCTCGCGTAGGTCCTGGCCCTGCAGCAGGAAACAGATAACGGCACACTGTGCCCACTGATAAACCCAGAGCCACCCTTCTGCTGAAGTGGGAGAGTGTGTACTGTGTGTTCTGTTGCACTTTAAGTCTGACGTCTGATATTCTCCTACCTGCAATGAGATGATGTCATAAATTTACATTGAATGGATGTTTTGTGGATTTTTCTGGAGGGGCTAAAGGTGACAATGCAAAATGTCTGAGTGAGTTGCTTCAGACATTTTTCTTAACCTTTCCTACGAGGCCTGTAAAGTGAGTGTGTCAGAGTGAGCCCATGTGTGTCAGCAGGGATTGTGGGTCACAGAAGTTGTTTTGCGGCGTTGCAGAGGGCAGCTAGAGTGAACCTCCTTGTGTCCTCCTCCCTCCTCTTTTCCAAAGGAAAACACATTTCACCCAGCCATTGTTCTTCTCACTCTGAGATCGTTAACATCAGTGTCGAGGTCGTGCAGCGCAGGAAGAATGACACCATGGGGAGAGGGGCCTCCTACTGAGACTGGGAATTTACAGTGATTTAGCAGATTAGCATAATCCAGCCTGTCAACATTTGCTTTGACACATTTATTGACGAGACAAATACTAGAGTCAATTGAAAGTAATGGTGTGTGTGTGTGTGTAGCTGATTCACACTTGTATTTATTGAAACTCACGGTTTACCTTCCACACATGCACGACTCAGCAGGAGGGTCTCTGCATTCACAACAGCAGCATCCTCTGCATTAAGATAAGAGGTGAAGCACCATCAGTTAGAGTGAGGTGCAAATTCTACGTCACCTCTTAAAGATTTCCAAAACGATATTTACTATTTACTAATTTTTAATAATTATTTCAACTACAGTTAAATCCTTTGAAACAGGACTTACAGACAGTTGGGCTGACCTTGAACAATCACCTTGGGGTCATTTATTAAAATAATTATTAACAGGGTCAATTCATGAATACCAAGCATCGCCTTATCGTGGTCAGCACATAAACAACCCAACACAATGGCGGGGGAGGCATCTGAAGCTGAATCTCAATCGTGACAGAAATAACGATCTTGTTTGCTAGAAATGTGTGTGTGTGACTCTGTGCTGTGATGTTGGTCGAAATGGTTGACGTGGCTCCGCTAAGAGACAGCTGTGAAGCATAAAGAAACAGGCCTGAATCCTCCAGCTGCTCTTGGGCAGATCAGAAGTCCTGGACAATAAGAACGCTGCATCTGGGAGGAATAATATTTTGACTGGATGAGTACACTGTGTGAAGGACGACAGCTAACAGAGCACACAGCACATGACCTTCTCATAATAACTACGTAACACAAGATCAGTAGATACCTGTTGACTTCATATAGTCTTCGTCGTCGTCTTGCTTCAGAGTTGTTGGCCTCAGGCCTCTAAAATGTATGATGAGCCAAAACATGCCGCCCCCACCCGCCCAACAGAAACTGACCCTTTCACTTTCACCTGATCCTGAACACTGTGGCTGCTGTGATACCATTAACTGTGCTGCTGAGTCAGAGTTGATGCTGACAGCTCTCCCTGTCCCGGTGTGACCACACCCAGGAAAACAGCTGGTCTGAGTCCCAGACTCTGTGCCATGGAGCTCACGGCTGTACGTCATTCACTGCTCTTTGAATTGTACCGGATTTCCACCCTGTGGAAAATGACCAGTGTGATTCCCGTGCCAAAGAAAACACTGACCCCGTCTCAGCTTAATCACTTACATCCAGATGTGCTCTCCTCAATCACCGAGTGCCAAAGCTGGGGCAGGTCATTGTTCTCTCGCCATCGAGGAGTCTCAAACAACAGAGATTTTTAGCCCAACTTCTCAGTTCGGTCACCGATATCAAGACCACATAGAACAGGATCTAGTTGCTCACAAACTTAACATTGTTTTGCGTTCACAGTAACTAGACAGCAGTGTCCGTACACTGAGATACTACATTCACAAGAGAACGTGCGCAGCAAATCCCCACATGATGTTCTTTAATCACAGAGATTTGCCCCTCCGAACTACAGCACCTAAACATGTTTAATTACAGTTGGAATGTCTTTGAAGTGTGAGCTTGGATTTGCAGCCGGTGTGATTTGTAGCACAGGGATCAATTGAAGCCTTCTTTTGTTCCAGCCAAGAAGAAGGTGGTGGTGTTTTAACACGGCTTTCATGACTGGGCCGACTGTCACCCTTCTTTTCATGAGCCCATGACCAGAAAGAGAAATCATGAGGATTAAAGAGAGAGATCCATTCCTGTATTTGGTGTGAGGAACCGGTTTGTTCGTGGCAGGTACAATAAACAAGCTGGGCACATTGGAGGTTTGTTTAAAACTTCAAAGTTCCTTTGATTTCGGTTAAATGGAGATTATGGCTGCTTCTGTTTAGACAGAGATAAAAGAGAGCAACAGTGGAAAGGGCTAACAGAGGTCGAGATTATGTAACGTGTCCCCGTACAGGCTGCTCTCTGCTCTCTGGATGTTTGGAGCGATCAACATCAACACAGCTGGTCAGCACATGAAGTAGCTGGAGTGAGTCACGTTGAAATCAGAGCTGTGCAACCCTGTGTAATGGCATAAATGCTGCAGCCAATACAATAACATACACAGGAAAGATATCACATATTCAAACACACACTCATTGCAGTGATCTGTGTCTGTACTCAGTCAGGGTGTTCCAGATAGATAATTTCCACACATATTGACACATACAAGACAAAATGACTCACGTGTTTATTCAGTTCAGTCATGCCCACAAGCAGGTAAGAATGGCCTCTGTGAAAATAGATGGCAGGAACTATTATCTAATAGTTCTGTAATATATGTTTAAAAAAAACAAAAAACGTCTCATTTTCCTGAGGGAAATCTCTCAAAGGAATCAATAAAGTACTATCTATCTATCTATCTAATAGACTTTCTTGATCATTTGTCTCACACCCTATCCCTGCACCCTTTAACACGCCTGGCCTGATTTACTTTGATTTCAACCTGGTTGAATACAGGTTAGTTAGAGGATAGTTTTAGAGGTTATGTCTGGGGGTATGCAAATAAGGAAGGGCTCCTTTACCAGGGACTGTGGGTGCATTCGTGTTTGTTTTGTTAATGACAAGAATATTAGTATCTTTGAGAGTTTGGCAGACAGGTCAACCAGCCTGTTTTCCAATTCAAGTTATTAAAATTATTGGTGATAATTGTCCCACTGTTGCTTGACTCTGTGTTCGAATTGAGTACGGCTCCGTTTTTTGGGGGGGGGGGGTGGAGTTGCAGTGGCAGACAGCCCGGCTCTTCTCAGGAAACCGAGGCAAGCAGGGAGTGGTTCCCCTTTCCTTATCTCCTTTCCTGTCCTCCACTATGATCATTGCAGTGTTTACACCCTTCGCAGCTCACACTGACTGGGGATCAGATTACCAGATCACACGGTCATCAATCAGCTTGAACAGACCTCACAGACCTCACATCCCTCCTGCTGGATACACAGTCTTCACATGGACTGTTGGGCTTTTTAGCCCATTTCCTCAGGAATAAGACAACAGGGGATCAAAGACTGGACCGGATGTGGCTGCAATACACAAACACATTAATATACATGTTGGTGAAGTAACTACAGAATCATGACGATAGTATTTTTAGATTTGATTAGAGGAGGAAAAGGCATGTAGAGAAATTGAACCTTGTGTTGGTAGTAAAGGGGCACATGCTTGTCTAAATAGCTTATATCACATACAGTTACATCACTGGAATGGACCTGATTTTTGTAAAAGGGGGGGCTGTACCTTGCACATGACACTCAGCTGACTTAGAAATCAATGGCTAATCAGTTCTGGATCAAAGTGAAGAGTTGTGCGTGTGTGTGTGTGTGTGTCCTGTGTGCAATTCCAGGAGATCAGACCAGCTGATGTGAATGTTTGGCGACAAGTGACCCGTGAAAACCTCTGTCACTGTGCTGAAGCTGTATTGGTCATGTCCTGCAGCCATGGGAGGAGGGCGGGGCTCGACTTGGCATGCCACCCTGCCCACTGTGACTTTTGTGCAATGGAAAATATAGTGTCGCTGGTCCGGACACCATGTTAGTGTAAAGGAAGGATGCTGCTGATGCAAGGGGATCATCAGAAAGCTCTGTGCATCATCGGCCCTGATGAGGATTTGAACTTTTCCATGTATCATTATTATTCTAGTACCCCCATTAACCGTGTTGATGAAAAATAGATCAAAACAACACAATGTTTTCCTTCCCTCCTTATTCAGGGAGCCAACAGTCATATTAAAATTGGCATAAATAACTTCTCATTTTAAATTCATTTTGAGGTGGTTGAACTCATGCTGGGAAGCCAGCCTGTCCACATATTTCATTTTCTCTGAAACAGCTACGGTATGTGGCACTTTCAACCCCATCATTCCTGGCTGGATGGCCAGGAGGCAGAGTGTGCATGGAGCTGTACCAAATGACGAAGCCTCCAGCCCCACCAGGAATAAAAGAAAAATCAAACAGAAATCAGACCTTTACAGTTTGTGTGCTCCCTCCACCCCCTTTCCTCAGACTCCATAATCTCCTTCCTCCATGTGCTTGTGCCTGGTATTGTTCTCAGAGCAGACCCAGTCTGAGCCAGAGCTGCCCTCACGACTCTGAAAACACTCACAACACAGCTCCCAGAGCAGTGCACCACAAACTGACACACAAGGTAGTAAAGTCTAGAGTTAAAAGTTCTAAAATTCATGCAGTCTAGTAATACAATAATTGCAGGGTCTTAATGTGAATTTTGTGACTTGGGCAAGTGACACTTTAGACATTTTTGTTGTGGTTAACATTTTCAAGATCAGAAGATCAGAATTAGGCTCACTTCAATTGTTCAACAAATGTGCAGGTGACAGGTGTTTTAAATCTCTAAGTTTAGCAGTTTATATAAATGGAGGCAGTGTCTTCTCCCTCATTAGCTTTCATTTGAATAGTCATATTACAACAAGCTTCTGTTTCGGGCGCTGAGAAGATAAAGTGGTGCACAGGGTGGAAGAAAGTGGCCTCATTTTCTTGAGAAAGCAGCCCCGACTCTTTTGCTGTGTCAGTTAGAAATAAAATTTGTGGAGAACAAACCTTGGAGCCTGGTGGACTCTGAGCTGATCAATAGCACTGATGAGATAAAGAAACCAGACGCTATGTCATCAACCTGTTGTTGCTTTTATTCCAAGTAAACAAAGTGGATCAAAACAAATACATATCAACCCCCCCCCAACAAATAAAGTGGGGGGGTTAAAACTTTGAAGTATGGTTTCACCTCTTTCAATTCCAGAATCACAATTCTCGTCAGTGTCTATTTTGACAAGGACCACTAAAGTGCATTCAGGCGCGGACTCTGCAGAAGGACAGACAGGTGAGGCTGGATTGGACACCAGCCTGAATCTGAGGACGGACACTCGACAGGGAGCTGTTCCTGCTGGGCCAGCTGAGCCTGTCGATCAACACATTAACACATCCACAAGACACATACACGGAGCTCTGTTGGTGATCAAGTCACAGCTTCCCCCAGCCGCCATCCTTCTCTCCTGTTGGCTCTCCGACTCTTTATAAAAAATCATCTATTTTGTATTGGCCTGTTATTTATTTAGCTAAGTAGCCAACTACAAGATCTGTCATCACAGTTTATAATTGTTTATTCATTATTTACATGATTTCAAAACTGAAACTGAACTACAACGGAGGCAAATGAGTGAAACTGATTATGACTGATCACGTCAGGTAAAATAAACGATAAAGCACTGATGCCGAATCGCTGTAAACAGCAGTGGTAGGTGACACCAAAGTTATGTGGTGAGCTCACTATTCTAAGCAAAGGAATGCTGACTTGCAGGGAGGGCTGACTAATGTTACCCCACTTGCTAATTTTACAAAATATATAGACGTGAGTTTCAGATCAGGGCTGCTTCATTTTAAATTTCTTCTCAAGCTTTCAGCCGCTAGTGTCGGATTAGTCTTTCATTTATGAAAACAAACATAAGGATGCTTATTTATACAGACAACATTTAATCAAGAAATGTTCTGTTCAAAATTTGCCAGCTAACACTCCCCAAACAATGTTAGCTCCAATAATAGCATGGCCTTTCCAATACTACACCTTTAGGGGAAATATTTAAAGTTGAAACCTGATAATATATCAGGCGATATATTAACTTGTAGCTTCTTTGGCATCTAACTGACTTTGCATGTTGATCATTTTAAACAATCGCAGAGAAACTAGCAGCATTGTGCGAATAAAAACAGAACAATTTGTCCGATCCTTTGTCGTAACTGTCAGTGAAAATAAATCTCCGTCCCTGACCGGGTTGACCTCAGGTTGGAGTTGAGTGACGAGTTTAAAAAGGAGTGTTTCTCCACTCTGAAGGACTGACACCAACACCCTGACATTGACACTGATGTGTTGTGAGGATTTTCTGCTGTGGCTATGCCCAGATTAGTCAGTCATTGTGCAACACTGAATCCATTGAACCACTGTCTATCTTCATGTAAACCTCTGGACTCACACTGTAACATCGACACAAAATACTGCCACTACTCTGCAGGGGTGTAATGAGCATCTACTCTCATGACTGTGACAATATGTCACTTGATGTGTGAGCATGTCGGGTAAAGTTATTCTGAAGTATTGTGCTCGGACACTTTCGTGACTTCACAATGCATGAGGCTCTAATAACTTTCAGACAGGCGAGTACCACAACAAATCCAACCGACTGTCATAACTCCCTGTCAACAGGAGACCATTGATCACTATGATGCTTAGCAATGTAGCACTGTAATTGTTTGTAGAACTTCTATTGTTAATGCAACTGCTGTTTCTGCTTAGCTTTATGGACACCTGCCATGTTTTTTTTTTCATTTATTGTTCACTTCATTAGTGTTTTATGTTCTGAGTTCTGTCCTTTTTTCCTGGATTGTTCTAGTAAGGCCATAGGTACGTGTTTCTTTAAAGATGGAATGTATCATAAGGGCTCTGTATCTTGTAAAGATGGACATGAGATTCTAACTTAAAGCTTTTAGGCTCATTTAGGGCCCTCTGACCTAGGTGAATACACAAGTTTACAGTACTTTATGTCAAGTTCGACGATCAGTACTATGTCTATCCCCAGCCACACTGTTCAAAAACCCCCTCTGTGACCTCAACACGAGCTTTGACTGAATACGAATTCAAATACTGGAGAAGCAGCATGTGTTTGAACAAATTACACAAAACAGAAAGGTCAGACCTCATTGTCACTCACTTTTTGCTTCTGTATAGCATTAATACTGCACTGCCTTTAAGGGAGAGGCCACAGGTCAACAATGAATGTCACTGCCCTCCTCGGGCGCTGGCCGGCTGACTCCAGTTCCACGGGAATGCTCAAACTCAGCCGGGCAGACTTGAGAGGGGAAGCCGAACTGGACAGGAATAGTATTGTGTCTTTTCGTAGCAACCACAATAAAGGTTTTTCACGCTGCCTCAGATCCTGCTCACATCGTTGGAGTTACCACTCCTGGCACATCATCTTTTCTTCTTCTTCTGTTGCCGCAGCGTCTTCCTCCTCTTCATGATCATGGCGTGCAGCTTCTGCAGACCTTCCTGCAGCCCCTCGCCGATGATAGCGCAGGCAGGCTGCAGGTGCCAGGGTGTGGCGGCGCTGAGCTCGCCCAGAGCCAACATGCTCTCCATCTCAGCCAGACTGAGCGAGTGTCTCAGGTCCTGCTTGTTGGCTACCACCAGAACTGGCACGCCCTGGTTCTCTGCCAGCCGTGTGATCTTGTGCAGCTCAGTCTTGGCCTCCTCTATGCGCTCAGCATCCACAGAGTCAACCACAAACACAATTCCATCTGCGCAGCGCGTGTAAGACCGCCACAGCGGCCGCAGCTTCTCCTGGCCTCCGACATCCCAGAAGTGGAAGGACGCTGTCCGCCGACTGCCTTTGATTGACACTTTGATCTTCTCCGTGTTAAAACCCTTAGTTGGGACAGTGTTCACAAACTCATTGAAACGCAGGCGATAAAGCACGGTGGTCTTCCCCGCGCAGTCGAGTCCTAAGATGACAATGTGAAGAGCCTGGAAGGAAGGGAGGCATGGAAGGAGAGAGTGATGGTCCGATAATCCGTTCCCCATCTTGGCGCACTCAGCAGGGGGGGTCTCCACCAAAATATTCAGCACGCTGGCTTTTAGTCCTCCAGGGGAGTGCAGCTCTCAAGCCTGGCGGGGTCAACACAGTATGCATAATGAGTTACAGCACACAAACACCCCACTGCTTCACATTGCTTGACAAAAGACCAAGCCCCCCCACAAGCAACTAACCCCCGTCCCCCTTCACACTACACATCCTCCCATAATTCTGGCAGAGAGATGAATAAGACATAAAAGATGAATGAGAAATGAAACAGCAAGGTGGATAACAGCTCATTTGCACATGTAGCGCCACAGCAGCCACCGGGGATTTCATAGGCTAATTTCTATTCAGCCTGTGAATCACTTAACAACAGGATGGAGGCTTTTGAACTGCAGTGAAATCCCAGATTGAGTTGATCATCCAGTCTTCGGGGACAGACGAGAGGAGGGCTGTTCTTACAACAGCGGCACAGCTCTCTGACAGGGAGGAATACAGTGGCTCTAAAAAGGAAAAGAAGATGTTGCTCGGCAACACACAGCGACTTGTGTCCTGTGCTGGAGATGAAGCGAATTTCAATTACAAATGTTAAATAACTAAATCCTTGCTCATTTGCAAACGCACGCGTTCAGCAAATTATAGATCAACAATAAAACAGAGAAAGGACATTTGACAGGAATGTAGTCGACTTTCTCCATTGGTTTGCTGCCTGTCTGTGGAGGGAGACCCGTGGCTGCGTTATGAGGTGAATTGTCACAATAAGTGCACAATTATTAATAAAGAAAAATATCATTTTTTAAATGGATTTAATACGAATTGAATCCTCGAAGGAAATCTGTGAACACAATACTCACACAACACGGCAGATGAAGCCTCCTAAATTAGGAGCGTTTCTAAATGGAGTCTGGCTCTGTGCTAAACCCAGAGCTCAGGCTCCATTCGAGGCTGTCATGCCAACAAGTGTTCAAAACCCTCACCAGTGAAATTGGCTTCACTGGGCCCAGTGCTGGGACCAGTTATCATGACAGTAGCATGTCAACTCAGAGAACAGGTTTGTTTCATTGGAGGAACATTTCATTCTTTTTGCATGAATACAAATATACACATACACATGCTTTTCTACACTGAAGGCGCACGTCATCGTCAGTCATCGTCACGGGGAACTTACCAGCACAGTGCTGATGTTAATCCATGACACACATCCAGTGTGTCCGCGCTCTGCTGCGGCTCTGGTCATGTCCTCACATCAACTGGAGCTCCTCATCTGGAGACGCTCTCTCCTCCACAGCAGCATCAAGCTGAAGGACTGCAACGTACAACTTCCGTTACTGCTTTTCAAAATAAAGTAAACTATGCGCCGGCGACAACGCTCATGGGGAAGTATGCATATTTCTAATGGTTATAGAATTGCGTTTTTATTGTTTATTTAAATATCAACATTATTACATTCATTATATTAAATTCATTTAATATTAGTATTTGTATCTTCCTTTTACCTGGAATTATCTCCCTTCTCACACACACACACACACACACATTTTTCGATTCTGATTGAGAACATTTCTCCACTATTTTATTTCCGCTCTTTCATTCGATATATCGTCTAATTTCTAAATGGCAATTTTATTCTGAAGGATTGACTATCAGGTTTCCGGTTAGATGCATCCTGTGAGTGTTGAACTTGATGCGGACATATTACGCGGTCTGATTGGTTTGTGGACAACGCCTGCCGCGGCCACGCGCACTATTCAAGCACACGCTCACGCACGTCACCCGTTTCTATCACTCAAACACGGGCAACCTCTAAAAAAGCACTGAAATGAGTCTTTTTATCTTGTCTATTTCCAAACAGTTAATTTCAACAACATATGTTTTCAATCAAAATGTATGGTGCTGCCAGCAATTAACACATTTCTTGTTATTTGTTTTCTCCATAGACAGAAATGTATAACATGATTTGTGGGCATGTGGAGCTTTATTAGATCAGACTATAGTCAGACTGTTTGAGATGAAGGACCTCTAGTGGTTGGATTAGACTTTAAAAGACCAGTCACATACAGACTTCATTTGAATACTTGAGTCAATCACTTGACAGAGGGTGTTAATGGGCGGGAAAGAAGCTGTTACCCCTAAACCTGTCAGACAGTGATTCCAGACAATGAATGAAAAGTAGCACAATACACAGTCTGAATACAGGGACCACGTCGCATCAGCTGATGTGTATTTTTAAGTTTAAAGTTCTGTTTAAATGTTTTATCATCAGGTCAAATGTGTTTTTAGATGAAATAAACTGGTTCATAAAAATGTTAATCCATACTACTGTATGTAAGTATGGAGCTAGGATGACTATATATATAAAATAAACTCAACACCAGCATCGATAACATTTTCACATTATATTGTAGAACTGTTAGAAAATGACTCACAGATAACAAGGAATAATTCAGGAGTAGCTGTGAAGCACTGACAAGGCAAACAGGGCAATTTAGAACAAGCAATGCACTATTTTCATTAAAGGTTATCAAACACACTGCAAGGCCTTTTTAATGTGTGTGATGTCAACACACATTATAACAGCAAGCATTAATTTCATCAAAAAATTCCAGAAAAGATGGAGTTAATTCTCGCATTCATTTGTTTCAACTGTGACTATACAAAGGAGGATATTTCTAAAGGGTCATAGATTTCATACACCAGCTGACTGAGTCCCAGTGGGAGGGGTCCCAGGCCAGGAACCACCCTGTGAAGTTGGGGGGCTCATGGCCTTGTTTCACCACCACCACAGGAGTCAGCATGTCACGGCCACTCGGGTCGGTCTCAATGTACCGTTTGGCTGCAGAGGAGACACAGTTTCACATGTTAGTAGGGACCCCGTGTGGCAGTGGGAGGTAGTTCAGGTTGGAGATCTCTGTCAGAGCTCACCAGATTTGACAGATTCCGTCCTCTCCACCTCGTTGGCGTCCTTACCAATCCAGACAAAGACCTGCGACAGAAGATACATCGTGTTAGAGATCAGTTTGTCCCAACGACACTGGCCCAACGTGTCCAACAGATGCGGAGTACGTGATCCCAGACGTCTAGCAGCATCACATCATCTTCAGCCAGGTCATCCTGTGTAAACTCTCCAGGAACCTCGTCAATCTGCGCACAAGATATTCATACCGTTTACTGTAATGTTATCCCACCAGTTCCCATTCTACTCGACTGCAGTGTCTGACTGATGATTAAAGGGATACGTCATGAGTTAATTCAATTAGAGTGAGCTGTTGTGTTTGAGGAAACCTTTCTCAAGAATCAAAGACAGCAAATCAACAGCATTGATAATGTGTTTTCATCAAAGCAGTTTAGTGACCATTCAGCCAAAGGGAGTGCTGCCTTAAAAAGAGAGTAGTGATCCAAATACTTACCATGAACCTGCCACTCTTGTTGGAGCATCCAAACAGACGAGGAGGGTGAGTCATACTCTGACTCTCTAATCTCTCTGAGGTCTGGTACTCTGTCTTCCCCCCTAGTGCATCCCAGAATTCATCTGCAATAGGGTTGAAGTGATGTATCAGTCAATAAATGTGTGCCTGTGCTGCTATGTTGTTTGAAACTTAGGTATAGGGACTTTTCCCTAAAAAAAGAAACAAACAAGACAAATCAAACATGGATGATGACCTGGTTCACTTCCTTCCATGATGCTGTTGCTGCTGCAGTTGAGCTCTTTGTTTATATACTTGGCTCCTTTTACCTCTTCTTCACTGGACCCTTTGCCCTTCCATAGGTAGCCACGCCCATCAGCCATCTTCAGGAGGAAGGCGTCGTTTGAGTTGAGACTTGCCGCTTTGGCATCAACCTGAGGCATACGTGAATATTGGCATGGATGAGTTAAATCACAGGTGCTCGTGGTGCATACAATCCATACAGCAGGAAAATCCTCACCTCAGCGATCCTTGTGATGGTTGCCAGATTCTGGCGGACCTGAAAGAGTCGGGTTGGAGGTGGTGGGGCCTGGCCACCGAGGCGGGATGTCCCATTTTTATAAATGATGAGGGATTTGTTTTTGAAGAGACTTAGCAGATGGGGGGGCTCTTTACCTTGGCACACCCTAACCTGAAGACACAAAAAAATTCTCTGTGACAGGCCAACTAAAAAAATCTTAAAATTGCAACTGGGTTTCTCATGATTGGTTGAAACGTAAGTGAGCAACAATATTTTTCCAGAACCTTTAAGTTCCTGGAACTAATAGTTCATTTTCATTGTAACACTGCTTAAGTTAACTTAAGATCATTATGATAATATTTGCTGAATAGCTCTCAACTAAGATTGATCGAAACTCAGGAGTTATCAAGTTACTGCTTATTATCAAGTAACAATGGATGGATAATTAAATATTATTGGCATTGAGTGCAGTCTACAAGACAAATACTATAATAAGATAGATTTATTTCTATAATGGAGATAACAAGCATCTCTGCTATGTGCTGTTCACTTTCACCCCACAGGTTGTACCTGAACTGCCGACCCTCCGAGTGAACGATCCAGTTCTACAGTCAGGAACGCAGAAGCTGTTAGCTCATCCAAAGAGCTGCTGGCTCCCTGCCTACATGCCCCAAGGAGACATTTAACAGTGATTGGAACTGGATGTTTTGAAGACACAGGACAAAACCACTAATCAATCATTTTAATTACCAGTGAGTCAAGTGAATATCTGCAATGTGTAAGGAAGGCTTGTGGTTGCAGTTAGAGTTAGAAACAGTGTTTTGGGCTCGTAATCAATGATACAAGGCTGAATTTGAGGGTACAGCGTTAAAATTCTCTTTGGGTTTCTCACTGGGAGTGACAAAAGTATGAAACTATCAAATAGGTTGTGTAGAAATGACACATCTCATTCTGACCAAACCAGCTCAGTACGTATCTGTTACCAGGTGTAGATGATCTGCCTCGTCCCGTAAGTGTACAGGATGATGTAACAGTCTCCACCGTAGAACTGTCCATAGCTCTTTGTGTCAACTGGGACTCTGCCGCTGCTCTCCACCCTCCAGATCTGCAAGAAACAAAATGCACAATCTAAAATATGGTGGTAGTCACATGCATATATATATATATATATATATATATGTGTGTGTGTGTGTGTGTGTATTTATATAGGCATGATTCTGACCTGTATTTCTCCGCTCCCATCATCCACCATGTTGTACTTGGCTGCCATGTGGTGGGACTCATGGAGCATAGAGGCATTAAACTCCACCTGCTGGATCTTTGCGATTCGTTCCTTGACAGACACCTTCCCAAAACCCTCACTTTGATCTCTGTCCTTCCAGACCTGGAAGAACTGCTTGAACATGGGAGTCTCTCCTCCCTCCGGCAGCACCTGGATCTGCAGGGCCGTCAGCAGTGAAACAATTACCAATGGATCTTCTCGAAAATTTCACAAAAGAAAACACAGTGAAAGAATAGAAATACAGTAGGAAAACCAACCTGAGTGTTTGCTGGATAGTCCATCTGTTTGATGAAGCCCTCGGCTGTTTTCATGGCCTCTTTTCTTTCACTGGGGTTGGCGTTATGACCTGTGGAGATAAATGAGGTGAGATTATTGTTGATATGAGAAACCCAAGCAGACAATCTGCACAGTCAGATGGCAAAAAAATGTCTGATCACCTTTCCAAACAAATATGATGTTGTTCTTGCCATGATCCAGGATGAAGCATTCATCTGATAGCAAGTCGCTTTGGAAAAATGGGTTTTCCTCTCTCACAACTGTAACTGTCATGGATCCTGCTGCATCTGACACCTGAAAAACACAACGATCAGCTCATTCGAGAACTACTTTCAGAAACATCTCTGAAAACATTTTATATTTCGGGGCATAGTGATCATCTATAAAGATCCAGTCGTGTTGGGGTAGCTGTGCGGCTTTGTTACCACCTTTTTTTATTTAAAAAGATTTTTAATTTGACTTGATAGGATGAATGAATCACTTTATATTACCTGACTGTGTGTGTGTGTGTGTGTGTACCATGTAAAGTTTAGCCATTTTCCTGTTGGACATGTCAGCCACATCATCATCCTCATCATCTCCCCCTGACAGCTGTGGTTTGACTCCAAGGACCTGTTTTGAAGAATATCCACTTATCCAAGATAACCATTAAGAATACATTAACACAGAAAATCAGTATGAAGTACACCATACTGTTAAATGGGAAATGTTTGGCGTATAAATCAATTGCCTGTAGTGCTGATTTGCAAAAAAAGCCTCAGCTCTCCCATGCCTTGGTGAATGGCATGAGGTGAGGCATCATTAGCATCATGCCCACAGGAATAATAAAGACTCACATCAGTTAATGTGGATGGTTCACTTCCCTCTTCTATGACCACCACTTCTGAGCGGCCATTTCTCTCATTGTCACGGATTCCTCGGGCCACTTGTGCTGCTTTCAGCCTTTCAAAGTGGTTACACTTGGATCCACACCACTGATAGATCTTCTAAAGTGATGTAAGCACATGAGCAGACATGGAATCACTACAAACATGAACTTGTCTCTAAAAAAACAAACAAAACATTTTTTTTCTTCCGCAATCATGTTGTAATTTCATATTTAAAACCGTGTTCTGACATTTCCAAGGTCAATGATGAAGCAGTCTCCACTATTGAAGCTGGACCAGCTCAAGGGGACCTGCGTGGCCCTGACCATGCGCCGGCCCTTGATGTGGAGGAGTCTCTGAGCTGAAAGGTCATTGGTGACCACGTGGTGGAAACCTGACGCAACACCTCCTGTCTAAGGGGAAGAAAACATAACATGTTTACATGGATTCTATGACCTTTCCTTTAACAACAGCATCAGACACAAATCTTGGAGCGTGTCTAAAGTCATGGACAGATTACAATAGTTGTGTATGATCCATACTTTGTAAGTGATTCCTCTCTTGAAGTAACTCGAGAAGGCTGTTGATTCAACCCCCTGAAGTTCTCTATACTGCACCGGCTTTCCACCCAGGTAGTCGTCCAGCTGCACAGTGAAGATGGCTGCCGCGGTGCTCTCGTCCTGACTGCAGTCCTTTCCTTTAAAGACCAAACACTAAATTCTGTCACAGTTACTTTTGGGACACAGCTGCACTGTCATAATGGAGATGGAAAGAATAAGGGAAGTTACAGGAACATTACTCATTGCTGTTTCCAAAAACACAGCGTCACCTAACCAGAAATTCAAATGGAAACAAATGTCTCGTTATTAGGGTTTCCACAGTGCTTCCAAAGACATTACGGAGCAATGTGCTCACCATGCAGCATCAGCTTCAAACACCTACCACCACTCCAAAGTACCACACTGTATCTGCTTTTTACACAATGAAAAACATCATGTAACATAACAAACATTGCACCCAAGCATGGAAGACAATTTGTGGTAGCCTTCAGCTGTCATTAAAAACTCAAAAGTTATTTGTGGTGCAGTCTTTGCAAAGTGCAGCTGATTCTTGCAGTCTCTAGCATTTTCAGCTGTATGCAAAGTGGTTGGTCTTCCTGTGTGACAGGAAGGAAGTGAACATATGTGCATTCCCATTTGCATGATGGTTATTGATTGCTGCTGATGGGTTCTCAGACTAAAGGCAAGAGTGAGTGTACTGTACATCATCGCTGGACTGATGGTATAATGGAGAGTAATGGAGAGATTTTCACCTCTGTAGGGAGGAAACACACTCCCCTTTATCTCTAAAATATGTTTCTCTTTTTCAAAACATAATTTTTATATGATGCTTTGTATTGAACATAATGCAAATCTGACAAACAGTCATATCCTGCAGTTTCAACATCACCTCATTGTAACGTGTCTAGTCTTAGCAGAGCTGATGACATGAAGACGTTTTGTTACCACTGTTTTCACTCAAAACAACTTAAACTTTGGCCCATGCAATCTAATTTCTGGGTCAAAGTCAGGATCATAAATTCACCTTCCTCTGGATTTCTGCTCAGGGACACACACAGATTACAGCACACAAGCCTTTAAAAATGGGCTGCTGCTTCTTTTTTTTTTTAAAAATAACATGTGGCTTGACAAAGTCCCTGACTTGACAGTAAGCAGTTAACAGAAAATTTAGAATAGGCTAAAAACAAATAAGATCTACCAGAAACAAAAGCCTTGTATGTGAACAACATACAACAACTTACAACGTATAAAGCTGTTTCTAGTTCTGATTGCACGTGAATGAATTTTATTCCAGATCAGTTTTGTTATGTACTGAAAGTAAGTGATGTGAGTAGTTTTCCACTAAGAGTAACACAGTTAGACACTGTGTACACTTGTTCTGACACGGACCCGGAGTTGATCTCCGTTCAGTGTAAACACACTTGAACAGGACACTCAGTGTGTTGTTGGCACACTGAGTGCGCTAACTGCATCCCAAGGATCGGCGAGTGTGAGAGCGGTCAAACTGGATAAGCAGACACCAAAGTTTGAGGAGGGTGCAGATATCACTTCTGTGTACAAATGTTGCTCAAAGTTCAACCTGAGCGACTGAAGATCGACTAGAGCAGGATGAAGATCATTTCTGCGGCGTTACACCATCTCCATGTTGCATTCCATTGATAAAACGGTGTCTCTCCACCTGGAGGACTTTTTCCAAACAGTTCCCATTGCTTCCTAATTGCCTTGAATGATTTTAGGTCTGCGAGTCTCTCATTCCCCTAATCCTGAGAGTGAAACAATACGTTGACCTAGAAGACAAGGTCCAGGGCTTCAGACACTTACCCAGCCAGTAGTGCAGGTGGTAGGAAAAGCACTGTCTCTGTTGAACAGTGCTGAGAATCACATAAGCATCTCCAGTATAAAAGTTCCCATGTGAGCTCTCAGGCACAGGGACCAGCTCTAGGTTCTCGATCCTCCAAATCTGTAGCCCGGCTTCCTTGCCTGCATTGGTGAACTCTTTGTGATGCAGCATGTTTGCCGCTGCCGTTAGAAGCTGAGAACGAGTGAGGATCCTGGATCCCTGCAGCTGAGACGAGTAGAGGGGAAGGCAAGGGAACACACTGCTGCTCTGTGTCATAAGCACTGACTTATGAGTTTGTGTCTGTAGCAGAGTGTTTCACACCCACCCACACACCCACACACACACACACATGCACATTGGGTGTGCCAATACACACACATACAGATTCAGTAACTGAGGGTATACATCTACCATTGATTTGCTGGTGACTGAGTAAAAAAAAAATACATTAGCTTTCTAATAGTAAAGCATTTTATTTTGTTTTTTAATGTCCTGCAGATAATTAGAACATAATGAAACGTTGCAAGGAGCCAACATGTATTAGAGAAATTATTTGGTGCTATGAGGGTAGCCTCATTAATTCTAATCTCAACAACACCGACCAGTTAACTTTTCATCAAATCATTAAGCCGACTCCCTAAAGTGAAACGCACTTTAGGGCATCTTCACCCAACCACCAGCCCCCCTGGTGGTTGGGTGAAGTATAGGTCCTCCAGATTTATGTCAAATTGCAAAAACAGCATTGGCCATCACATCACACATGTTTTGGTGAGTGTCATTAGAAGCAATACAAAAAAAAAACATGAAAAAATGACTTAAAATTTATTTGAAAAATTCTGCTTTGTCACACATTTGTATGAGAATATTGGCACAGATCAAGATCAGTGCAGGTTCAAGATTTAAACAGAGAATCTGAATCACTGCTGTTTCTGACTCCAGACTATTTGAGTTCACACAAATCAGCTGTAGATCCATCATAGAAAACCCCAACTCCAGCATAGAGAGGCTGAGTGAATGTGGTCTGGACTCTGTGGAGGAGAGTCACAGTGTCAGAGACACTGTAGAAGGACAGAACACCTGCTTTGTGATCCAGGTACACTCCCACTCTGGAGGATGAAGGACCTGACACTGAAGTCCTGATGCCGTTGTGATAGTAGTAAAAACTGTTTTCACAATATAACCCCCAAGATTTATCGTTGTGTCCAAATCCAGAGTCACATGACCTCTCCCTGCTGATATCCTTGTATGCGACCGCTACAGCAACTTCTTCTCCCTCCACCTCCCAGTAACAACGTCCAGTCAGACTCTCTCTACTCAGAACCTGTAACCAATCAGTGGATCTGTCTAGAAGATCAGAATAACACAGAACTCTTCTCGAGCATGTTACTCTTCTGTTTCCCTCAGATAATAACAGACGCCTGTTTGCTGTGTTTGGATCCAGTGTGATTTTCTGTGCATATTTTAAGAAGTCAGCTCTGGTCTTGGGCTCTGGTTGAGACAGAATCTGTAAAGTTTCTGTCTCAGTTAGAATGTCCTGTAGTCGACCTCTGATGTGTGACACAGCTGCTGTCACGTCCTCATAGTTCCCCAGAGGATGGATCCTGATGCTGGATGAGTGTGTAGAGTCACTGAGTGGCAGTGAGTGGGAGTTGTGTAAAAACTGGATGTGATCCTCTGTGTGTGAGAGCTGCTTCAGTTCGTCATCTTCCCTCTTCAGCTCAGTGAACTCCTGCTCCAGTGTCTCCTGAAGCTCTTTGACTTGACTCACTTCAGTTTCCTGCTGGGATCTGATCTGCTGCTTCACATCAGAGCTTCTTTTCTGCAGCAGACGGATCAGCTCAGTGAAGGTCTTCTCACTGTCCTCCACTGCTTTATCAGCACAGCTGTTGCTGGCCTCCTCCCTCTGTTGAAGCAGCTCCACGTCTCTCTGTCTATCCTGGAGTCTCTGGTGGATTGTTTGCCTCCTCACCCCGAGCTCTCTCTGCCTCTGAGTCCTTTCTGCTGCAGCTAACACTGTGTCGTGGTATTTATGTCCATCGACAGAGCAGAGATAACAGATACACTGCTGATCAGTGCGGCAGAACAACTTCATCACCTCATGGTGTTGAGAGCAGATGTTCTCCAGGAGCTTCTTGGAGGGCTCCACCAGCGTGTGCTTCTTAAACGCAGGTGACTGTAAATGAGGCCGGAGGTGATGTTCACAATAAGAGGCCAAACAAACCAAACAGGACTTGAGAGCTTTCCGTTTTCTCCCAGTGCAGACGTCACAGGCCACATCTTCGGGTCCAGCAGAGCAGTGACCGGCAGCTTGGAGTCCAGTCTTCTTCAGCTCCTCCACTAAATCATTTAACATGGTGTTTTTTCCCAGGACAGGCCTCGGTGTGAAGGTGTGCCCACACTGAGGACAGCTGCAGATTCCTTCCTGGTCCTCATGGTCCCAGTTGGTTTGAATGCAGCTCATACAGTAGCTGTGTCCACAGCCAAGAGTCAAAGGGTCCTTCAGTAGATCCTGACAGATCGGACAAGAGAAGCTTTCTCTGTCCAGTTCAATTTCTTGCAGCGGCATTTCACCCAGTGCCAGTGACTGACAAAGAAAGGAAATATACAGATGTATATATATATACTGTTATAGATGGAACCCCTCACTCACACACACTAACACTTGCTGGTGATTGGCTTTTTATGTGTCATTATAGGTCACAGAGACAGCAGTCCTTTGACATCAAACTTTGAAATACATAGCAGGGACATCATAGTCAACCACATTAAGCTGAGGGCAGCTGCCTTAGGAACTTCTCCAGGAGTCTCTGGAAGCAGCAAGAGCAAGAGAGACTCCTCCATGTCATCCACGTTAAATGTGGCTTCACACAGCAGTGAGGCAAAATAGTCTATTTGCTCAGTCAATCTAGCAAGAGAGAGAAAGTTGGAGAGGGAGCTGGAACAGGAGGCAACATTCAGACAGAGAGAGGATCTGATTAATCAGATGAGGGTGACAGAATGATGAAGACGTCCTGATCCAGCAGAACTCTGAGCTTCAGGTATGTCACATGAGATCATTTTAGATGTTTCATGTAAAGAAAATGCTGGCATTGTGTTTTTCTCTTTTCAGAAATTTGCTTTGAACTTGAACAAGAAGAAGAAAATGGAAAAGAGAGAGAGGAAGAAGAGAGACGAACTGAAGAAAATAGAGAAGAAGCAGAAAGAGAGAGAGGAAACGAAAGACTATTTTGCCTCACTGCTGTACAAAGCAACCTCTGACTTGGCTGACAGGGAGAAGTCTGGGCACAGTAACAGCCAGGGTGGAAGAATTGGAAGAGAAGTTCGAAGATATAAAGAAGACAGTCACATTGAATCATAAGGCAAGATTCAAACAGATATGATCTGATAAACAACTGGGGAGAAAAAGGAAAAGAAGTAAAACTGATCCAGTCGAACTTGGAGTGCCAGGTATGTTCAGGTATGTTTTACATCTGAATCTTATGGATTGTATCTTTTTTGTGTTTGGACCTAGCCAGGTTGTGTGACAATACAGAAATTATTTTCTTGCTTGGTATGTTAAAGTTGTAGCATTGATACAGTTAGGGCTTTCATGTGTCATTAAAGGTCACGAGGACAGCAGTCCTTTGATGTCATTCTTCGAAATAGATTGTCACACTCAACAATCATCATTTGGGGACAGTTGTATGATACACTTGTTCTCCTACATTCATAGCATAATTTAAGATCATCTTTTTTTGATCCACACACCAGGGACATTCAACAAACATGGAGAGGAGCCATTGCTCAAGTGAAAAAGTAAGTTTGGTTCTGCTCAAGAGTCACTGGTTAAATTGTTAAATTGTTAGTTTTATCTTCAAAACAGAATTGTCATTTATTTATTCATTTTTCTTCACTGTAGTTTTGCAAACCTCAAAGGCAAATATGTGTTAATGACCAAAATTAATACAGCTCTTTGAATGCATCTGAAGTTCGGATGAGGATGTGTTTAACGTGTTATATGGTTATTTGCATTTTTCAGTCACTTGGACAAATGCAGTCTGAAAGATATCCCACCAGCTGCCCAATCATCCCGGAGATATCAGGTTTAGCCGCTGAGAACATTTTTCTAGCTGCTGAGAATGCTGCTATAGCTCCAGAGAACACTTTTCTACCTTTGGAGAATGCTGCTCTAGTTGCTGAGAACATTGCTTTAGCTGCTGAGCTCTCTCTTCTAGCTGATGAGCAATCTGCTCTTGCTGCTGAGAAAATTTCTCTAACTGCTAGCAACAATTTTCTGACTAGGAATATCACTGTTCTATCCAATGAGAAAGCTGATATAGTGGCTAGAAATGCAGATCTTACTGTGCGTAACAGTGTACTGACTGGTGAGAACATTACTACAGCCCCTGAGATTACTCTTCTATTTGCTCTAATTGAGGCCACTACTCTAACTGTTCAGACATCTAATTTGGCTGCTGAGAACACTGCTCTCCGTAGAGAACGCGTTGCTTTGTGGAACAAGGTGGTTGCTGAGAATAACGCTCAAGTTGAAAACAATGCTGCAAAAAGAGCTGCTCTGAAAGAACAAAAGACTAGATTGACTGAGCAAATAGACTATTTTGCCTCACTGCTGTGTGAAGCCACATTTAACTTGGCTGACATGGAGGAGTCTCTGGAAGCAGCAAGAGCAAGAGAGAGAGAGTTGGAGAGGGAGCTGGAACAGGAGGCAATATTCAAACAGAGAAATGATCTGATTAACCAGATGAGGGTGACAGAGCTGTGCAATGAGCAGAATGATGAAGACGTCCTGACCCAGCAGAACTCTCAGCTTCAGGTATGTCGCATGACTTCATTGTAGATGTTTAATGTAAAGACTTTGAAGAAGAAAATGCTGACGCTATATTCTCTCTTTTCAGAAATTTGCCATGCCGACCAACTTGAACAAGAAGAAGTTCAAAAAGGACATGGACAAGAAGAAAAATCAGGAAAAGAGAGAAAAACTGGGGAGAGAGAAGGCAAGGGAGAATAAGATGGAGGAGAAGAAGAAAGAAGAACTGAAGAAGAGAGCGAAGAAAGAAAGATATCATGCTATCTTTCCAGACCTCAGTCAAACACTGTGCACTGTCCTCCTGGATAAAACTGTTTTAGCTCCTGACAGCGCTGCTCTAGCTGCTGAGAATGCTGCTCTGGCTGCTGAGAGGGCCGCTCTAGCTCCTGACAGTGACGCTCTAGCAGCTGAGTACACTGTTCTATTTGCTGACAATGCAGCTCTTAATGCTGAGAATGCTGCTCGGGTTATTGAGAATAATTCCCTTGTTGCTGAGAATACTCTTCTAACTTGTCAGAAAGCTGCTCTAGCTGCTAGGAATGCTGTCAGGGCTATTGAAAATGCTTCCCTAGTTGCTGAGAATGCTGCTCTAGTTGAGCAGATTTCTACTACTAACGGTGAGATCCGTGATCTACTTGGTAAGTCCCTGGCTCTTATTACCAGGCACATGGCTCTACCTGCTATGACGGCTGCTCAAGATCTCGAGATAACTGCTCTAAATGCTGAAAAGGCTGCTCTAGCTACTCAGAAGGATTCTTTAGCTTCTGAGAAAGTTGCCCTAACTGATATAAATATTAATTTGAAGAGTAGGTTGGCTGCTAAGATAGCAGCTCTGGCCGAAGACAATGATGCAGCAAGAGCTGCTCTGGCAAAACAAAAGGCTTCGCTGACTAAGAAGAAAGACTGTTTTGCCTCACTGCTGTACAAAGCAACCTCCGACTTGGCTGACGGGAAGAAGTCTCTGGACACAGTAACAGCCAGGGTGGAAGAACTGGAGGAGGAGCTCCAAGATATAAAGAAGACAGTGACATTGAAACATAAGGCAAGATTCAAACAGATAGGATCTGATTAACAATCAGGGAGACAAAGGAGAAGAAGTAAAACTCTGCATCAGTTTCTCTCCTTTTTTTCCAGTGTTTGGACTTTGAAGAAGAAAATACTGACACTATGTCTTCTCTGTCTTTTCAGGAACGGTCACTGAAGACTGACTTGTACAAGGAGAAGGTCAAGAAGAAGGAAAAGGAGAAGAAAGACAAAATAAGCAGGAGAAACAAGAGCAATTAAAGAGAGAGAAGAAACCCTGTTCATGCTCTCGCCAAATACTTTCCAGACTCTCAGCAATTCCCCTAGAAAGCTGCATACTCCCTCGTCACCCACTTCTACTCAATAATAAAATGACAGGCATGTTGTATTGTGACTCGTGTCATCTCAGTCTGCAGAATTGGAGGAACGAAAAAGAATGAAGCGGAAAAACAAGTTGGGATGATGGGCTTGAACAAGACATTTCATTGAGTTACAACTCCAAAAGAGGATTTAAATTGAAAATCGGGTGGTGCATGTGTGGCAAGACGTAGTTAATTGCCCTGAGAATCTGCCGCTGCGTCATGTTCTCAGCCTATCTCTGCATGAGGCTGACGCATAAAAGGGGGGCGCGACTTAACGATCATGCTCTTGCTGCCAAGGACCAGAAACGTCACTTCCTGTCTTTCACGTCTGCTTCCGGGTCATAGCAGGTAGGCTATGTGTAGCTGCTGCACTTACTGCGGTTTATACATTTTTTTAGAGGCTTGTTTGGGTGCTGCTGGCTGCTCGTGGTGTTGTTCACAGCCCCACAAGCTGCTGGGTGTGTGTGTTACAGTGGCTTCAGCTCCCTCCTCCAGTCCGGAGGGACAAATCTGTTATTTACAAGGGCTAATGTAGCGGTGAAACGCGACCAACTCGACACCAACTGCTGCTTTTGCTGTTCGCTTTTCCTGTTTTGTTTTGCTTCGCCTCGCGCCGCTTTATTCCGCCGTGCTCTGCTTTGGTTGGCGGTTGCCTGGTTTTGGCTGCCGCTCGTTGCTGCTTGGTTTTGCCGACTTTGTCATCGCGGTGCCTCGCGTCCGACGTTTGTGTGTGTGTGCGTGCAATGGGACACAATTACAAGGGGTTTGTAATTCATTTAGTTTGTTTCACTTGTGCTGTTTTGTGATTATTTTCTTTTGTGGAATCCATCTGCCCCAGTATGTCTCAGCCCTGGTTGTTTTACAAGTCTCACTTGTGATTCTTTTTAATACCAGAATTTTAAGAAGTAAATGTTAATAAAGATTATATTATTTTGCACCAGAACCACCGTATCTGCCTCCTGTTATTTTAACCTGTGTGCGCCTACCTCATGTGGGGTGATTAACTCTTAAAATTTCTAGGTGAAATTCCTAGGGTGGCGTTGCTTGGTAATTAGTTAAATTCCACTTTAAATTATCCCTCGCTCGTGTCGCCACATGCACAAGGACAAACATTTCTTATTGCAAATAAATAATGACACTGCTTTTAGTGCTGAACATTTACGTATAGTGAAGAATTTAGAGACGTCTACTGGTGAATAAGCATGTTGCAGAGCCTGCGCTCTGTAGAGGGCCCACAGAAAACAACATGTACAATTTATTTTTTTTGGTTACATTTGCAAGTAAAACAAATTCAGTCACCCCTTTGACATAGAGTAAAAAATGAAATAATATAATGAAAGACCATAAAAACAAAAAAATACAAAGGGAAGAAACAAAACAAGACACAATTTACACACAATTTGCAGTAGATGTGGCACAATGACCATGTAACTCATGCGCCCACTCGTGCATCTCAGTCCTTGTGTCTCTCGAGGCAGCTCAACTGCATTCCTTTAAACCAGAGGATCCGCTAACACCAACACTCTGCTCCCCCAGCCCTCTTACCTGCACAGAAATGTTATGTAAGATATTTTGACTTAATTCCAGTTTAATGGGATTCATCTTAATACTTGTAAACTTTGATGTTAAGACATCAACAAAGGAGACGCATGCATTCACCTGAAAGAACAGGCAGGCATGTGTTCTTTGCCACGTGATGAGCCCAACATTCAGTATGTTAAGCTTCAGCTTTTTTTTCTGCTGAATGTAACGTAGAACATGAGAAAGTAGCATCCAGTAATACCAGAACTGACCATTATGACAATATTAATCACTTTATTTGAAAAAATAGTGTGGTCACCATTTTGAATTAAAAAAAAAAAAAAACTACCTCGCAATTGTACAAAACAAGTTCAGACACGTGATGAAATAACAAATGGAAAAAGAGGAAGAGTAGCACAAGGTCTCTGAAAGGATTAAGCTATTGAAAGCAGCTTTACACTCTTCACTTGTTAATGCTGGTATCTGCTCAGACAAGCCAGGCAGTCTGGGTCTGACCGGCAGGTCAGGTTTGACTGGAAGCTGTTCTGCACTTTGACGTCATGATTTGATTGCCAGTCCTCCTCCATCATATAGAAACTAAAACAAAATGCTAAAAGACAAGTCTGTGGAACAAAGTCCTCCAGCATGTTCCTTAAGCAGAAATAGATAATAAATATTACAGTGGCATATATATAATCACTGCAGCTTTCAATCAATACACAACACATTTGAGTCTGTGACAACAAGTCACATTAATTATAAATAAATATTCATTCTTGTGTCTGTGCTGTCCAAGCTATAGTTCAGATGTGGATTATAAGACTAAGCACAAACATTTACAATAGAAGAAGTTGAGACATTCTATGTAGAGTCTTACATGTTTATGTGTCTTTTTTGTTCATCGTTGCATTTACAGACAGTACATAAGTACGTTGTAAACTATTTTAGAATATGAGAACAAGAGATTTTCTTCACTAATTGTGTGTAATCTGTTTGAACTCTGAGCAGTGAGAATGACTGAGCTGCTTCTCCACCATTTTGATTGGGGGAGGGGGTGTAAATTAGTAAAACTTTAAAATCAGAGGTACTCGAATGATATATATTTTTTGCACTCACCTCAGGATTTCAGAATATGTTGAACTCATGAGATACAAGTATTCTAATTTTAGCAAACAATCAGAAAAAAGCCACTTTTACAATATGAAACATTTGGTTATTAAATCCATGAATAGCTAACATCTCTATTGTAGAAAAACAGACAGTGGAACTGGATCACAGAAATTAAAACCCTTGCAGTATTGCTCACCTAATTCTACATACATCTCACACACACACAGCTCTGCCTACTAAACTGTCAAGTAGAGCAAGTATCACTGAAGGGTAGCAGTATCACTGAGGACACATTAGGTGTAAAATAAAGGCAAAGTGAGTGTTGTCCTCACAGTGTCAATTTACTTCGTGTAGAACATCACATGGGCTAACTTTATTAGAATTCATTCAATGAGCTGGAAAGTGTCAGGGAGTGAGTCTTGCTCAAATTTACATTTGAGTGAAACTAAGTCAAACTGGATCACTAAACCCCGCCTTTAGTGACTTATGACCGCTCTCTCTCTCTCTTACACACACACACTTCGCCCTCCTGAACAGTCAAGAGGAGGAAGTGTCACAGAAAAGAAGCAGAGCTATGAAGCAGACGTGTCGAGGAAGTTTCTCTTAGGATTTTTTTTACAACATTTTTTTAACTTGTCAGCCATGGGGTGTGAACCTGGCAGCTCGTCTGATGAGAGGGTATGTGAAGCCCTGATCACAGAGGTATTTGAGGCAGAACTGAATCCTATACTCTCAGAAGGCGTCCCGTCTGTCACCCTCCCTGCTGTGGAATTGGAGAATGAGCAGCAGAACAAGATGGTGGACGAGATGACCACACTGGTCATCAAAATCGGTGACAAATTTAAGGATGATGTGGAGATTCTAGATCTAATAGATGGGCTTTCACGAAATTTCAAGTGGGACATATTTAACGCAGCAGCAAAGAAGGTGTTTGAACATGGCATCTTCTGGGAGAGGATTGCGGCATTCATCTACGTTGCCAGCAAGTTGGCAGTCAAAATGGTGGTGCGTTGTATGCCTCAGTCTGTGATGGAGATCCTGAAGTGGACTGTGGACTTTTTCAAAAAGTACCTCCTAGGCTGGATTCAGGCACATGGAGGATGGATCTGCAGCCTCTCAGAGCTGGCAGTGGCGTCCGTTCAGATCGGGTCATCCGTGAGCTCTCACAGAGGAGGCCTCGTCATCATCTTCTTCACTGGTATGGCACTCGGGGCCTTCATCTGCTGGAGACTGACCAAATGACGACTTGTTGGTGCAAACATTTCCAGGTGTTGTTTTTGTTTTACTTTTCCAGTTTTCCAGCATTTTCTCTGTAAACTTTGAAAACCTGAGGCTGACAGCGCTGACGCTGGGGCTGCAGCCGATCATTGAGAAACAGTGAAGTTCAGAAGTTTCTCTCTACCATCTGTAATCATGCTGTTATCTTCGTTTTGTGGTCAGCCAGATAATGGAGTCACTGCGCTGCAGTTTTTCTAGGAATAGTCATTGTTAAAATATACTTGTAAGCTGCGTGGGCAGTGCTCATTCTAAACTTGCCTGTTTGATCTGGTACAGTTGAAAAATGTACATTAATGTGTTCATACTACATAATTAAGATGTATTTAAGATTATAAAGACACTTTCCATGAAATGAAACTGAATTTGCTTTGTTATTTTTTTATGTTTGTGACCAGATGATGCGTCTTGTCATAATGAGGGGCTAAGTCCATGCTGACGCATGGCCTATGCTTGATTCGCAGATATGAGGGCCAATGAAAGCAACTGAGCTTTTTTCCTCAAAATGAAAATGTCAATCATGTATGAAAATCAGCTTGGCTAACGGGACTTTCATTATCAATAAATGAGTTAGACAATGATAGTGGTATGAACTATGAGATGCAAGATATGTAGTATTTACATTTACATATTCTAAATTGTTTACACACAATTTGTAGTAGTTGAAACACAATGACCACATCATGTAACTCATGCCCAAACCCCATGAACCAATTCTCATAAACTACAAGCACAATTCCTGCTTTACACTGAAATTGCAGTTCTTGTCACTTGTTTCAAAAAAGAATTATTCAGAATGAAACAGAAAGTGGAACTGGATCAGTAAACCACTCCTTTAGTGACACGTGACTATCTTTCTCACACACCTGATGCACTTTGCCTTCTGAACAGTCAAGGAGAGGAAGAGACACTGAAGAGAAGCAGACTCTTCAAGGAAGTTTCTCAGCAGTATTTTTGTCAAGAAGTTTTTACTTTTCAACCATGGGCAACTCGTCTGATGAGAGGATAGGCAAAGCCCTGATCAAAAGGGTATTTGAGACGGAACTGAATCAAGTCTCAGAAGACGTCCTGTCTTTAACCTTCCATGACGTGGAATTGAGAGATGAGCAGGAGCACGACAATGTGGCCAAGATATTCAGCGTGTTGACTGCAATTCGTGACAAAATTAAGGATGACCCAGTGATCAAAAGAAAAGTTGACAGCCTTGCACGAGACTTCAAGTATGAACACTTGAAGGCAGCGGCAATTGAGATGTTCAAGAAGGGGATCACCTGGGACTGGATTGCTGCACTCATCTACCTGTGTGCCATGTTGGCAGTCGAAATAGTGAAGTTTGTGAAGGGGATCCTGCAGTGGCTCATGGATTTCTTCACTGAAACTATCCTGCCCTGGATTCAGGCGGCTGGAGGGTGGATTAAATGCCTTCTACAATGAGCTCACACAGAGGACGCCTCGTCGTCTCCTTCATCACCTGGACTCTGACCAGTTGAAAGAATACCAATCAGTTAAGCTGAAGCTGAGATTTTAAGTTCACTGGTCATCATTCATAAGTGATGATATAACTTAAATGATTCTCAAAGCAGCTGTTTTCTAAACAATCAAAATGATTGTTGTGTTTCAATTTGACCTACTGGAAAAAAAACTGTACATTTTAAAAAGGATAATTTGGTAAAAGGTTCTACCAAATAAATATTGAGAAGAAAACCCATGAAGCATGTGTGTGTGTGTTGAACATGATTGATTAAGAACCAGACACATGTTACTCACTTTTTAAAAGATTTGTATTACCTTGTTTGGATATTCAAACACAACATACATTGAAATACGTTTCACACAAACTGCGTGTTGGGTTTAACCACATCCTTTCATTCCTACTGTCACCCTCGAGTTTTGAAGCTTTGCAAAAACAGTGGTGAAGTAGCTTCTGGGAGCTATAGTGGTGAGGTAGGTGAGAACAAGGCCTTACAACAAAGAAACTAATAAACAATACATGAATTATCTCACAGACAATTCTGGTCTGACAACAGAAAGAAAAATCTTAATAACAGATGTATTGTTAATGGTGTTAGTTTGGTGAGCTGTGTCCACACGCTACACAGCTGGAATTTATACTGTTCACAGAGAGAGACAGAACACACTAGACATGAGAATGAATATTTAAATGTCTTCCTGTAGAATAAGGTGAGGTTAATGTAAATTGTTGTCACAAAGTCAAATGTGTTGTCTATTGATTGAAAGCTGCAGTGATCGTATATATGCCACTTTAATATTTATTATCTATTTCTACTTGGTATTACTGGATGCTACTTTCTTTGCGCCAGATAAAAAGCTGAAGCTTAACACCAGTCAGTTGAATGCAAGTGTCTCCTTTGTTGAAGTTAAATGCAGTTAAGCTGCTATCTGAGTGGTCCTCTGTTTTAAAGGAATGCAGTTGAGCTGCTATCTGAGTGGTCCTCTGTTTTAAAGGAATGCAGTTGAGCTGCCTCATGAGAGACATGCAGGACTGAGACACACAGCCACACCCACACCCCAGGAGCCAGGACAGCAAATAGTTACTTAGTTCAGTGGTTAGCGGCCTGTGGGAAGTCCAGTGAAGTGGTTGCTTGGTTGGTGGTTCCTGTTGGTTGCAGGTCAGACCTTGTGTCGTGACCGGTCGTGCTGGAGTTCTTAGGCAGGCTCTCGCGTCGCTGCCTTTGGATGGTTTCAGCAGGCTACTCTGGGCAGGCCTGCATGGAGTTGAAGATCTTCTCCAGGAACGGAGAGAGTCCAGAGAGAGAGATTGAGCTTCCCCCTTGAGGGAGAGCTTCAGAGAGTTTCTTGAAGAGAGTTCCTTGAAGAGAGTTTCTGAGAGAGAGTTCGGAGGAGGAAGACCTGGGCTTTTATGGGCACACATTGACCAATAGTTGATGACGTTTCCTCCCGGACAGGGTTTGTCACCTAGGTGTGAAGTCCCAACCCCCGCTCAGTTGGGAGTTTCTGGAGGCATTCCTTTGTCTTCCAGAGCAAGGAGAAGCCATGTGGTCAGGCTTTACGACACGCATGTAGGCCCAACTATGGTTCACAAATACCAAGGCCCAACACAGCTTACAAGTATATTTTAACAATGACTATTCCTAGAAAAACTGCAGCGCAAAACAAACAAAACGAAGATAACAGCATGATTAGAGAGAAACTTCTGAACTTCACTGTTTCTCAATGACCGGCTGCAGCCCCAGTGTCAGCGCTGTCAGCCTCAGGTTTTCAAAGTTTACAGAGAAATTGCTGGAAAACTGGAAAAGTAAAACAAAAATAACACCTGGAAATGTTTGCACCAACAAGTCGTCATTTGGTCAGTCTCCAGCAGATGAAGGCCCCGAGAGCCATACCAGTGAAGAAGATGATGACGAGGCCTCCTCTGTGAGAGCTCACGGATGACCCGTTCTGAACGGACGCCACTGCCAGCACTGTGAGGCTGCAGATCCATCCTCCATGTGCCTGAATCCAGCCTAGGAGGAACTTTTTGAAAAAGTCCACAGTCCACTTCAGGATCTCCATCACAGACTGAGGCATATGACGCTCCACCATTTCGACTGCCAACTTGCCGGCAACGTAGATGAATGCCGCAATCCTCTCCCAGATGATGCCATGTTTAAACACCTTCTTTGCCGCAGCATTAAATATGTCCCACTTGAAGTTTTGTGCAAGGCGCTTGATTAGAGCTTGAATCTCCACGTCATCCTTAAGTTTGTCACCGATTTTGATGACCAGTGTGGTCATCTCGTCCACCATCTCGTTCTGCTGCTCATTCTCCAATTCCACAGCAGGGAGGGTGACAGACGGGACGCCTTCTGAGGGTATAAGATCCAGTTCTGCCTCGAATACCCCAATGATCAGGGCTTCGCATACCCTCTCATCAGACGAGTTGCCAGGTTCACCCCCCATGGTTGAAAAGTAAAAAGGTTTTGACAAAAATACCAAGAGAAACTTCCTCGACAAGTCTGCTTCATAGGTCTGCCTCTCCTCTGTGAAACTTCCCCCTCTTGACTGTTCAGTAGGTGGAGTCTGTGAGAGAAACTGAGGAGTCATGTCACTAAAGGCGGGGTTTAGTGATCCAGTCCCACTTTCTGCTTCACTCAAATGTAAATTTGAGCAAAACTAACTCCCTGACACTTTCCAGCGCATTGAATGAATTCTAATAGTCAAGTTAGCCCATGTGATGTTCTATACATGAAGGAAACTGACACTGTGAGGACAGCGCCCACTTTGCCTTTATTTTCTACCTAATAAGTGTGCAACAAAGTACTTCAACGGAAACCTCAGTGATACTGCTTCCCTCCATAGTTGTACTTGCTCTTCCTGGTGGCTCAGTAGGCGGGGCTGTGTGCGCGCGCGTGCTGTTGAGCCATACCAGGAAGCCGCCTGAGCTATCGAGAAGAAGCGAACGAGTAAGGTGCTATATTAACACAGTGTTATTCGGTAGGGGGGAAATAAGAAATCACCCTTTGACTGTTCAACTTTATTCAAAACAAACCGCGATGCTAACAGAGTGGCAGACCCGAGCTGGAAGGCAATTCCCACCGCCTGTGAGAGAAACAGGTCGTCAGGGGGCTGGGAGCAGTTTCTCCCGCAGCTTATTGGCCATTGTGTGCTCTGCCAGCTGATCTCGAATCCGCTCGTCCTCTGAAGTCAAACTTACAGAGGCTCGCTAATGGTGGTCCGAGACACCCGGCTGCTGCCGGAAGACAGTCCACCGGACACTTGGGCTCTGTGGAGCGGCGGAATGCCCCTTCAGCACGGCGACACAGGCTGCGTGGGTTCGAGTGTGCGGGAAAACGCGCTGTCCCTCGCTGCCGACGCTAATGGCATGAGTGCCCGCAAATAACAGGAAGACGCCCCACCAAAATTAAACAGGAAGTACACAATTAAACTATCAGCCCCGACAAACACCAACTTAAGTAACACAAATCACAGTGTATGACATCCAGAGCAAACAGGCAAGTTTCGATTGAGCTCTGCCTACGCAGCTTTCAACTATATTTTGAACAACCTTGCCTTCATTGTCCCTCATGTTTGCTTATCAAGTATAGGCCATGCGTCAGCATGGACTTAGCCCCTCATTATGACAAGACGCATCATCTGGTCACAAGAATAAAAAAAATAACTAAGCAAATTCAGTTTCATTTCATGGAAAGTGTCTTTATAATCTTAAATACATCTTAATTGTGTAGTATGAACACATTAATGTACATTTTTCAACTGTACCAGATCAAACAGGCAAGTTTAGAATGAGCACTGCCCACGCAGCTTACAAGTATATTTTAACAATGACTATTCCTAGAAAAACTGCAGCGCAGTTACATCTGGCTGACCACAAAACGAAGATAACAGCATGATTACAGATGGTAGAGAGAAACTTCTGAACTTCACTGTTTCTCAATGACTGGCTGCAGCCCCAGTGTCAGCGCTGTCAGACTCAGGTTTTCAAAGTTTACAGAGAAATTGCTGGAAAACTGGAAAAGTAAAACAAAAATAACACCTGGAAATGTTTGCACCAAGTCGTCATTTGGTCAGTCTCCAGCAGATGAAGGCCCCAAGAGCCATACCAGTGAAGAAGATGATGACGAAACCTCCTCTGTGAGAGCTCACGGATGACCCGATCTGAACGGACGCCACTGCCAGCTCTGAGAGGCTGCAGATCCATCCTCCATGTGCCTGAATCCAGCTCAGGAGATTGTTTTTGAAAAACTCCACAGTCCACTTCAGGATCACCATCACAGACTGGGGCACATAACGCACCACCATTTTGACTGCCAACTTGCTGGCAACGTAGATGAATGCAGCAATCCTCTCCCAGATGATGCCACGTTCAAACACCTTCTTTGCCGCAGCATTAAATATGTCCCACTTGAAGTTTTGTACAAGGCGCTTGATTAGAGCTTGAATCTCCACGTCATCCTTAAGTTTGTCGCCGATTTTGATGACCAGTGTGGTCATCTCGTCCACCATCTTGTCCTGCTGCTCATTCTTCAATTCCACAGCAGGGAGGGTGACAGACGGGACACCTTCTGAGGGTATATGATCCAGTTCTGCCTCAAATACCCCTATGATCAGGGCTTCACATACCCTCTCATCAGACGAGCTGCCAGGTTCACTCTCCATGGTTGAAAAGCAAAAACTTCTTGAAAAAAATACTAAGAGAAACTTCCTCGACAAGTCTGCTTCATAGGTTTGCTTCTCTTATGTGACACTTCCTCCTCTTGACTGTTCAGCAGGCGGAGCCTGTGTGTATGAGATAGAGGAGAGATAAGTCACTAAAGGCGGGGTTTAGAGATCCAGTTTCACTTTGTTTCACTTAAATGTAAATTTGAGCAAAACTAACTCCCTGACACTTTCCAGCTCATTGAATGAATTCTAATAGTCAAGTTAGCTAAGTTGATTGTTTTTTTACACATGAAGGAAATTGACACTGTGAGGACATCACTCACTTTTTAAAAATGTATTTTACATCTCATACATGTGCATGAAAGTATCTCAGCGATGATATTTTTCTAGTTATATTTGCGCCACTCGATGGCTCAGTAGGCGGAGCTGTGTGTGTGCTTTTATGTGAGAGTTGTATATGCAATTATCTGAGCTAGTGTTGTGGTTTCTGTGATCCAGTTCTATTGTCTTATTTTACTAAAGTGGACATCTGAGTTATTCTTAGTTTTAATAACCCTTCAAAGTTTGGCAGTTTGTCCTTGTACATTTTTTTTCCTCAAACTAGAATACTTTACAACCATATCCTGATATCCTGAATTGATTGTGTGTGTGTGTATGTATATATATATATATATATGTGTGTGTGTATATATATGTGTATATATACACACACACACACATATATATGTGTATGTATGTATATATATATATATATATATCAGTCTTTGATTGTAAAACTTTATTGAAAACAAACCATCACAACTAATACATATCAACATTAGGTTTTAAATGTCACAAGAGGTAGGACTCATAGGTTTTCAAAGGTAAGCTGTTCATGTGGGTTGGTAAGTCAGTGTGTTAGAAATGAATACTTTTTCATGAATCATTCTTCTACAGTTTAGAGGGACTGTTAAAGATGCAAAAACAATTCAAGTTACAGATGCAATGTAATCTACACAACTCCGTGACATTTCTGTCAACACAATTTAATATAAACTATACAAAATACGAGTATTTACAGAATGAAAAATATATTGCCTCTCACCCCTGACTCTAATATGCATGTTTTCTGCTGTTTAAATTCAAGTACAACAGAACCTCTCCAACTCTTACCTGTGGTCAAACACTGTCTCAGGACTTCATTTGCAAAAATAGATCAAAGTTTTTTAAAGTGCGTGCAAGGTATGATGCAGTTAAACTCTCCCCAAGATAAGAGAATCCCCTGATTGCACTGAAATGATCACATTTTACTCCAAAAGTTATTCCGAATATGGTGTGGTGAAGCCTTAAGAATTTGAACAGAAAGCATTTAATTAATTAAAAAAATCTCTTGGAAGAGTAAAAAGAGTTAAAAGACAACAATAACACAGTCATTAAAAATTGTGACGACCTGCCACCACCAGTGTTCAACTGTAATGTAACTGGAAAGCCTCCATTACATCAACAAACCAATATCGAATAGCTGACAGCCAAAGACCACGATAAGCAAGTAAGCAGAATGTAAAACAAATAAACCACAAGCAGATACTATTATGTTGGTATCCAACAGAACAGCCTCCGTCTATGTTTGTGCTGTAAAAGCACCATGTTTTCAGAACACTCTTCACAGAGCTGAACGCCATTGGGTGACATGTGTATTATGTAGACTTGTGAAATGCATTATGGTTGGTTTGGGAGTAAAACGAGTGATGAAGTTTGGATTTTTCAGTGAGCATTGAAAAACATTGACTCCACCCCTTTAGGCTACTACATATGAGACATGATGGTGACTCATGTTCCTATAAAATAAATGTTACATCATGGAAATGACATGGGCCACCACCTCTCGCATTGAAATAAATTCTGGCATCAAACCTCAACACTGCAGAGAACTAGACCATTGAAAACAAAGTTGATACTGAAATTCAGGTATTATTTTGGCACAGAACAGTCTGTGGAGTGCACACTGCATTCACCAAAGAGCAACGGTTTGAGACATTCTGTAAAACTATACGTTAGTGTCTCATGATAATGAGATTTGAAAATATTCTATCATTAAAATAATGTCATCACGTCTTTTGGATACAGATCTCTTCATTTGCAAAGTGATTCTGTATTTATAAGGATGTATTGATAGCTTTCTTTGCTGAATTCAATGTGCTTACATACACACAGAGTAGTGTATCTATCATGTCAACAGCAGATTGTTAGACCCTGAGGGTATGAAGTGGGAAGTGGGAAGACCCTAAACCACCTAAGTTGACCATCCAGGGCCTGACTCAGGGCCAGTGAGGAGCTCAGAGGTAGGGGTTACTCAGCAAGATGTGGGATGTTGAACGGCTTGGTCATCTCTCTGATAGAGGTGGTGTTCCCTCCACAGTCCACATACTGGTACATCTCCTGAGACACCTGCTCAACGTGGCCAAAGTACGTTGTTGTGACAGTTACTCTGCAGAGGGTGGAGAAGGACAAGGTTGAAGCTTACCAGGTCAACCCAATGGTGTGAAATGATTCGAATAAATGGAGGAGGATCAACAGAACTTACTGCATCATGAGAACAATGTTATGAACCCTGATGGTTTGCAGCGTGCAGTAGTCACTGGGAAGTAAAACAAATGTTACTTCTTTGTGGTACAACTGGGCATGTAAAACACACACAAACACTACTTACTACATGTAGCTCATCTCATCTGCAATGAGCGTTGGAACCATATAATCAATCTGGAAACAGAAACAGAAGAGTACAGCATTTAGAGTTGCTTAAGGATCGGCTGTAATTTCTGGTCAATGCAGCTCTGTGGGGCCACATTTGGCCTTTGAGTTTAGCACACATGCTGTACCTGTTTCTTGTCCAGAGGGCTGATGGCAATGATGTATTTGATGCGGGATTTGCCGATCACCGTCTTGGCAAACTGCACCTGGGCTGTGATGTTGGCCACCTCCACTGAATAGTAGTTGTTGTTGGTAATGTTCAGAGTGTTCTGGAAGGAGGAGAAGCACAAAGGTAATGAGACTGCAGCGTGTAAGATTTAGGTTAAATTAATGTATCATCAGAAGACGATGCCCCCCCCCTCCCCCATCAAGGCATCTTAACAGTGTGTTTCTTGCAAATATTTGCTCCTGCCTCATATTCAGCTCAACAAAAGCCTGCACACTGGACACATTCCTTCAAGTGTTTCAGTCCAGAGTTCATCTCCCTCGCCCAGGCAGATAGCGACAGTCAGCAAACAGAAGCAATGATGCATCGTGATATGGGGAGGTCACCATTTTTATGTTTTTATCACCTCATGTGGTATATTTTTACACAATGATGTGCATTGTCACTCACTAACTGTTTACAAGTCCCTCTTTTGATCCCCTTTTAATGACTCCGTCATCACATCACATTTCTGGCCTGCTTTGACGTAATTTTTTCTCTAATGCTACATTGGACATGTTCACAGAGATAAACAAAAAAGAGGAAAAAAGGTTCTTCATGTGGACAAAAGGCTCCAACACAGAGGACATATTTGCATCGGGTCAGGGGATAATCACGCCGCAGATTTCAGTAGCCACAGGCTGCAGGAGTAGAAAAACTCACCGTGATGTTGAGATAGACGCTGTGCTTGTCTGGGTCGTAGCTGACGAAAACAGACTTCACCCCAACATAGGAGACATCGATGGAACGAGGGAAGAGGAAGAAGACGGCCAGACTGGACAGTAACAGGCAGACCACCACTGATGCAGAGACGTACAACTTCCTGAAGGAGACAAAGGCCACTGCTTAATGTCCTTACCAATAGCAAATCATTTGAAATGTGCACACAATCTTGTTGCTGACATTGACCAACGCTTATTTGATCCTGGAAGTATTTGTTCTGGGTCATAAGTGTGTGTGGAAAAAAAGGCAACGTTTACTTCATGCCATAAATTGTTTTTTTGAGAATTATTTTTTTGTGAATTATCCATGGCAGTTCTAATGCCCCTTTTTATTTATTTGTTTCCTCAAATGTGTTTCTAGTGGCCATGCACAACTTAATAAAAAACAATGAACTTACGTCCTCCTGGGCCGTAGCCTTTGGTCACTGTATGGAATCAATGCCACCAATTGATTTTCTTGTCCTGAAACAGACAACAAACTCTGATGACTCACTGTCACCTGTCAGGAACATGAGTCCAACCGCAGCCTGATTTATGTGATCCTCCTGGTGTGTCTCAGGATTCTCACTGGTTACTGTATTGTCATGTTGGACTAGTCATACGTTTCAGTCTCCATTCTGCTTCTGTGAACCTGGACTCGCTCCACCCACACTGTGCTGTTACCTCTGGGTATTCTCCCTGTGCCCTGACACGTGGGACACGTCACACTGTCCCGTCCTGTGAACTCCACGTAAGGAAACTGGGAGACATCTCCGTCCTTGCCTTCCTCGGTTTGGGCGTCCTCTGGACAAGAGAGCCGGTCCTCCTCATGGCCTGTCTGCTTGGTGAGGTGGGAAATTGACTTCCCCATAGTCACAACTAGACGGGACAGAAAGAGTGCGTGGTTTGCAGTATGAGCTCAGTACAACAATGTTGCCCACACCTCAGTGATAGCTTTAAACCAGTCCCTCCCTTGGCCAGTAACAAACAGGAAGAGGTGCTTATCCTTAGTGAGATAAGAGGACTGAGCAATATGTTTCAGACTGAACCTCATGACCAGCTACTTCTGCCGCAACAACAACAACGCAACTGTGACTTGGGACTTTAGACCACTGTAAGGCTGATAGAGATCTGCACGGTTAATTCAACTATTACTGTGGTGTGGAGATGACTGAATTCTTAGAAGCACGGTGGACGTGGAGGAGTCAATAGTAGCAGAACATCACTGATTCCTATTTTCCACTATGTTCATTGTTTCAGTGAAAGTTAAGATTCCACTCGGAAATATTTTGTTGGGACTCCATTCAAATTATTTACTAAATAACTGAGCTCACTGACTAACTCGTGAATCTTTAATGTCACGTGTCTGCCACGGGCAAGCGCGGGGAGAGGCGCGGGACGAGTCGCTGCCTCCACAGCCTCTGGCTAGCGGACTAAGCGGATTGGCACGCGCTGGCGCTAGCATGTCCGCTCTGCGGTGAACTCGAACTGTCCAGGCCTGTAGCCGTCCAGTTAGCATGCGGCCGCGAGACACTGTCCCCCGCCATGACCAAAGACGCATCTGAGCTAAGGTACGTTTGCATTTAGTCGCAGTGTGTTACGTGAACGAGAGAATGACCTACCTGGGTGCAACTGTTGGTTCGGCAGACGTCTGCTGGATCTTGGCTCGTGCAGGTTTGTTTATCCCCGGTGAGACGCACATGCGCGAAGGGGACGCAGTGACGTCACGGAGCGCGACTGCGTCAGTGAGCAGAACGCGGTTGTGGACAGGACGCGGACTGTCCCTAAGACTGTCTGAGCTTGGACAGTAATTACGACACGTTTGTGCCCTGCCTAAAATATTTCGATTTACAACACATGAGGAAGTAGAACTCGAGCATGAACTGTACCTATGTGTCCTAATTATACTGTTCCACAAGTTTGATATTCCTATTCATTTACAGGTATTTTGTAGCTGTTTTGTTCCTTGTGTATTTTTTATTAGTTGTCACCATAACCTTGCAACTGCAGCACTGGGCCACTTGGTGGCAGTGTTTATCCAAGCCAGCCACAGAGTCAGTAAATTGCTGTAGTCACTGTTATTACGGCCTAACAGCCCGATGCATGCAAGCAAGGCACGCCCATAGTTTGTGCACGATACAAATCGCAGCTCTTGTGGTCTGGTTATTCTTTATTCTTTCTCTGTGTCTGGGACTTTAAGCTGTGAGGCAGACCATGCGCCTCACAAGAAACTGGACTCGCTGTATGTCAATGCTTAACAGGCCCTGGGGTTCTGTCTCACACACTACTTTTTCTATATGCGCACATATTTTCTTTTCACTAACTTGTATTTAGTCTTATTAGTTTTTCCTTTTATAGGTACTGCGTCAAAGCAGTTTCCCTGTGACGATCAATACAGGTTTTATCCATCCCTCCTGATACACTTAATGTTGATATTATCGACCTCTTTACACTCAGAATTGTTTCTCACCACACAACAGTCATGCAGCTAACTGGGAACCCTTTTCCCAAAATATAACTGATTTTCAAATTGCAAATGGTGGCACGACACTTTCAGGCTGTAAAGAGAATGAAGACGACATGGGAAAAACTGTTGATACCAAAGCCTGGGCCACACTGGGTCTGTGTGCAGCCTGTGTGACGGCTGCGTTGCTGATCTGCGGGAACTCACAGGCATCTGTGGTTCACACTGGGAGTGCCTCTGCTGTGTGTCTGCTGCAGTGCTGCTACTGGTTTCTGGTACGACCGCCGTGTTTCCTTGAACACAGGATGTAATCAACTGAATGGCAGCACTCTGTCGTATGAAGATGTCATTTTGACACCTCTGGGCGGCGTATGATCGAGAAAGCAGAGCACATCATAGAGGCACTGCGTCAGTCTATTGTGATGAACTTTGGTTGTTCATCGAGAAGAGACAAGCACTATAGTGGACAGTGAATTCAGAGGCATTTCATGAGCTTCTTAAAATAAACAAATGGTTACTGTATATTTGTTTGTCCCCTCCACTCCACAAAAACACATTCATAAAATATCCCCAATCCAAAGTACATTATATGAGGTGGCCTAAAAAAAGCAGCAGATGTAAAGACTGGGTTTATTTATCAGTGTCAGTAAAATCCTAAAATCCTTGTTTCTTTTGCACAGTGGTTTCCAGTATCTGCCCTGTCCAGTCAGGGCACCAGCTGAAGTATGAAGTGTTTTTATTCTCTGCAGTGGAAAGCTGTCATATTTCATCCTGCTGTAATCCGACAGGTCGGTCAGCCGTTATCACATCAAAGCAGAGGTTTCAACCTTTCATGCACACACTTGAGGAGCAGCTGTCGGCTGTAAGAGCCGCTATCCCCGTCCAGAAACATTCTTTTGTTTGCTAAACATAAGCGCCCATGCTGCTGCTGCTGCTCAAGTGTAATCACTCATGCAGGCACTTCACTGCTTAGTTGTTATACTCTGGCTGACTATGATTAATTGTTGTGTTGCTGCTTTTTGCCTCAATTCGTCTCCAACCTATAAATCTGGTTCAACATCTTCTCATTGCTGGACAGTTGCACATTCATACAGTGCATCTGTTAGCGAATGTCTAAAACCCTGGGTAACAGGTCTTAATTGTTTATTTTCGGCAGCAGGTCCAGTGAGACTTCATTCACAATGGCTTTGATTCTCCTCCCTGCATCAACACAAACTTTAACTCTTTGACCTTCTTCAGTGCCGATCGAGGGACTGTTTCATCGAGTGTCCCTGATTAGCTGCCGTTCAAATCAGAAGCTCCTGATTAGCTTCTGATTGCTCCTAATGGTAAAATTGCTGTCATTTTCATTTCTTCAGGCCACACAAGTAGTCTATGATTTGTTGCATACTGAGTGGGACAAAAATGTGCAGACGGCATGTGTTTCCCCAACTACACTAACAGAGAGAAGGTCACAGAGGCCTCCTTCACCACAATACATCTCTGAGTGGATGAACCGTACTGGTGTGTTATTCATTTATTTGTGTGAATTATGCAAGTTAATAACAACCAAATCTAGGGTGTCCATTATGTCCTAGTTCCTTCAACTACAAGGATTTATTGAACTTTGTTCAGACAAAAGCTATTTACTTAGTCTCCTGGATTAAGAACACTCCTCATTAGCCAAGCTGCGGCAGTGACATTCTGCAGAAATCATATTGAAACGCATAAAGATATCGTGGTTAAGTGAGTAACCTCATTATCCATGAGATAAATTAATGCTCTGCGCTCTGTGTTGAATATTCATGCAGCTGTGGACTGGCATACTCCCTCAGAGAACCCACTCATTACATATCCTCGGTTCTTAAGGTGTCTAATGTTCGACCCATTGTCTGCTAGTGGTATTTCAATTCCAGTTTGGCCTGGCACAGTTCATCTGACTGCCCTGTGTGCTTGGTTTGATACGCTCTAAGTATCAGAAGCGTAATTCTAAAATGAATATATGCTGTAACACAGGACAGTGCAGAGATATGAAATATTGAACAATTCTTTTCTGATGATAACTGACAAAATAACTTATTTTTGACACCCTGCTGTTTTAGTTGGCAAACATACAGGAACAATTCCAGCTCATAATACTAAATATTTAAACAGCCTCACTCCAGCCCCGGCCCTTTCCAATTGTACCCTGACGGGTTAACGGCTATGCAAGTGACAGGGGGACAAAATCGTACAGGGGTTGGGGTCTGTTTGCATTTTCATGCCATGGAGTGAAAGAATTACTTATGAATGATCCAAGTTATCAAGTATTTCACTGTGCTACATTCACAGTTGGCGCACTCTGACATGTGTATGATTTTTCCCTGAGCTTTTCGGTGTTGTTTTTCCTTATTCTTGTTAAATGTTGAGTTCA
Organism: Pseudorhombus dupliciocellatus; assembly: GCA_016785235.1. Taxonomy (NCBI): domain Eukaryota; kingdom Metazoa; phylum Chordata; class Actinopteri; order Pleuronectiformes; family Paralichthyidae; genus Pseudorhombus; species Pseudorhombus dupliciocellatus. The sequence goes on from JAFBJW010000069.1 coordinate 750,275, forward strand.
GAGGATGTTGCACATTGTTAAGCGATTGTGATTTGTGAAAACTGACTATGCAAGTAATCCACATTGATCTACAACATCTGACAATTCTGTCATTATATTAAAATCTCTTGGAATAAATTATCAAACGGTAAAACCTTTTGACAATGGTCTTGAAATCGTACTATTTCTGATAATTCTATAATTGGATGGAAGGCACTGGGCAGTCATAAAACCATTAGAATTGTCACATTTAGGGGGTGATAGTGAGGCGTTTAGCTGTACAAGTTGTTTTTGCATGTGTTGCTGGGCGGTCACCGCATGCATGTCTCCCTCAGCCTCTGTATGGCCTGTGGAAATGGGAGTGGTCTGCTGCCATGCCTCAGTTGGAGAAGAAAAACATGGCTGACCCACATTCTGGGAATATCAACCCTCAGTTCAGGACCTGAATAATAGATACTTTGTCACAAGGACACATGGGAACGTCTCTGCATTCCATACAGAACAAGATCACAAGTCTGCACCTATAGGAAATATTGTTGTTGCTCAGAGTACCAGTGGATGGGATCAGAGATTTAACAGAGATTTAAATAGATATTTCCAACTCTTCCGTTGCTTCTTCAAAACCTTCCCTTTCAGTTAACACCTCTGTTCCCCTTCTGGCCTGGTCTTCTGTCACAGTCTGGGATCCTGCCGCTCGTCCTCAGCAAACCATACTGACCACATCATGAGCACTAGGAGCGTGACATTTCCAATTCAACAGCTGAGCAAACTGGGGACAGCAATTACCTGTGTGTACACCATGCAGAAACAAGTGCCTCCTATTAACCCTGGTGTGTTCTCACAGTTGGCCCAGCACTCTTCCATTTCCCAGCATCCTCGCTGGGATAGAGTGGTCATTTCCTCAACAAAGCAGCATACCTGAGGAGAAAGGGCTGATTGCTTTCGTCTTTCCGCCCAACGTCAATATCTTATCACATGCTGTGTACCTCAGACTTTGATGGAAATCTTGTGAACTGATGGAAAAAAGTTTCAAGAAGAAAAAGCAGAAGCTTTTATTGAAGCTATAGGTCATTGTGTATAGAGACAAGCAACGCAGGTTAGGACTGTGTAATGTCACCCACTTCTGAAGGATTCCTTCCCGGTGACCTGATTTAACCCCAGACTGTGAGACCGCCACATGAGGATATTCTTCATGGAACCACTTCATAGCTTCCTCTGTGTGAGCTCATCCAACTGCAGCTCAAACACAATTTAATGCACATTTCCTGCAATTGATGTGAACACAAATATAACTTCATTACACTTTCTGACATACAGTAATATCCAGTTATAATAGATGAAGTGGAATAACATTCCTGCCATTCACTTAAAAGCATCATTTTATTTAAATGTTTTAAATCCCCTTCGACAAGGAGTTTTACAAATTCTAATACATTAAAACACCTATTTCAGTGTAAACTGCATTGCTCAAATGAATGGAGCCCTTTCACTTGATGAACAAAAGGAAGAAGATGATTTGGGCCACTGGAGATGACCTTTCACCACTAACGCCCTGCTGCAGAAATGCAGAAACTTTCTCGGCATGACCTGGATTTTACATGTGACTGTGAAGTCCATTGGGCATTATGAGCCTATACAAAATCCCACAGAATTTTTTGACCCATTTATCTGCCCAGGTTTGACTAGGTCATACAAACAGCTGATTCTGATTTCGATATCCACATCACTATAATGTTGTTCAATGTGCAGCGTTAAGCCCCTGCCTGGTTCTCATCAGCCTATTTGCTCTGGCTTTGCACGAACATCATTTGGAGAAATTGGATTGAATGAGGCTATAAATATAATGTAATCTCAGCTCCCCAAGCTGCCATATTGTGACACTGATATTGACATTATGCTGAGCTGATTTCATTTAATCCAAAGCAAGTTGCTCTTGATATCCTCCCCAGCCTCAGTCTGATGCACAAGAACACTCCCGACGGTGAGGACTGAAAATGTGAGACAAGCCAGTGTTAGCCACAAGAGTCCTTGGTTTTGACTCTGAATTGGGATCAATTGCGTGACGCAGACTGATGCAGGGTTTGAAAATGTAAACTCGAGACATGCAGTAAACATGGTAAACATTGTTTTTCTTGTGCATAGCTTCACCAGGCTGGCAGTTCTTCTGCCCATGGGTAGTAACCATGAGAACCCATACATTGTGCGATTTGCCCATTCAGTAACTCTGTGATGCGGAATCATTTGGCGCCAAGCATGTGATTGGTGTTAAGCAGCATGGCAGGCAGAGGGTAGGATGCACCAGACCTGGAGGCTGCTGTCTCTAGGAAGGAATGCCGCTGTAGTTCTCTCATTGGTAGAGCCCCAAAGATCCTGGGGGGGTCGTGGAGAGTGCAGTGGGGGGTTCCAGTGTTGGGGGATGGGGAAAGGATGGGTGGGGAAAGCATGAAGGAAAGATGAAAAACAAGACCGCATGGCTCCTCCAACCTTGTTACAGCTAAAAACCCGTCAGCCGGAATTGCCAGTGCTACTTTGTATCATTTCAAGTTCTGTCAGTGAGGTCTCAATAGACCTCAATAGACCTCAATAGAGGTTTTATTATAACACTGCTGCAAAGTATGTGACAACCTAGTTTCAGCTCAAAACATGCCTTTCATTAATACCCCCGCTGTCAGAAGAATAGGCATGGCTACGGCTTCATTTCTCAATTTCACTGCTGAAAATATGAACGTGTGCATCATCTGGAGCTTTAAAGGCTGCCCTGATATGGAGTTTTATGCATTTAAAAATATTTTGAAATATTGTATGATATATACGTAAATATTGATACATAAATGTAAATATAATTTATTGTTATGATTCCACAAAATTGATTAATTGATATTTATAAAATAATAATAAATAATAATAACCCTGTAATGTTGTAATGAGACCAGCACCTAGGCAAGAAGGAATGATGTGGGGCGCATGTTGTGTATTGCACAATAGTTAAATAGGTTGTGTAATGAAAGCTCCACATGAGTAGCTACAGCTCCATGTACCAGGTCAGTCACAGAATCAAGTGTAGGTCATTTGGCATTAGCCTAGAAACAAGACCCATCATCATGTTTATTTGCCATCACAGATGAGTCTGGTCTCCTCCTGTTCAGGTTTTTACTGTAATGAGACACAATCACAACCATTCATAAAATAAATGGAACAGTACAGATCTCCTGGTAGAGCTGTGCCTATGCAGCTAGTGTTTCATCTAGAATGAAAACATGCACTACAGTACATTCAGACAGTATACCTCCTTATGCTTTTCTATGGACTTTGCTTTGTGTATTAGGTGTATTTGCTATGCTGAACTAACCACTCCAAAATCATTCCCTACATTCACCATCAGTTGGTTGCATACCTAGATCTGGTTGAAGAATCCTTCAGTGGCAAAGTTTGTTACCAAATAGGAATCTGATCTGCATTTCCATTTAAGCCTAAAACATCTTTGTGATGAGCAATGAACACGGCAAAGCGTTTTGTCAGGGGATCAAACCTGCAACCTTTCAGTTACACGCTTGTTTCTCTTGTGGCAGACCGGAGATGAAGAAGTGGCTCTGCTTCGGGGCACCATGGTTACCCAAGAGGAAACATCTCCTGATTTGAAGATGTTTCTCATCCTCAGGATGCCGACCATATCAGAAACACGTGACCTGGGTAGAAAGGACTCTTTCCCTGTCATTGCTGCATGGCCTGTCACAAAGAGTCATTGTAAATCAAAGCTTTATTATGTTGTTCATTTGAACCTTGTTCCCTGTGGAGCTTTGGGGTATCAGATATAGAAAGCAGTACAATCCTGTAATGTTTGTCCCATGGAGCTGGTAGCTGGTGACGCACCTGCCCAGTCTTGTCTGTACAACATCGGCATCTCCTCGAACTCCCTCGGGGATCAGAGACCCGATGGCAGTGTTAAGTGTGCGGTTGCAAACCATCCAGCTAAGGTTATCAATTTGCCTGGAAAGAATTGAGTTAATGTCCCTGCGGAAGGCTGCCTTTCATCGAGGCAGCACAAAGCAGGCCCGATAAAAAGCCTCTTCAATGCCTGCTGCTGTGATGGAGCTGTTTGTGCAATTACAAATCAATCAGTCACCCCAAGCGTGCTGAAGATGTGATCAAGGAAATGTCACTGGGATTAACATTGGCTCACCAAAGGTTAGACAAATGAATGCTTCACTGTATATGTTTCATGTGGGATTTTTTTTTTGTCTGAATTGCATGTCAGAGAGCATGAGCTAGAATAGAATAGACAGTTGAGAGCTTTGAGCTCCCTAACCACAAACCTACCTTATAACCCCCTCACCATGATAACCGGTATAAAAGGGTCATTCTGTCATTCTCTGACACTCCTCCATGTTGTTGTTACATAGGTTCAGGCTATTAATAGAAGACCCCTCTCTAAGGTCAGTTGACTCACATGGCCACTGGTTAAAGTTGTCTTTTGTCTTACCCTACTGCCCTAACCCTGTGACCAGAGAAGAAACGCGACACGAGCGATCACTCCTAATGTGAACGGGAGTCGACAGCAGCGCGTGCGTCTCTATTCCCTCACCAGCAGCTGTTTGCAGATACAGGACACGCTCTCCTTGTGCCGAAGATGCTGACCAACATTTTTCAGTCTGTCAAGGGGCGACATGTCTGTGTCACCAGGCCCTGGGTGTGTTGTGGGATGACACAGCCGGGTCAACTCTTGTCTTACACAAACAGCCACAGCACATCTGTCAGGAGATGACAGGACGAGGCTTACCTGAGACTTTCACCTTGTCTACAGGGCCAAACTCAACTCCTTCACACTGAGGTCAGAGTCTGGGGGATTTGTGAACAGCTGAAGATCCCCTGTGTGAGGAGTGAACTTGACCAGAGCGGACGCGGAGCAGATGTTGAGGTAGCGACTGCAGAGATGATCCTGACAGCCCACATGGAAAACACACACACGCATGCGTGCACGCACACACACGCACACACACACTAGTACCCATTGAATGTAAAATATTCATAAGGTGCTTTGCATGGCGTTGAATGTGTGTGTGAAGACGGATGTTTTCAGGCAGACTGTGAATTATGAAGTTGACATTGTGCTCAGGTGTGTGTGTACACAGTTTTATAAACCAGTTTTGTTCATAAATGGTAAATGCAAGGGTAAATTGAGTTTGACTTTAAATCAAATCCACACGAATGTGTCATGAGTCCAGAGGGACATCCTCTCCAGGGTGAGTAATGGCAGGAAAACACGTTTACAGATAGTTAGGCCCAGCCATTACACAAAGGCTTTGTGTTTGTTTTGCAGTTCCCCAGAGGTTGCTCTTGTGTTGTGGATGGGAACACGCTCAAATCCTCTTTCTGGGGTACACCAGCAGGCCCCCTGAAGTGGGACTTTTTTGGGGCTCAGTGGAGGGTTCCCCCCGACTTTGTTTCCCCCAATCTGGTTACCAGCTTTGAGTCAGTGAAGCAGACAACAATGGAGAGCAGGGATGAGGCTAAAGGCTGGTTGCAGTCATGGCCTCTGCCTGGCTGAACTCATTTCAGGGATGATTTGCCTTGAGTGATATAAGCTGCTCGGATTACTGTTGAGTCTCTTTGTTCCTGGTTAGGGAAGGGGTCAAAACAAGCCCCCGAGAGCACAGCAACTCTACGTAGCATGCACTGGCAGATTTAAATTTTAGTATCTGTGCCCGGCATGCTATTTCATGGCTCTGCTTCCTCCTCTGAAGTTGAGCCATGAGACAGATCTGCTTCTTTAAACTCCGACAGAGCAGTGTCTGTTGCAAATGTACATTCACTTTGAGCAGACAAATGAGCAGAGCAATTTTACTGGATGCTTTCTGTGTGCGTGTCATGCCTGTTAATTTGTCTTCGCTGACATGAGCAAATTAGCCTTTTCAATGCAAACGTGTCACTTCACATTCCTCAATAGACCTAATCTCTGATCCGTTTTTTTTTTTTTTTCACTGAGACGTGACGAGAGAGAGTTCCTGTTTTTCCACAACTTCTAAAACGATAATTAATTTCTCAATAATGGAAGCTAACAATAGTAAACATTTAATTACATTACTGTTTTGTTCGGTGCTCTCCCTCATTGCCACATTGTTCCTCCATCCGGCTCCCCACGATAACATTTGCATATTTAAATTGGATGTGCTTCACTTGGCCCATGGGTACCCCCCCCTCTCACCCTCTCCCCTTTTCAGAAAAAAAGGCCAGAAAATTGCAAAACAACATGCAGTAGTAAAGAATAATGACCAAATACTGGCTTTTTGTGTACAACACATTCATCATTATGCTACATTTGTCCTCTATAATGTTAATTTCATTGCAACACTAGAAGTCAAGTGGCTCCTAGAGGCTATAATGTGCATTACAGCACTCGGTTTTGAATTGAACAAACAATATGCTTTAAAAGCCTTCACAGCACTACGGGGTAAGTGTCGGTAAAGAAGTTCCCACTTTCCAAAATAAAAACATATTTATGACAAACGCAGCTCAATCTCTTATTCATAAACACACTCCATTAAACCGTCTTCAAAAAGAATTCCTCGCAGTGTGTTAAGCTCTGCACTATAGCCCCATACACTTCACACTGCATGAACCATACGCTGAAGCATGAAGTAAAAAGCGCGCTGCAGGAGCAGTGTTGGGTCAGCGGCCGTGTTTGATCATCTAAGCCAGACTAATGTGCTTGGTTAGTTTCAGCCTCATGTTTTAAGCAAGGAGGGATACTTCAAAGAGTGGCAGTCCAAGGAGAATGCAGCATTCACTCACTAGATTATCAAGACCACTGGAGGTTGAGGTCCCCTCCATGGTGCTGCACGTACACAACAGTGACCTGGCCCTCTCTTTCTGATGAAGACATCTGGTCTTCTGTCACTGTATTCCACCAAGCTTCAAGGTTCAAAGGAAGGAGCACGGTGAGCCCACGGCAGAGTGAAGGTCCTGCGGAGGAGAGCAGCAACTTGACCGGAGGATTTTGTAATGGCATAACTGCACAGGAGGATTTTGAGATATCTTGAAATAGCTGTAAGATTTGATTCCTTTCTTTGATTTTTTTTTTTTTCAACTGATGGAGACAGTTTGACACAAAGGGCTTGAGTAAATTTAAATTCAACAGGGATCACCTGAGTTGAGGGGAAAGTGCAGGGAGGAGGAGGAAGAATCCAACAAATGGAGAACAGCCATCTGGGATGGGACTAACGCTTTCAGATTAAAAATGATTTAAAATTGGAAACTTGTTGAAGTGATGAACCTAGTTGCCTGCCAGTGAGCTGAGGATCCAAGGACAGGACCAAGTAAGGTGTGTATTGAATTGCACTACATGCAGCGTGGCTTTGTTATACCAATGAAAGACGTTTCTTTCGTATCTTAGATTTAGATTGCCAATTGATGTCGGGTAGCTGAACTAATGAGGAACTGGCTGATCGACAGGTTTCTGATTAGACTCAGATCCCTGGATCTATACAAGGTGTCAAAGACATCCGGTAGTGAAGCACTGCGGTGGCGGAATGAGGCTGACTAGATTAATGTCTTTACCATGGGACAGTTTCTCTGATCTGAGTTGTGCGGAAATATCGGCACACTGAGGAGTGTGTGCCCCACATACAACTGGACCAAGGCCGGCTAACCTGTGGTACCTGTGGCGAGCTAGTTTCACTGACAGCACTGATGTTTGCTGGGAACGAAGCAAAGGCGGCTATGTTTTGGCAGCTTTTGGTGGATGGTGAGGACCAGGGAATGGTCATCAGAATATTTGAAAATGAAGTGGGTGCAGGAGTGTGGGCGAGGGACGGTATATTACTTATCATCGGCCGGAGGAAACTGATTGCTTAGTTATTTGCATTTGCCAACAGACACGGCAGGGGAGCTGCTGGATCGTGCTTGCTCTGCGATCAGTTAGAATTAAAAGTAAAACCAAAGGTCAAAAATAAATGTGCCATAGATTATATTTACATCTCTCATTGCGGTTATTTTTTCCCACTCTTTCATGATTAGCATTGTTTTGCCGTCATACAGTTGTGTCCTTAAATAGTTATTCTCCACTTTCTTCCACTCCTCCTTGCTGGTCCGTTTGCCGTCTTGAATGTAATCCCACCCAGCCAATCACCACTAATCAGGGTGAGCCCCATGGTAAGCCTTGCCTCCACCTTGCGCCGACTCCAGGTCATTTTCTCCTCACTGTCTTCTCCTTGAGATGACCCATGTGATCACTTGTTCATGCTGCAGCCTGCCCCGTGAAATTACACAAACAATTTCAATAAAAGATTCTGTATGCCCCGAATAGTGTGTAAGTCAGCATCAAGCAGCAGCATAAGGAATCATTAAATCTCTAATATGAGGATTTCAGGCTGGTCTCATTAAAAGGAAATGAGCACAGGATTTTAGTTAAATAACTTTATTTTGAAATACACTCACTCAGAGACGTGTCACCCGCAGACAGAATGTTCCATAAATGTGTGTGTGTGTGTGTGTGTTTGTGTTGCAGGGGGTGTCAAGATAGATAAGCCCATGATTGATCAAGCAGATAAGCCCTTAATATGGTGCTTCTTACTGAGCTTAGAATCAATTCAAGAGGCTGCACAGATGCATAACAACCCAGTAATTTGCAACAGGAAGTTTTGAGAGAATCTCAATGGCTTCCACAGGGACTGTGTCTACAAGCTGCTGTTTTTGCTCTGGAAGCAACTGTGACCTCATTTTCCTGAACGCTTCTCTCACGATCTTATTGTTGCTAAGTTACAAGAACCATCTTCGGACACTTCCGTAAAACTCTGCTGTGAACCTTATTAAAAACGACATTGGGATTAATACTCCAGCAAGTGTGGCAACATACCCTCAAGTACTGATCAAGGTAGCTCTTCCTTGTTGATCAGTTTCCCATCTGGGCCTGTAGACAGTGACAGTGATTTTACCACTAACACAGTTGATACATTGCACTGATCAAATGCAACCATACAGCTCTAAAAACTCAACTGAATTAAAAAAATCAACGTGTTTGCTGGAGTCTGAATATTTAAAAAGGAAAAAAAAAGGTTGATTATTTTATTAGTCTTGCAATGGCAGAAACTGTAGTCGTAGTGCTTCCAAATATAACAATGCAATGTTCACACATTAACACATGTTCTGCAACATACTGGTGAATAATTCAATTACAATATAAACTGAAGAGCAGTGGGCAAAGGACAGAGCCCTGTGGAATCTCTTGTCACCAGATCCCCTTCATGAGATGATGATGATTAAATTATAAAATTGTCAATCTAATTTTACGGCACTGTTTTATCCAACAATACACCTGCACATCTTCACCTGGTTAATCCCGCCTGCCTACTTCACCTGAGAGCATAGAAAAACTTCCTTGAAGAAACCAATGACGGACAAATGAGAGGGAGGGAGGGAGGGAAGAGATTGTGGGCGTGTGTGCATGTGTCTGCTGTGTTTGAGAGAGAGAGAGAGAGGGAGGTGCTGCATCAACCCGGCATACAGCAGCAGCAGCAGCAGGCTGGGCTTAGGGATCTATTGTTCCCTGCTTTATTGCTGCCAGACCTCATTCTCTCTCAATAAGAAGCCAAGAGAGCAAGAGAAACAGGGAGGAAGAGGTGCGAGAGGAGACCTCGGCCCCCGCTCGTCCGGGATTACTTCTTCTTGGACGCGCTGGTGTGGACAAAGCAGAGAACACACTTAAGTCCAACACTCATCCTCGTGGACAGGCTTGCTTTTTTTCTGCAGACTGCATTGGGAACTACAGCGGTTGCCGTGCGGTGGCCATGGGGCTGCCCAGCAGAGCTGTGGGGACACCGGCAGCACTCTGGAGTGGGGCATCGCTGCCCTCTGTCTGGAAGGTAGCGCTGCTCTTTTTCTCCATCTGGGAGCTGGATGCACAAACCGCAGTGGAAAATAAACCCCTGTACATCTGGCAAACAGGTACGGTCCACCTCCTGTACTCATTTCCAAACCTTAGTTCCTGGAGATCCTGGGTTGCTGGGTGATTGTCCCATTAGCTGCTACTCTGGCACCCTGGATTAAATATTAATATGTAAATGTTTGTGTACATAACAGGATGAAGGGGAGCTGCTGAACTTGTTCAAAGTGTACTTCTTTTTTTTTTTTTTTTGCTTCTTTATTATCGTGCATTATGATTGCATCAAAAACACCTTGTGAAGAGGAAGAGGGATGGATGAAAGTTTCTTCCCTGAGCATATGATTTGCTGCAGAGACACATGTGGCAGAGTTTGATGCATTGGAGCCATCTTGCTACAGTGTAGTGGGGTAACATATTTACTGCAGTCCCTGAGGTGAATATCTCTTTTCCCCACAACTGAGGTTTAGAGGAGTGGGCTGTGCTGCCCATCCATAGGCTATTCTTCCTTCTTCCAGGCTGAGGCATATGGGACTCTCCAGCTGCCCAGTACGACTATTTGGTTCATTTATCAGTTTGACATGTGTGCAACTGATGAGAAATGGTGCGTGCACTGTAGTCACATGCGGTTCCTTGCTGCATGGAGGGAATACCACTGCGCTACAGTAGACATGGAAACACTCCATTTGAGTGATGAAGCAGGTTTTAAATTTGGTGAAAGATAAACCAAGAGGTGAATGTTAACGAGTTGTACCAGAGTGGTCGTGATCATAATCTTTTACAGGCAGATGAGCAGTGCACGGCTCTCTGTTGTTGCTGTTTTGGGTGGTGCCTCCCACTGATCGAAAGCCCATTCACTGTGAGAGAGCAGCACATGGTCAGAGGAACACAATACTGATGCATGGTTGAGCGAGCAAAGTGAAGGAGTGGGAGAAGGAGGGGAGCAAGAGTAGGGGCGGGGGTGGGTCGCCCTCACCCATCAGGACAGGAGTGCCCTTCGGATGCAGCTGGAGATCAATGTTCACTTTCACATCTGTCTAATCTCTCTCTCGTTCTTTGGATCAATGTACTGGTTTCATTGGGACCCTGCAGCCCCTTCCCACCAGTAGGGGCTGATCAATGGGTATAGTCCCGGTATATCAGCTTGTGGAATCAATGCTGGCTTTAGTGGGAATACTAAATGTAATCTAAGTGCTATCTTTGTGAGTCCTGCTGAAATTAAGATTTGCTTCTGTTTTAATTATTTTGTTATATATCCTTAGTGTTGAAATTTTGAGTTGTGCACATATGCAGTAAAAGACCCAATTATCAGAAATAATTGAGTTAATATATTCTCTCTGCAGCAATAGCAGACCCCCCCTCCCCCATGAAACGAGTTCTAAGATGGTCTTTAATGCACTGCTGTTTTTTAAATAGTAAAACAGATATGACTGATTTAAGCCTGGATTTTCTCAAAATCTGGAATGTAGCTCACTGTCAGAATCATTGCAAGATAAGATGCATATTGCAATAAGTGGCCATTGATCACCCACCTTTAACTGCCAATACTCAGCAGATGACGAAATACCATGTGCTAATGAGTGCTAGCCTAAGCAAGTGCTCCAGCTTAGATTTCCAGTGCAATACAAACCCAAAAGGTGAAGTGTATTGAGGAATAGACAGCAGCAATTGATCATTGATAGATAACGCTACATACAAATACATCATTTTATCTTTGAGTTCAGTCACAGCCAGTAAGAGGCAAAAGACCTATATTGATGTTTTTTCACACACCAGTTTCATTGTTTACACCCTGTGCGAAGGAATGAAAATCCTATGGTATTATGTGTTCTACCTCCCACTGTGTAAAGACAGGGGTGGAGATTAAGGATAGAGAAACCAGAGCAGATTGGCCAGACAAAGCTAACCTAGATACGGCATAGACATGTTTATGTGTGTCTCCTCTCGGCTTAAGTGTGTCGGCACTTGGCTCCCCGATGCTAGTTTGGCTCACAAACAGGAACTTGCCACTGCTGTTGATGTAAATGGAAATGATCTAATATTCCATCTTGTGCTCTTGCATCTGATGTCACGTTTTTGGTGAGGTCCCACCTTCCCAACGCAGCCCCGATATACTCAACACAACAATGCAGGAGGCTCTTCCTGCACCTCAATAGCTTCTGTGTTGGATATTTAAGAAGGAGATGTAGGAGCTGTGGAGACAAGTCTCTTCCCTAATTGTTTTCAGTTACACATCTACGTCTACAACTCTAGTGCAGATGGGCTGCTGGAATTAGCCACAGGAATAATATGTGAGGGTGGGTCCTCAAGAGACAACTGTTCCCAGCAATATGTGCACCAGAGCCCAGGGACATAGTGTAATTTAACTAAATGTACTGTGGTTGTATTAGTATCTACTTAATGATCCCCTGTGGACCACAACCAAGACTGAAGTGTAACCAAGCTGGGGATGCTAAATGAAACAAACAGATGAGCGATCATGTCGCATTACTCTCCTAAATATCTGCATATGTATGGATTCTGCGGCATTGTGTAATTTGGCACTGCGTGTAATGTCTTTTGGCAAAATAATTGCTTGTGTTGTCTCAGTGTTTGATGCAGAGCAGCCATAGACAGAAGGTTGGGGATTATTCCTGTTCCTGCATGTTGCTCTCTAGGATTTCCTCCCACACTGTGCAGGTAACCAGCACATGTTCAAGCAGGGCTTCTTTCACAACTTTGGTCTTTGATTCATTCTGAGGAAAGGTTCATTACTTTTTTTTTTTTTTCGGAAAATCAGTTCATTTTCTTTACTACAGCCCATATTTATGTCGTATTAGGTGAGGCTGTGTACAGACATAGTAAAAAGACAACAAAACCTCCATGAGCTGATTAAAATAACATGTAACAGAGCATTGTCATACCAGTGGCTTCTTACTGTTTTGTGTGAATACAAGATTTCTGAGGCTGCAGATGAATGGCATGCGCCCTACACACTCAAAATCTGATGAACAGTGGCTCTTGAAGCTGCCAGCATGCCTCAAAACCATTGTTTGTGCTGTTTATTTCCAGTTTGCTCTCATTTGTCTTTTCCTAGCGACCTTCTAACCATCAGTAATGCTGTCAGTGTAGCTGGAGACTTCCTGTACTGGTGCGGGACAACAATGGTCTCCGCAGAGCTGAACAAGCCAGAGCAATGACTGATGGTAATTACTGGGGCAGGTCCTCGCCAGCTTCAGAAAGATCCAATGAATGGTGGTCATTTAGGGCCACATAAACCACACACACGCACCGATGACAACAGTGTGTCTGCATTGTCCTCGTGTGGCGTGCGTCTCTGTTTGGGCCCTCCACCACAGATGCCCGTGTCCATGTGGCGCACAAAAGAAAGAGGAGGCTTCACCTCGAGTCACGTGACTCGCTCTTTGTTCTTCCTCCAGTGTCCCCATAGAATTACCCCCCTCCCTTCCCCTCCGCAGCTCCCCCACGAGCACACACTGTCACCGTCACCCACTTCCCCCCTTTCTCAAGGTGACCTTTAACCTCAGAACTGAGAGGGGTCTCATGAGGGCATCGCTGCAGAAAAGCAGGCGGGGGCGGACAGTGAAATACAGCAGCTTCTCCGGATCAAGTGTCAAGTGCTTAATTCAGCCATTTACAACAGTACATTTAATGTGCTGAGGGTGAGCTGGAGGTCGACTGACTCAGATGGATGAAGATACTGTTATTCTCATTTTAGTCTAAAGATGCCAGTAATGTGTTTAAACTGCATTGATCGCTTTATTCTGAGCCAGGGAACCAGGGTTCCTGTGATGTGGAAGGTGTTGATTATACTGGGAAGACCAGAGAGAATCACCAGCAAGTCTCCAAAGCTTGTTCGCTGCTACGATAATTGTTTTTCCCCAACTCACACATTTGATAAAACAGCCATCTTGTGAAGACAGCGAAACAGTGATGAGTTTAAGAGACAGGTTTTTATTGGAGCCAATGCAAAATGAAGCAGCTGAGGGAGAGCAAATACTTATTATTATTTGACTGGAGACCAGAAGTGTTACCTTAAGAGTTGCCCAATGTCTGTTAGAATTTAAACAGTAAAACAACCACTGATGTTGGACAAGCATTTCTGTGAAAACATATGGAAGTTCATGAGTAATTAAAATTGTTATGTTGAACACACACACACAGGAGTGTTAGAAAGGCCTGGAGCTGGAGGATATTGAGCAGTGCCATTAAGGCGTGTGGAATTATTTCTGGTTTTGATGAGATTCATCAGGTGCCAAATTACAGCTATTATTCTGTGTGGGTCTGAAGGAGCTAAATCCAGCTGTTCAATTCTGCCTGGCGGGCTGCCCCAGGTGGTGTGGTTGTGTAGAGAAACACACACACACACACACACACAGGTGCCCCACTACTCCACTGAACTCAGCACTGTGTCTTTGTCTCTCTCTCTCAACCGCCTGCTGTCTCTAATCGACCTTGTAATCCTCATTAACACTGACACACTCTTATTTCTCTTTTCTCTTACTTGACAAGTAAAAAAGAATTTATAATGAGGTAGTTTAGTATCTCACCACCCTAACAAAAGCAGAGTGACATTCGTGCAATTCGTCCCGCATCTACCTCCTTGCTACTTTATTCAGTTTCTTTTATTTCTCGCACACATACAACTAGAAGCACACACACGTGGATGGGCATTGTGTGTGTGTGTGTGTGTGTGTGTGGCATACCTCATTACTTCCAGAGAGAGGCCTGACAATGGGGGAGGAGTGTTGCTGTCAGTTTGCCACCAACAGGCAGTGGAACCAGGGAGGCTGAGTAATTACATGGGAGTGGAGTTTGTTCGATCCGGGTGCAACTCCACTGCATGGCCGCCACCTCGTCTGTTAGCTGACATGAGGCCAGTGCAGACCAAAATACACACACGCGGTTTGACTGATAAATGCGTTTGCAAATATACAGGGTTGACACTGGCCAATTATTCACCACGGGGCTGGTTTAAGGAATTGCTGACGGGCCTCTCGAAGCCACAGTGTTCCTTTTATTTCCAAAATGAAAGTGTGCGAAAGGACCAACAGCTCAGAGCTAAGTCATGGGTATTCTTTGAGCTGTTTATGTTGTAGGGTTAAACGGTGAAGGTGATATTGAGGAGAGGGCTTTAGGTCACTCTAATCTGAAGGAGATGTCAAGAGCATGTGAAATAGCTAGCACGCCACGTATGGAGGCTTGAGCCCTCTGGCAGCAGCTGCAGGTTTGCTTTGTGCCTTTGACAGGTTTCCCCCCAATTTCATGCTGACATTGCCCCAACAATAAACACATGAATGTGCGCATACACATTAATCTGGCTTGTAATTTTAGACAGAGCAGAATAGCTGCTCCGTTGAGCTTTCTACCTCCCAGGAGTCATATATATATTTCACTGGAAAATCAGAACTTAAAACTTTGACCTGCTTTACGATAACATGCTGATGTGGGCCACTTCAGACAGTGGTGCTCTTCTGGCCTTCTTGTAGTTGGAACAAAATGGATGTGAGCCTAAAGTGGCCCACTTGTAAGATAGCAAATGTGACCCAAATATCC
The DNA here is from genome assembly GCA_016785235.1 of Pseudorhombus dupliciocellatus. Lineage (NCBI taxonomy): Eukaryota > Metazoa > Chordata > Actinopteri > Pleuronectiformes > Paralichthyidae > Pseudorhombus > Pseudorhombus dupliciocellatus. The sequence continues at coordinate 765,684 of JAFBJW010000069.1, forward strand.
CAAAGACAGAGCTCTAGGCAAGGTTTTATTTGATCGCAAACTATAGCGACCCATGCAGAAAGCAGGGGAAAGTGCCTGACTAGCACAAATCAAATCTGGGTTTGGCACCTTTGGTTTTAGCCAAACAAGAGAAAAGCCACCAAAGAGCCATGATCATTTTAACTGAATCCCTCCACATTTAGATCTAATATGTTAGCAATCAAACCCAGATTCACAGATTTTGCATCTTTAAACACAGCTCGCTTGCTTTTTGAAACAAGACAAGGGATAAGAGCGAAGTGGAGCAGGTGTTGATTGCCAGAAAGAAAGGCTGCCAAGCAACTCTGTGTGTGCGGGTGCAGCCTTTGCCGAACAATACCAGTTCAGCTAACCACATTACAGCGATTAGCACCGTCTTCCTGCACTGAGATAAACCCTTGCTTCCCTCTGGCTAACTTATGCTCTCCTTGCGGCTTGATTAGCTCTGGGAAACGTGCTGAAGGATTGGCCTAAGCAGCATTAAGAGATCAACCTGCTTCTCTCTGTTAGAGATCACCTCCAGCTAAAAGACACTTGATCTAAAGACAGAGCCAACTCTTACCTTCAGTAAGTAAACTATTATATTGCATCATTTCTAAACCTAAGCCCAACTGTAACTATACTATTGACTCTAATTCCTGAGCCTAAAAGTTTCAGCCCAGGGCTATACTTTGTAGTAGCTACACTGTTATTATTTCTTAAACATAGTGGCCCAGTTCTTTTTGTTTAGACATGGTACACTTTGATTTGACAGCTGTTGGGGCAACAAAGACAAAAAAAAAAAATAACCTGGGGCTGGGTAATCACTTCCCATCCCTTGCTTACCTTGGGGGATAGTTGTTTGGACAAGTTTATTAGAACAAACATAAAATAATATGAAAAATGTGAGTTTCTCACTCCACAAAGTGCCTGCTCACTGTGGGAACGCTTTCTTTAAAATGTTTAATGCCTTGAGAAAATGTCTTTTATTATTTCTAACATCCTGGCTTAATTAAGACAGGACAAATGGTCCAATTAAAAAAAGACGTCCAGCTTCTCAGTTTTGTGAGACGTAAAGAAGGAAGAGTGAAATCTCCCCCTGACCAACTTGCTGCCACAGCTGCAGGTGCAGCCTGTCCCGTGCCTGCTTACGTGTCCAGTCACACTCCAATCCAATTACAACCCTGCGAGATCTGAACCTACACCAGAGAAGAACATGATGCAACACAGCAGCATCGCAAGCTCGAAAATGACAAAGGAAGAATATTCAGATGCTCTTCTGCCACTCTTACAGCACAAACGAAAAATTAAGCGGCTCTAATACATTGTGGAAATGAACATTTGTGGGATAACCATTTCCATTTCACTCTCTCACTTTCCGTTTTCATCAGCTGCCACTTTGTGTGCGGAGAACTGTGTGAGACCATGGCTGCGTTGGTCACAGACACACTTAAGGCTAATAAGGGTGAGGCTCTTGTAATGGATATAATGGCTTTAATGATGGAGTCATGCAGTGGTGGGTCATCAGACTCAGACTTGTATGTGAGTCTCACCTCCACACCGTGCTGCCAGTGGCAAAGACACAGTGATATGGTGGCCACGTTGTATTTGAGTTTTGTAGGATGGCAAGGAAATGACACAAGGAGAGATTCACCTCTGACAGTCTGTGCAGCCAGACTGATAAGATGGGGAACACTTAGGAAGAATTATTCATCATATGCTTAAATCTAACTAACCCTATAAATACACGGGTGATTCTTCCACCAAATTTGTTCTAAATCAATGTAATACTTCTTGTAAACTTGATGAACAAACGTGGGAGCAGAACTTTTTACACAATGCATTTCTTATCCTATGTGGCACTTTGTCATGAATACTGTATTGAAGCCTCTAAGGGTATTTCAACTTCTAGCCTTGTTTTGAATTCTATTAAATGAAGAGTAATTCGGTTGAGAATGAGAAACATAGAGATGGATGGGAGGATATGAGATATGAAATATTAATTCTTAATACCAGCAGCACACAGTAGAAACCCCCTTAAATAGCTGCACTTTAACTGCAGTCATCACTGTATTATTCATCAAGGCTTGGAGGCAGTGGCGCCCTGGAAGACACAAACACAGTTACACCAGTCATCCTTGGCCTAATGAGGCCCTGAGGAGGCCGCTGAGGTCAAAACACAACCAGATCCCAGCAAGTGAGCTGTCTGTTTCTCCGTCGAAAGAGACACACTCAGCCTTTAATAAATGATCCTCCAGTTATGAAAATAAAAAAAGGCAGCAGTGCCCATGCCCCCTGTGAATGAGAGGTTAAATTCAAGTTTCAAGTCACCATAAAAAAAATATTATCCAGCACTGTGTCACAGCAGTGTGCTCCATATCACCCTTCTTTTTGGATTCCCTTAATAGTACAGCCAGACAAAGCAGAGGAGGATCAGATGTTTTCTGAAAATAAAGAAAAGGAAGTAAAAATATGAGAAAATTATTAGAGCCATTTTTAAAAAGTGGGATATTCAAATTAATGAAGTTATGATCCTACTTTTGGATTACAGCTGCTTTCACCTATTCACAGATGAGCAAAATCTACTGGAAGTAATTGTGACATAAAATAAAAAAATACTCCAAAAAAAGTGGAATCAGAAGAGCAGACATATAAACAAATGGAGAGAAGGGGGGGGGGGGGGGGGGGTGGTTGAGGCAAACACCCCACAACCATTTTACGACGTAATAGAACAAAAGCAATTAGGTGACGCTGCACCCGGCACGTACCCCCACCAGCAACCGCACAACCCTCCAAGGACCATCTGTCAGCAGCAGCGAGTGCACAGAAAGACAAAAGATGAAACAGGGAGGAAGAGCGTCAGCGCCAGCAGACATGCAGACACACAAGCTTGAGTTACTACTGGGCACGACTTCATTAAATAGCCTTGTATTCACATTTTTTCATCTTCTCTCATGCCCGTCCAACCCAGTTGTTTCCATCCTGCTTGCTTTGATGCCAATCCTTCTGTCACCCAGTGTCATTTACAGTAAAATACTAACAGCTGACACGTGGATATTTAAAATATAATTAGAACTAATATAGCAATACAATTTTTTTTCTTTTTTTTTTTTACATGTTGTAAAACTACACACAATCCGGAAAATAAATTGGCTAAGATGTGCAACGTGTTTGTACATAAGTAAAGAGAAGTTTTTCATGTTATCATGTGATCACGTTATCAAAAGAATATTTTAAATGTTTCCACGATAAGTTACCTTTGGAAAGTTAGGTTACATTCATTATGTTAAACTTTTATATTCAAGATCGCCATTTCATCTAACTACTCATTCAGTTCACAAGTTGCTCTCCAACATAGCGAAGTGCAAGAATTTCAACCCCTTTCAGCACTTTGACTACTTGAACTCCGCTCAGCACTTCTACTGAATGACAGTCTCATTCAACACACAAATCAAATCTTCTCATTCAGCATTTCCGTCCAGCCGTTTCAGCTGAAATTAAAGTCGTCTGTCTGAATTATCAGGGCGATCAAAGCATCAAAAGTAAAGTAAAACTTGACGAGTTCCCTGGGAAAGAAGACCCGCCGCAGGAAATCAGACCCGAGCTTCACATTGCTACAGTTAGAAGCTGAGCACACAAGTTTGCTAATCACGTTAAGAAAGCTGATACATTTAGGTTCTCAAAATAAACACATTCAGCAACTTGGTCCTGAAGTTTTCCAATGTGCTTTAACTTTGATTGACTGAGGGTCCTGGGTTTATAGGACTGTAACGTATTGTAAACATTCAGTCGACATCAGTGTTGCTGTGACACCTCCAGACACTGTTTTCACATTCCAGATGCATTAAGAGAACAGTCATCATCCTGCAGCGCCTCGAGGAAGAAAGAACTGTGCAAACATGAGTTCCTAACTAAAAATAAACACTGCTGCTTATGAGCTTGTGATAATGAATGCAGAGTGAATAATGACATTAAATGGAAAGTGTTATTATCAGCTGGATCAAAGCTGTGAGCTTGGATGCTACACATGTGATAATGAGGCTACATAACATGGAGGAAGTGTCTTCACCTTTTATTCACCGATTGTTTCGGTCTGATTGGAGGAAGTGAAACGGACGATATTGATGCTTGCATCGCCTTGCACTGATTCACTTACAGCTTTGTCTGTTTAGAAACATAATGCCTTCAACAAGCTGCCACAGTTTCCGCTACTGCACTGTTCTTCTTCGGCCGTTCTTTAACTAAAGCAACAGCACAGGTGTGCTCATCCTCTGAGGTTTAAAGGTCCTGAAGAGCACAGAGAGTAAGTGGGATAAATGAAGAGGAGGCCGGCTTCCTTCGTGTCATTTTTCATCTGCAGCTACAGAGCCTGAAGTTACTCTGTGAACTACAGACAGTTGGTTCCATTCATCATACGCATGGCCGTCGCTGAGCGGTACTCTTCCAAATCGCCTTCCTCTCTCTTTCCCACAATGCACCATTACACCGAATCAACCAGCTGCTCTCTGCCTCATTGGGGCATTGGGTTCTCGTCTTTTGGGACTCGTCAGCTGAATATAACAGTCGGAAACACAGCAGTGTGAAGGCCATCATTGAGGTTGTAGATATTGATTTTTTTTGATGACAAAAAAAAATGTAAATCAGGGTCAGGGTCAGCAGACGCTTGTACAAGTGTAAGCGTCATCACCATTGGGCCAGAGGCTCTGCTATCAGTGAGTCCTCCGACCGATGGTTTCTTTGGGAGGTGGGGAGGTTCCCACAGCTCCAGGGGTCTTGATGTAGATCTGAGGGAATACTGGGGGCCCAGCTGGTCAGCATAGACTTTTGAGACTGTAGGGTGACTCACCATCTGGGCCTGGTGCCTTCCTGATCTTCTAAGATCCAGCAAACGTCGTCTTCATGAATCCGGGACGCAGGTGGGGAGGGGTGAGGTAACTGTGGGAGGTGCAGCCGGTTGTGTGATGTGACGCGAGTGAGGGGCGTGAATATGAATGCTAATGTCGGCCAATTGGAGGTTCTCCACAGTGCGGGGGGATGGGATCCTGTAGCTGGAGAAGCCCCTTCATACTGACGTAGGCTCGTTCGCTGGCCTTTATCTGGCACAACAGAGCTTCTATCCCTCGTGAGACATTTAATAATCCAGTTCATTTATTGACTTGTCCTATAATAATCAAGAAAGTCTGGATGTTCTGGGCTCCACGCTGTTTATCTAGTCAGCCAGGTGTTGGGATGCCTCACTAACACAAGCATGGGGCTGGGATCTAAGAGCCACAAAGAATAAAGGAGGAAAAGTCCTGCCGAGGATAAAAAGGTGTGCAGCTCATGATGAGAGACTGCAGAGTTTTTTTGTGAACACCATGACATCTGCACACCAACCTTTGTTTATCTAAAGCCAGATTCAACCTCCCCTTGTTTCTCCTGATTGCGCCGTTGCTGCTCGGAGGAGATAAAAACCAGGCAGCTGTAATGAGCTGTCTGGGGTGGACTCACCGAGCCAGCTGAGCATGAAAAGTCGGGTTTGTCCTGTTGATGAGCAAAAGTTCATCCTTTCTGTGGTCTACAGAATGCTGATTTGCCAAGTGAATGGTCAGCAGTGGTGCTGGAACACCCCGTGGAGAGCGCCTACTTCTCCGACCAACTCCATGAAACTTGAATTGTAAAATAATTTGTGTGCAGTTTTTCAGGGAGAGTAAGTGTTGAAAAAGATGGAGCGGGCGGAACATGAAAAGTGAAACCCCAATGCCCTCAAGTGTCTTCACAACAGTTGAGCTCATTTAAAGCCGCGGGGAGTGAGTGATGACTTTCAGTGCCAAGCCAGAAATGCTAAAAGCCATGTGCCATGGCGTGTAAGCACTGAACTTGTGGACAAATCGGGATTAGGCTAAAGGCTAACTCCAGTGGACCTGACCCCTGATCTCCACTGTTGGCTAACGTATGCTCACCGGACAACAGGGTGATGTTTGTTTTGCTTTGAGAGCCAGCTGGTTGTTTGTTTTCACTGAACAGTGGCCACACAGCCGAAGTCCGGATGATGCTGCTTCAGATCTTCTATTAACTTTCGTCCGGGTCTCATGGTGCTGATGTGGCTGTTTCCTGCCTCGGCCTGTCCACTCATGTCCATCATGTCTGCACGCCCTGCACGCCCTGCATGTCCCGTCTCTTTAACTTCTCAACCGCTCAGTATTGCACTGAGATGTTTGTGTCTGTTTGACATTCCCTGGTGTGTCCGTTGTGCACCAGCGGCCAGCAAAATGAAATGGTCTGCATACTGCACTGACACATGGACACATGCACACACAAACTTACAAATATATCGCACACATCCCCAAAGCTCGTGCTTTTCTCTTTTCCCTCTCAGTAACACACTTATTTCGCATCATTAAATCTCTGTTTCTGGTAACTGCCAGATTCACTCCGGCCATTCATAACCTCGCCGCCTCAGAAAACAATTCTTTCCACTTCATCATTTACTGCCAGTGCGTTAAACAAAATGTCACAGGCCGACAAGTGCCCCACCTCCTTAATGGCTGTAATTTGCTCGCTGCTTGCAGGGCAATGACAAGTGAACATTATTGCCAGAATTGGTAAGTGTTGGCGTCTGACTTGCTCTAAACAAAAGGGAAAGAGGCCGGGCTGATGTGTTTCTCCGCTTAATGTGTTGTCATCAGACGACGACGTGTGGACGGGAAAAAGAGGAGGGGACATTTGTCACTGTCCACGTTATGCTGCATAAACTTTCTGCCAGTGTTTGCCGACTGGTATGAAATCTCATTGCACATTATGTCTGGCTCTTGTCCAGACTAATCCAAGACTTTCGCTCATGCGCTGCAACTCGGAAATTTCCCAGACAGCACCCAAAGGAGCTGCAATGTGAGAACGCAAATGTCTGAATAATTAGATGGGTTTTTATCCGTCCAGCTCCCTAGTACAAAGACGTTGCGATGTCTCACTGAGTCCCAGCTTGATTAGAGCCCGTCTTTGACTGGAGATTACACGAGGAGCGTGAGGGAATGTTGATGACCTTTTTTATCCTGGCTCCTGCTCGCTCAAACCCTTGCCGAAACTAAAGAGAGCATTTCCAGTAGGAGTCTCGCACAGACGGTCTGAGAAAAGCAGAGCTGTTGACAATTTTTAAATCTGTTTCTGTGGACAGGGTCATGAGTTTGTACGTGAGATGGCACAGCAGAAGTAAACAGGGTTGATACCCGATTCACATTTGTGGTGCCCTGTAGTTACTCGTTAAAGCCTTTTATACTGATGATGGCACTTACTCTTCAACAGAATATAAACTGTCCAGGTGAATACATTTAATATGGACTACATCATATCTGCACAGGCTGGGACTAGTATTACTCTTATGAGGGTGTAACACTTTTCTGATGGCTGCCCGCGCTTTAAACAATTTAATTAAATCAAATATTGTGTTGCATCAGTCGAAGTACTATGGAAAGAAGTGAAATATGTCAAACTTTATTTTCCATAGCTCTCTCTCTCTCTCACACACACACGAGAGAGTAAAGAAGCGTATGGTAGGCGATGGAACTGCATGGCTGCTGGGCAGTTTGCTGGAGTGTGTCCTGTGTGTCTATCTCAATCCACAGCACGACCTGCTCTGTGGGACACAGACAAATTGCAACAGACACACAGAGAGAGAGAGGTGTAGGAAAACGAAAATGTTCTTTTCCTGTTTCCTGACATCGTTTTCTTTTTATCAGCGCTGGCACCAGCCTCAGAAAAACTGTTCTTTATTTAAATGTACAATATTGAGGTTGATCTTCATCATCTGACATATGATTTGATTTTAAATGTCAGACTGTTCCTTTAATCAGGTTTTTTTTTTTTTTTTTTTAAAGTTGAGTGAGCTTCATTTTACATCCCAGCCCTTGAGACACTGGAGTGAATGTGTGAAGCAAGAATGTTCAGTTCAGCTGCAGTTTGCTCCCCTTAAGAAGTGTCAGTCAGGCAGGACTCTACATTTAAAGCCTGGTGTTTATCAGTAGGAGAGCGATCAAATGTTGCCACTGACCCTCCCAGGCTTCCTCCTCACTGGCCTGTCTCTGCAGTCACTGGTTTGCCACATTTTTTTAAAGTTGAGTGAGCTTCATTTTACATCCCAGCCCTTGAGACACTGAAGTGAATGTGTGAAGCAAGAATGTTCAGTTCAGCTGCAGTTTGCTCCCCTTAAGAAGTGTCAGTCAGGCAGGACTCTACATTTAAAGCCTGGTGTTTATCAGTAGGAGAGCGATCAAATGTTGCCACTGACCCACCCAAGCTTCCTCCTCACTGGCCTGTCTCTGCAGTCACTGGTTTGCCACACATGCCGCAGTGTCTCTTCCACAGAAAACAGAGCAGAATATTCAGGGATGTTGCGTATCCCGGGGAGGCTGCCGTTGACTGCTCCCCACCGCTGACTTTTTGCTGATGCTCAGTTTTCCTTAATGAGACCGAGCCGAGCAGCACAGTGGGAGAATCCAGAGGCTGAGATGGAGAGGCCCTCCCTGAGGTGATGGAACGTTGCAGCAAACTAATTACAATGAGACAGTGTGCTGCACATCCGCTGTGATCACACTGGACTATTAGGGAAGTTGCGTGAAAAAGGTGCTGGATTATTTACAGTGCAAGTGGAAAAAATAAACTGAACAAACTATACAGGAGACATAGACTTACTGAGCAGGGACAGTCACAAAGAACCTCTTGTGGTCTCTACCTTAAATAGACGCACCAATCAGGTGAGGTCACTTGGGAGAGTCCATTAGGAGGGGGTAAAAGAAAGAATTATACTCACCACAATCATTTTTAAAACTTAAACATGAACAAATACACATATAGATATTTATTAATAAATACCTTATTCAATCAATGGCTTAAATGCCTCACCTTAATAATAATAATAATGAAAAACATAGCTCACTGGCTGTGGAAGCAGGTTGGGGTGTTGTGGTTCCTTCATCCTGTATCTTATATCATAGGAATAGGGTTGTTTTGGTTTGGTGTTAGAACCGCTCCACAACTGTGAAAATGAGCTAACAACCCAGGCTGTTGTTTCCTGGATGTAGATTTCCATCAGTTCATGCTCCAAAAGATTTGTTATGTACCACTTTTTAAGTCTCTGTGCTTCCACCCCAGACTACATCTATGCTATTCTATCAGGGACACTTGTAGTACTCTGGGTGAGTTTTGTTGTTTTACAAAAGAAAACAAAGGGTCCGATGGCTTAGACCACGCCAGAACTAAAGCGCAGTCAAACAGACAGCCTCAGTTTCTGGCTGTGCAAAGCAACTGACTGTCTTTGTGATTATATCCAACTGAGTCACTGGAATATGTTTAATAATATAGAGGTAGATGTGCGTTATCATCTGCTTTGTCTTTGTGTAAACCAATGAATTGTATGCTGTGTGTCTGCGGTGTTGTATGGAACTTTAGAAGCAGGTTGAGCCTGGATTAAGATGAGCGCTCCCTGCATGCTTAGCTGTTCTCAGCGCTCCTGTGGGAGACCTCAGTTTTCCATTATGCCCAGCCAGGTGAATATCACTGCAGGGCGAGGCAATCATTCCCCAGCCAGTGCATGAAATGATACTTTAACATTAAATATTAATGCGAGCTATTGTCTGACAGTGGTGCCCTCCATCAGGCTGATGTACTCTGGGAACCCAGAGAACCCGTTTGTCATTTTACTCGGTGCATGTCAGTGTTCAGTGTATAGGCCCAGCCACTGAAATTTGAAATGCCCAATTATTTTCAACAGGCTGCTACTATGAGAAAGTACTGTAACACACATACTGTATATGTACAAATCTTCTTGTTTGTACAATGCAGTCATTTTGTTGATTCAATGTGGTTTCCTTTCTTTAAATGTTCCCTGCTTTATTTGTGTGTGTACAAAGCTGATTTTCTCTTCAAGTCCTCAAGTGATGTTTTATCTTTCTTTTAAATACACGCATCTCGGCAGCTCCGGCGCACATCCCTCCAGAGGCCCTGCATTACCCCTTGGGGGAGAACTAGTGTCTCTTGAATTCAATTAGATTCTGTGTTTGCTGTTCACTGTAGACACTGCAAATGCTGTGTTGTTTGGTTAATTGCTGAAACAATGAATACATTATTCAACCCACCCAAGTCATTCATCAATTCAAATTTGCCGGATATTACCTGACTTCAACATTACACACACTATGTAGGGAATTGTGTGGCTTTGGAAAAGACAGCTCATATAAAGATGTTTCATTGATAAACTAGTTTCTTGATTCAATGCCATAGTCCCAATGGATCATTTAGACACGGAGTATTGAAAATTAGAGATTTTATATTGTGGTATCTTAAGCAGTGAACTAGTGTAGACACATCTGAATAATATCAACAGTGAGGAAGTAAATGAGACTCCAGAGGTTCAGTTCCTCTGTGGAGACTTGATCTGTGCTGCTTTGTGTGAGTGGATTTCAGCACCAGGAGCTGTCCACTGACCCGTGTTTCTTCTGTCAGCAGCTTGTGAACTGAACAGCAAATGTATGGATTCAAAACCTGGAAATTACATACTCTTTGGATGAGCCAGCTCAGTTTGATTTCCAACCCTTGACTTCTGTTCCTTATAAATTCATCAAAATTCATGGATTTTACTTTTTCTTTTTCTTTTTTTTTGTCCTCTCTAGCTAATAAGCAGCATATGCAGTCATGACGGCTCCCACACAGCCTTAGGATGTGTGTGAATTTTGTTGCTCGTGCTGGAACAGTTTTAACTCTCCAAGAATGAATGTAGCCCTGGGCAAAGTTCTTTGTATTTGCAACCATTTATTTTTTGTCATTAACATCATAATTGCCCCTATTTTTGTCTACTACCAGAAAAGAACATTGCAACGCCTGAACTATGAAACTACAAAGCGATGATCCATAACAAGGCAACCACATCATGGCATCTTTGTCAGTATCTCCTTCCTGTAGTTTCTTCTGACATAAAGGGGACATATACCCAGAATGTCACACAAATATCTGGCAGTTGAGTAAAAAAATCTACAATTATGTTAGTGCCATCCTGCAGGCACCAGATCACCACATCTGCACAATATGTTGTAATTTAGCTCCTGTGGTTGCACATCCCACCTCCTGAAGGCAAACTGCAGCAGCCCAGTTAAGTGGTTCATCCCCCTGTTGAGTGCTGGGCAGGAGGGAAACGTGTGTTCAGCAGCTGTCAATCACATCACACAGGTGTTCAGAGCTCTGTTGTTTGTCTCAGGAGACTAGATCTTCCAGTGGAAATTGCGGTATGCTCTGGGAACTCATCCACTTTTATTATTGAAGTCAATACAGTCAGATGATTAAAATCTGTATTTAAATCTATCTATCTATATACCACATTTTGACTGTATATATATATATATATATATATATTAGATACCATGTTTTAGCAGTACATTGTTTAGATTGGACAATTTGAAATAATAAAATTCATTGGAGCACTTGCACAGCACATCCATCTGCCCAGCTGCAGCCCTGCACACATCCCCTCTAATTCTGATCTTCATTAGGCCACATGATCATTAATATTTCAATGCAGCCACAGCTGATTTGAATATATTAATATACAACAGTCAGCATGGCTTATTTGAAGATGTTCAGAAGCTGTGCCTGAGATGGAGAGCTGGATATTAGAGACTAGGATGAATTAGAGGAACGCGTTTCGCTCTGCATAGAAATCATCTTTACATCTACGTGCCCCAGACATCCCTTCTAATTCTGATCTTCATTAGGCCACATGATCATTAATATTTCAATGCAGCCACAGCTGATTTGAATATATTAATATACAACAGTCAGCATGGCTTATTTGAAGATGTTCAGAAGCTGTGCCTGAGATGGAGAGCTGGATATTAGAGACTAGGATGAATTAGAGGAACGCGTTTCGCTCTGCATAGAAATCATCTTTACATCTACGTGCCCCAGATGTATCTCACATCTCCTTGGTTTAAAGCAGAGCGTGTTCTCATCCGGAGAATCCCATCCAAACAAAGTCAAGCCTGTGCCTCTATCTAATCACGCTCAGAGCCGGGAGAGTTCCAGACTGTAAGATTTAATTGGAATCCCGGTTCCCGGTGACAGCAGCGCAGATGGGATCCCGTGAAAGCTTTTGTGCGTGGTAAACGGTTCGCGTGGAGAACACAGGGAAAATGAATTGCATTCTGTGTATTAATACTTTTCTTGAAAGGGGGAGAAAACTGGATTAAGCATCAACTCTGTGGATTGTCAAAGAGAGGGTGTCAGCTGCTTTGTCCCACGGCTAGGGCCAGAAATCTTCCACACCCTCACCACCCTGTTTCCTGCATGTGAGAAACGCTGCTGACTGCGAGTGATGAAGCTAAATATATCACTGGCAGCGTGTCGCAGCTGAGATCTCAGTGGGTCTATGTTGGGCTAATCAACACCTCCTCCATCTCCATCTATCCATCACCCACCACCTCTCTACCTCCCCTCCTCCCACCCTCACCTCCGTAAAGCCCTCCCTCAGGTGCCACTGTACCCCATCTGCTCTGTTTACTGCAATTAGGCTGAGCAGGCGGAGTCGGTGCAGACGCAGGGGGTCACTGGCTTGGTTTTTCCCTTTGACTTTCATGTGTATGATGAGTAGTTCACATGGCTTCCCCCCACCTTTCTTTTTTGTTTCGTTTGTTTTTGTTGTGGTAAAAAGACGCACTGGATCATTTGTATTCAGCTTAGCTCTACAGTTGCATGGCAACCCGGGAACACATAGTTCATGGTACAGTTCATACAAATTTCTGAAGACAGACAATCTATTTTTTTCATTTCATTTGCTATGCATTTATTATGGTATTCAAATGAAAACCAAGTCTGAAATTATTAATAATTGAATTAATGGATGAATGATTGGTGTGCGATGGGGGATGGATAGTGTGCTCTTCCTCTCATCCTTTCCACTACATTAGATACAGTATCAGTACAGTAACAATGAAGATGACGATGCTACTCTTCATCCCCATCTTCCCCACTTCTGCTGTCAGTTTGCTCTTGAAATTACTGCAACATCCTGACTTGACATGTAAATGTAACTGAGCATCTAATAGAATAGATGCAATAAATCATTTGTTACATAACAGAAAATATGGCACTTACGACACTGCTTGTGGTTATCATCTTTGAATATTGTAATAATTCCCAGCAGCAACATTTCCTCCCAGTATACTTGATCCTACAGACTGTTCAGTTATTACCCCTCTTTATGATAACATTGGCAGCTCTTGGTTATGGTCACGAAAAGATCGTGATCTAGTTAAATATAGAACAGTTCTGCCTATATGACTATTTTTTTAATACCCATTCAACTAAGTCTTTAATCTTTCCCATATTCTGACCAGTCATTTTGTTGCATATTAATATCACAAATACTGTTTTACACTGCTTTAAAAAAATGGTTTTATTTCTAATCTTGCAGAGCATCTCTGCCCTGGCTGCTCGAGCGGCTTTAGCCGTCTGCTGTTGTTTACAGTTTATAGAAGGCATTTAATGCGCTGTTGATTTTAGCTGCACGTGTACGCGCTGTTAGCGAGAGTGTGGACTCCCTTCCCCCACGTGTCAGCATGTAGCTCCTAATGAAGAACATGCCCCACAGGCTGGCTGGCAGACGTCGACAGGGGATGACAGCTTCTCCTGAGGACTTGGGTCAACTGCATTCGCAATAGTATGTAATTGTATATATGTACAACAGGGTATTTGACAGGTGTGTATCTATGTAGAATATATAAAAAAAACGTGAATAAATGAAAGGATAATTTAAAAAATATTTTTTTCTTTTTCACATTTTTAAACATTTCAATCATCAGCCCTGAGAAATATTCTCAGTTGTGACCTAAGCATCTTAAACAAACGTAATGACTTTTGAAAAGCTGTCACAATCTATGAAGGAAATGTATTAGGTGAGGATTAACTATGTCATTTTCCACTTTTCCACTCAATTAAGTCAATGAATTGATAGTTTTCTCCATCATAACAACAGAAAACTGACAACCACAGTGCCTGCAATAAACCTGCCTGTTTAGAGTGGGCTGTTTACGTGGCCTTTGATGAATCTGGTTTCACTTTTTGTTCTGAAATTGTCAGAGTGTCGGCTGTGTCAACCTTTCTGACAATGTTTGAGACCTTAAAAAAATCCATGAAGATTTCACTGTCCTTTGCACACAGGCAGGACCGAAGTCAGGCATGTACAAAATTGGAAAAAGCTAATTAAGCATTGCTTTGTTGGTGTTTGTTCAGCATGCATGCAGGGTGGGGATATTACCTTTTTTTTTTATGTGCGCTGTGTGCTTTGGACACAAACCATGGAGGCTCTCCATCATTTCCACACCGTGATTCAATTATTCCCTGACTGTTTCACCTGATGGCTCATCAAGTGTCATTTTGAATATCATTATTGTTTACCGCCATCTAGGAGCAACATAGGCTGATGAATAATTCATGGGTTACAGTATACTGCCAGACATTGACTAGAGCAGGACACAGTTTTAGAGCAGGAAGACTCTTCTGGCAGCTGCCGCAAAGAGGAGGCTTCATTTCTGTCATATTATACTTCAAGGTGCCTTCAAGTCTCCGACACAGACACAGGATACAACCGGTTGCTTTGAATTCTATCATGAACCCTACTTCTGACCTTTATGAGTATCTATGCTGGTGGAGCTCCCAAATCCATGGCACTGTAGACTCTCACTGGTGGACTGGCTGATTTGCATGGCCGGTGCATTTGTGCTCACTGACACAGTGGCCTTATTCCACTGAGCTCCTGCTGTGAGCGAAGCCTGTGTCTCTGCACACTGTGCTAATTTTATTCCTGTCAAAGTGGAAAAGCCTCTGAAACACGGATGACACCGCCTCTTGCACTTAAAGCTGGGATACCATTGATGGCCGTGGTGCTAATGCTTCGCTGCTGCTGTCACTGCTATGCAGTGACTGAATCACATCCCCCTGTCACATAAACAGCTCAGGTGGAAATGAGTGAGACTAAGTTAGTACGGTTATAACTTAGTACAGTGTCCTTTATCACAGTGTGTGAGGGAGGGAGTGTGGTATGAAATCAGCACAGCAGGCAGCAGTTTTTTACACATCATGACGGCAAATGAGGTGTCTCAACTCAGTACAACCAGTGCAGAAAAAGGAAGGGTGGAATTAGAGGGAATGGTCTGGTCCTCCTTGCTGTATTCTCTAATGAATGCTCCATGTTTCCTTTAAGAAAAGAGGGAGGAGACTCATACAGCCATTAGAACCATACAAAGAACCACCCCATGCTGATGCAGGTCTTCTTTTGGTCCCTTTTTTGGATGTCTGTGTTTAACAAGGCCCCGCCCTCTGCTGCCTCTACACACATATGCGAGGACTAATTGACTCTGCAGCAGGCTGTGACCAGCTCCATATATTACTTCGGTGTGCAATTCACAGGAGAAAGATTTTTTTTTTTCAATGAAATTGTGTAAAGTGAGACAGCCTCAGGGAACATTTCACTTGGGTCCAAAAAAATGCACACACTCAAAAAATTAGCATCCCTGCATGTTAGGCAATAACAGAGAGCTTGTCAAACATCAACAATGAAATATTCATCCTTCAGTCCTCCTCAGCGCTCACCTTCTCACTTCCCTGATGAGTCCTTAGGCTGTGTCGACACTGATGTATTCATGTTTTAATCAGCATTAAATATATTCAGTATAGTTATAAATTCATATTATATATTTATCAGCAGCAATCTCTGTTAATACAGATATACCCGAATATGTACATAACATTTCTATTCACACTGCTGCGTGCTATTCCATGCACAAAGATGCTAGCTTAGAGAAGTTGTTTTTTTTTTAATCCATCATCCATGTTGCTTTTTAGTTTAGCCCATGACTCATCCACTTACTCAAATGGGGCCAGGGTTTAAGACTTATACTACAGCCAGCTAACCATATATATAATTCTTACATTATGGACAACACTGAAATGCAACCCCTGACTTATTATACAAAAATTGGCCAGTAGTTGTTTACAAATGTAAGTTATATCCGCCCCAACAACTCTGGAGTTGTGTGTCTGAAAAATAAAACTGTGACGGAGCCTCAGATTTAGAAAGTCATTGTGATTTTAATTGAGCCGCACAGGTACAAATAGCTGCTTTATGAGTCACATCCCAGCCCCTGGGTGCCGTGCGGGGTGACTGTTTGGTGCTGGGCTCACCTCGACCTCGCAGGCAGACGAGACTGCGCTGATAAATATTCAGAGGTTTTTTAGGAGGGATTTCATGTTGATTTGGGGCCGACTAAGTCCCAGCATGCTCGTTTTTGTGACCTTGACGCTCATCATTAGCATGCAGAGCACAGAGGATGATCAATTCTGCCTCATTGTTTTCAATGTGTTCTTTTCTAATGAACCAAACCTGAGCGATATTTCTTTTTACTGGAGCTGCTTCCTTCAAGTTTTTTTTAAAAATGTAAAATCGTTCTTCATTTGTGACCTTGTTCTTAGTTTCAGCATAAGTCTCCAGTTTCCATCTCTTCCCATAATCTTTGTTCTTCCATGATGATTCCACTGGGGCAACCAAAGCCAAATATAACAAGGAAAAGGATTAGGATTGTCAGATTTCCTTCCACCATTACAGGCAACATTCCAGAGATTTTCTTAATCCCAAGGAAATAGCTGATCGTGCTATTATCCTTAAGTGAGCTTTAATGAGATCTGCACTCATGACCTCTCTGTGACCTCTGGATGGAGAGACTCGTGAGGGACTCCAACAAGGTCTCACGTCATGTCTGCTCCCATTTGGGCTTATTAATTGTCAGGGATGGTTAACAAAAACACATATTTGGTTAGAGAAAAGACTCCATCATGGTGTGATAATGACAGGAGACACAATAGGAACTGCAGGCCCACAGGTTTTGTTCTTGTACTCGTCCACCTGAAACCCGTCTTTATTGGATTTATTAGATGATATGACACAGATGTAACATGTCTCTTCTTTTGCTTCCTCAAAGTTTACTTTATAGTTTAATCCCTTTCTACAGGTTAATTTATGTCCATTTTAATAGAATAATGGTGAAATTTAAACTGATGTATTGAAACATGTTGGGCGCTTATTGTCTCTGGCTTCTGTATCCGATCCGATTTTCCTACATTTCATCATGAATGTGCTTCGCTGGAACAGGGTCTTAGCATCCCGAGGGTCAACAGTTTATTATTCTTGCCGATGGCTGTCGCTGATACTGTAAATGTGCCCCTGTGTTCTTATCTTGTGTCCTGACAGGGAGCAGTAGTCATTTCCTGGGTAATGTACCCTGTGAGGAAGAAGGTGAAACCGTTGAATAAGACTCAAGAGGAGTCTTATACTGATTACAGATCATTTTGAAAACCTTGCCCTTAATTTAGATTTCCTTGTGGTTGTAGCACCTGATGAATTAATGAAAAATAATCATCACGGTGGATGGCGCTAGACTAGCTTTTACCTCTGATTCAAGTCTTTAAGCTTTTTATTGACAAAATAGAATTATCTCATTTTTTTTTCTGTTTTTCTACATATTTGAATGTGAGGTTCATCCATCCCCCTTTTGTTTGTCTATTTTTTTTTTATTTTTGCATTTTTATTGCCTCTCAATCTCCTCCATCAACCATCCTTCATTTCCTTTTTTCTCATCTCACTTCATTCCCACTGACATTTGAGCAGCGTCTCCAGTGCTTCCACCCAGAACTCCCCCCCAATGACAGCATCCCTGCCCCCCTCTGTTCTCCAGCATCCTGAAGGAGATCTCTTCTCACACACCTCCTCTCTACCCTGTGTCTGCCTTTCCTCCAGCTTCAAATTCCCTCTTCAATATTTCACTTACCAGGTTTAATAATCCGGGGATTTCATAATATGCCCATTTATGTGATGAGTGCAGGCCTTTTATTAAGCTTTTATTGAGTTCAGAGTGACCTCCATTTACTGAACAGTGATATAAATATTTTAAAAACCAGGCTCGCACTAGACTCTAATGCTTGATCACAAGAGTGTGGATAAAGAAATTAAAAAAGAAACACATTCTCACTATTTTCCGCACTATTTTCTCTTTAGAATTATTCCAAATAATGATTTTAATACATTTAATTACTCCAAAGATTTGGGCGTATACATCACAACTAATCCACTGCCTATGCCTTGTTGTTTGAGTCGGATCCAGTCAAGTTTGACCTCCGTCATGACCTCCCACGACCTTTGGCCTTAGGTTTCCATGATGATGTCATAATGACGGATGTGAAAAGGCAGGTAGAGTAAGGAACGAACTGAAGCCACATGTTGGCATTTCCAGTGCCCGCCAAGTGGAATCTGACATGGCTCCAGCAGACCCAGAGCCACCAAGCACCTCCCACAAACACACGCCCCCAGGCTCAAACTCTCTTCTTCTGTCCATCATTTATCTCTCACCAGCCCCCATCCTTCTCCCCCATCCTCGGGGAAAGTATTTCCCCATGTTTCCCAGCCAAATCCAATCATGTTAGCCTCTCTGCTCCCTGGTCCTGGCTGACTAATACCTTTTCATCTAAAGGGCAGATTCCATGAAGGAGCCTCCTTCCTCTCTGACGCTATTCGTCCTCTCCCTGTCCACGTGGTGACTAAGTGTCTCCTCCTCCTCTTCCTCCTCTTCCTGCCCCAGGGCTGCTGTATCTCATTGAAAAAAGGCCTTTTCAGATCAACCTCAGTGCAGCGAAGCCCTCAGGTGCATCGATAAGGTCGGCAGCCACTCAAAGCACCATGGTGCATCATATTTCCCTGCTGCACAGACGTCATCCATCGGCTCTGCAGCAACAAATGTTAGAGACTCTGCCCTCACTCTGTACAAAGGCAATTACAGAAAAAACCCACTCTTCAGTGGCTATTTTAATTATTTAAGAATCCCAACACAAACAACTTCACATTTCCTTCGTGTTGCTTCAAATATTTCCCCCTGCCACCACTGGATTAACTGTTAACTGTTAAAGTGTTCATACCTCCAGCATAGCTTGGGGCGGAGACCCAACAGAACCAAGTCATTGTTTGGGAGTCGATGTATGGAGTAGAGCCCGGCCTGTCGCAGCAGGCGTGTTCAGTCCAGGGGTCAGAGTGATGGTCGGACCCTAATGTGGTGGAAGGAGGAAGCTGCTGCAGCAGGCAGTGACAGCACTGTGGCCCTGATGTCCACACGTATAGACATTACGCGAGTCAGCTGGTGGCCACGCTGCTGTCCACACACCCACTAATCGTAAAAGCAGCGGTGGCGCGAGTTGTGGCAAATCTCCTCACTTACTCTAATTAAAACGCAACAGAGTAAATGGCATTAGCCTAGTTAGCAAAGCTCCTGTAAAACAGTCTAAGGATTCCCTCACCTCTCTGACCGATATGTCACATGACCCTGGTGGCCACATGAGACTTCTCTAAGAACAGGGCTCTGTTCAGAATCCTTCCCTTTTCACTTCATATCGCACAGTACTGCGCATCTCTCCTCCACAGGCAGGTCACCAGTGTGTAAGAAGCAGAGAGCACATCTCATATTACTATCTTGACAATGTGCTCTATAAATATCAGTGAAATGCTGTACCAGTGATATCAGACCCAGGGACGAACACATCCATGGGAGCTCGGATTGAAACGTGCATTTGCTTTTTAGGCTGGACACTGATGGAGAAATTACTATTGTCTGTTTGCAATTGGCAACAACACTTGTTCTGTCACCTCATCCTGGTTTAAGCTCCCTAAATACCACACCTCCAGTTCAGGAGATCTCAGGTTGAACAATGCAATGTGGAGTATGTCCTGCTGGTATTGCCACAGGATGTTGGATGAGGCCTTGCTGAGTGAAATTCTTGGCAACTTGATCAAAAAGAAAAAAAAAAGGAACAGTCAGAGTATTCTGCAAAAACAATAGTTCCATGGAGCTCTTTACTACAGATGCTGTACCTCTCTGTGAAATATCTGAGTGATCAACATCGTGCTTGCACAATGAGGAGTGTATGGAGAGTATCCGTTTTACCGTGACCGTGCTCCTGTGTTTGTTGCTGCATACTGTACTCGTCCCTCCTCCACATGCAAACAGAAATAAAAAAAAATATTGACTGGGAGCAGAACAGGTGCAAGAATATCTCCTGTGGATCGATACTGGCTGAAACGTTTAGAGAGCAGGGCAGGAATGTGGTGCCTGTTTCCGGCTTGTTTGTGTTTCATGAATGGTAATGAAGCAGCAGCAGATTTTCCCCGCAGACCCCAGCCGCTCTATAAAAATCCCGTCTGGGAAATATACCAGTCTTTAACACTGCCTTCATGTAGTGGAAGCTTATTTGAGTGGCTGCTGCATGAATATCAAGCAGTAATGGTAACAGTGGTGCGTGTGTGTGTTTTCTCGTGTGGCTGGAAGGGGTCTGTGAGTGGGTGGCGGCGTGTAATTAATCCTTTTGAAAACACTTGAGATAAATGTGCTCTTATCTCTCCCCAGTCACTCCGGCATATTTCGACAGATGACTAGCACCTGTTTTCTGCTTGAGTAGAGCAGGGAGATGAAAAAACGAAGTCGGTATACAGTACGGCTGTGTGACCCTCCTCTGATGTGCTTGATTTAAAAAAAAAAAATTGTTGTTGACTACACAGGTATTCTCACACACACAGTCAGTTAGCCATATTTCACGATGCAAGTGTCTTTATTTTAGTGGATGTTGTCGGATGGCAAAAGACTTAAGCTGCACCTGCGGGAGGAAAGCAGCATTCCAGGCAACAAACATTAAAAGGTTTCGTGTGTGGAATCCAGAGGTGAACTTATTTCTCCCTCTCGTTACAAACATCACCTCAGGTGTTTCCGTCACGTTAAACTGAATTTGAATTGTTGGTTTCAGAGCATTATCTCTCCCTTGATCGAACCGAATGGGTTTTGTGCCTCAACCCAAGCCACAGTTGAAGGATACACATTGAAAAAGTAAAAATTTTGTGGATTCTTATCTGAAAACGATTTCACTTATCAAAATAAAACAAAAAAATATATCTTCAATACTTCCTCTTTCTTAGAGTGGCTGTGTAGTTGTCGTCTGCCCTGACAGCTCTGGACAGCTCATGCAGTGTTTGTGCATCAGGCATAAAGTCAGAATTTCAGGAGTAACACCACAGCGGTCTTTTTTCCCCTGTAGCTGGTTTTATGTGTTCATTAGCAACACAATGATGTGCCCTTTACTCATATTTGCATAAACCTCTCAGAAAATTTTTTTTGTATATCCATGTGGGACAGTGCGCCTCCGTCCAATTACTGCTCCTGTCTCATGGAGTACTGCTGTATCAACAGCATCAGCTGAGTACACCGGGGCTGTACCAACATGACACATTTGTACACGGGTTGGAGTCATATCATCTCAATCACTGCTTTCTTGTGCCATAGCTGAGAAAATATACCATATCACTGCTTCAAAGTGTGTGGAACCCCCCCCCCACCCCCTTCTCTTTTTTTGTTCTCTTGCGCTATTATTAATTTTTACCTGTGACATTTCAAAGGTGAGAGAAAGCCAAAGAAAAATATCAACTTGGCAAGAGAAGTTGGAAAAAAAAAAAAAAAACTCTGAAGAATAGCTGTAACAATTTTAAAGAAATAATTCAGTGGTTTTCGGTCTGTCCACATATGTACAAGGTGTAACCTTTTGAAAATAAATAACACATGAAATACTGAATACCTGCTTACATTTCTGTGCTTGAAAGTCCAGCGCCCTCAGCAGTTTTTCATCCACGTTGGTTTATTTTTAAGAAAAAGAAAAAAAGAAAACAAAACAAAAATAATGGGTTGAAGTCATATAAATGCATGGGAAATTTGACCCGGGCAAAGTAAGATAAAATAAATAAATGATTGATTGGCAAAAAACAAAAAGTTAGTCCCATCTGTTCATGCTTTGCTCCATGTCTGCAACACCAGAGCCAATGCAGCATTTAACAGGCAGCATGGTCTGCTGTGCTCTGCTGTAGTGAAGCTGTTTTCCATGTAGCAGCACGACACCCCAAATGAGCCGTGTAATGCCGCCTCCTGAAAGGGAAGGCACCACTGTTCTGACAAGCCTTATGAAAGATGCATGAGCGCTGGTTTGTCTGAACCTCTGGTGCCGCTCCATACCTTCATCTAATGAACCAGCTGTGTTATTATTCCCGCTCAGGCTAGGAACTAAGCATTGAGATCAATGTATTGCTTTTGTATTATTGTATAGACTTCTTCGGTGGATACGCTGTAATGCTTCTTAAATGCTGTCTTCAGTTCAGTTTCATTGTGCAGCACCATATTGTGATATGCATTATCTTAAGGCATGCTTGTTACACAGAGGTCTTCGCTTGTTTTATAGTAGAAGTGATAACTTATGTTAGGTTTTTATGAATGACTGCTGTTTTGATGCATAAGAAAACTACAGGGAAGCGTGTGAGACTGCACCATGTGAGGTCTGGACCTTACACATCCACTCTTACAGTGCAGCTCTGTTTGGAGCACCTAGGGGAACATCTGGTTTGGTTGCGGTACCTTCCATCAGAGAAGTAAGTGGTCTGCGGTGACCCCAGAACAAACACAGTCTGCCGTGTCTCTTCCACACCAGCTCTTCTTTTGATGATGCTTTCTGCAGATCACAGTGCAGAGGCACTCAGCCAGAGTCACAGTCAAGTCACTCTGAAGGCAGCTCACCCTGAAACAAACACACAGAGAGAGGAAAGCTTCTGCAGACAGATGAAGGGAATTAATGAAAAAAGCTTCCTCCTTTCTCCTTTTTTCTGTTTGTGTTGAAAAGCTAAATCATATCTTAAAACTCTGACTTGATAGAACGCAAGATTTAATGGAAGTATAATTTTGACAAGTAAATGCCGTTACCTCGGCCTTAAATGTCACCTTTTAACTTTATTCTTAGGGGCTATTGCCATAAAATCCTGTCGTCTGAAGATTAGATTTCACTGATACTATACTCCAAAGTTATGCCTGGTGGTGTAAGCACTTCAGTAGAAATTCTTTTTCAGACTTGCTACTATTTCCAGACTAACTTCTGTGATATTGGGGATTTCTTTGATCTCTAACTGGAGTTCACAAAGTCTCTTTGTGGTTTTTGCAAAAGTAAGATGTCAGTTTTGGATAAATGTGAAAAGGAATGTGTCTGAAGTCTGACACTTGTTTCGGTATTAAACCAAGCCAGGATTCTGATCCTGCAGACACTGAATAGGGACTAAAAGAGGATGTTCAAAATATTTTTGTTTTTCAATTTTAGATTTATTTAGATTTTTTTACGTTTACCAAGAAGGATTGGGGTCTTAACAGATCTGTATATTCACTACAAGTGGATATTTTCCTGCAATATTAAATGTTTTTATCAAAAAAGAAAGTAGGTGATGAATTTTTTAGCAGAATCCAGTTTACTAACAATAAATACTGTTGCAAATTGAGTCTATTTAACAAGGTTATATTCAAAAGCTTGCTATGGTGCAATGCATCATTCTTCCCGGTTTGGTGCAAACCGGTGGTGGGTCAGGGATCAATCGATGGACGGCTAAATAATTTAGCGAATCTCGTGACGTGTCAGGAAACCCTGACGCACACTGAGATGCGTCATTCTCTTTATTCCATCCAAATCTGATGAGCAGCGCCACTGACAGAATGAAGAGCAGAAATATTGGTGATGAAATCAACAAAATGAAAGTGCAACAGAGACAGAGCTGTTCAAACAGTTATCCAGAGTTCTACTGAATGATGACAGTGGGGCAGAGAATGGCGACGAGTTGCAGCAGAGAGATGATGAGGGAGATTGTCTGCAATGGTATCAGTGACAGACTCACTTTCCCTTGTTTTTGTGGGGTTTGGTAATCGTAATGGAATGACGTCTTGGGGAAAGATCTGTGTAGTCGACATAGAGGCAACTACAGGTTGGCCCAGAGGATGAGGGGCAACAGTGATTAAGGAAAGGCAGATATAATGTCTTGGTTTATTGTTCTTATTAACTTGTTTAGTTAATACTAAAGCTAGTAGAGCTGCCTCCATAACATTCAGCATCCAAACTACACTCTATAGGTTTATTAAGTTCCAACTCTCAAAAGGTTCTGTATTTAAAGTTTAATGTATAACTGGTATAACTGAGGGAAATATGTTATTGTCACCATATTTTTAATAGGTTTTAATGAATTATTTGAGTAATTTCTCCTTTAGAATCAACACTGAAAACTGAACAATTTGTTTCCATGGAAAAACATGCTCTAGCTTCACAACAACAGAACAATGCTGTTCACACCTAGGTTTCAAAAACAGGTTAGTGGGTCAGGGGCTCCATTGTATTTAAATGAAATCAGTTTTCAGTGCAGCGCAGCAGAAAATGTGAAAACATGAAAGAAGGCGGTCAATAAATTGCTGGGCGGTTATCTTTGTCGCAGGCCTGTTATTACGGATTTACAGCTGGAATAAGAATTCTTGAAAACGTAATCTTAGCGTGAGAGCATCCAGTAGTTAATGGCAAATCCCTGACCTTTCACTGTCTTTATCGTAGACACGTGTCTCCGATAAAGATCTATATGAATACAGATTGACTGCCTGCTGCTGCTACTCTCATTCCCCTTGCCTCTCTACCCTAAAGCCACTGGTGGGACGCACATCTCACACTGGTTTCCATTATCCCTGTAAATGCCAATGCCAGTCTTCTGATGGTAGCATTAGAAAGGTGGGAGGGAAACCAGGTGGGAGGTCCAGGGGTTGCAGGGCTGGGTGTGTACAAAAAGAACAATCCCGTTATTTAGTGGGGGATGAAATCATCGCACGCGGATCAGACTGCTTGCTAAGCCACTAAGAAGATAAAGCTTAAGACCCAAAAACAAAAAGAATCATTTTTCTCCCGGTATTACTCTAAGCAGACAAATCTCTTGAGTTTTATTTGCGGCAGGAAAGACATGATGCACTTACTTCAAACACTGACCTTCTCAGCTCTAATGATTCCTGTTACATGCTGAATAAATAACTCCTAACCAGAACAAGTCGGACTGAATTGGATTTCCATGTGAAAGTCAAGGAGTCATTGTTTGAGTTTAGTGTGACCCTGAACTGCACGGGGGTCGTCTGAAGCTGATGCCTCTGTTCAAATTGAGATTAATGGCCCCTGTGTCATCTATGCCCATAAATCTGATAGCCTTTCAAGCTGTGCATTTATCCTCATGCTGGAGCAGGGTAAACCGCAGAGAGGCTGCAATTTTGGTTTTGTTTTGATTCAGAGCCAAGCACAGAGTATATAGCGTAAAGAATTGCGAATCAAAGATGGCAGTGGAAGGTTTAACTGCTAATTCTAGACAAATACACTCGTGGTTCTGCACAGTCCTTTATATCACTTACTTATAAGCTTGGCCAAGTAGAGCCTGTCAATGACTATGTTTATTCTCTGGGGTTTAATTTATGGTTGATAGCATTTAGGGTGCCAAATTGTGAGTCAAGTCAAGTCACATTTTATTTATGTAGCCCACATTCACATGTAATCATGAGCTCCCCCATTTCCATGTCTCCTATGTGTCATGCCTATAGGCAAGGAATGCTGGGACATATCCTTGTCTGGATTATCTTGGCAGGTCACCTCACTACGGACTGTGCTGAAATGAATCCATGTTTGGTAATTGCGATTGTGAGTATTTTGGGGTGGGAACATCTGGCCTTGTTTAATCAGTTTTACAGGAGATGACTGATGCATAAAGGATTGACTCTTGGACGGCGTTCAGGTTCAGAGTGGAGCTTCCAGACACTGTGGTGTCCGTGGGCTGTGCTCTGTGTTGCTTGAATGGACATAAATGCATGGCTTATTTTCTGTACTGCTCTGACTCTTCATTTAACCTGAATGATTCGCCTGGCTGTTGTGTTCAACCCTGCCATCCCCGGCATCAGCTGCATATGTCTGCTGCCAGAGTGGAGAAGGTGACAGAGCTTTGGAAAGTGTTTTAATCTGAGGGACAGCAACAGAATAGTGCGCTGCTGTACAGTGCACAGTGTAGTGCACACGTGGCTGTGGTCTCGGCAGAGGCCACTACTGCGCCAAGGGTGCTGAAGTGGGAAGTCGGAGAAATAAATCCAGTGATAGATGCTCACAGCCGAGCCTCGAGGCTGAGGATCATAGGACCAGTGGAGTGTGGGTACATGGCCAATTACTGGCCAGGCTCAGGCGTACCGTGTTCGCTCTTCTCTTTTCTTCCCACTGGTCAAATCAGCATTGGCATTTCAATTTTTTAGCAAATCTTAAACCACCTTATTGTTGGCCCTGCTCTATTTATTCCTCCCGAAAGCACAGCTTGCGATTCAGAGGGTAAATTGTACCTCAGGAATGTGCATCCCCATGCACCAGCGGCTCATATTGTCTCTGTCTCCCCTCGCTAGAACGGTGACGTTAGTGATGGGAGGTTGTAGTATAAGATGTGTGTCAAGCCTCCTGGAGCTTTACCCTTGTTGACACACTGCCCCTCTGTGCCGCTTGGCTCCTCTCAGTGGGTGATAGTAGGCGATGTGGGCCAGCGTGAGCAAACCCCCCCCCCCCCCCCCCCCCCCCCCCCCCGACAACCTTTTCGTTCCTGCGCTCGCCACCTCCACCACCACCGACAACCTTTTCGTTCCTGCGCTCGCCGATAACTGTGTCATTCAGTGGCATGTTCATAAATTACAGCGAACACCTGCATAGAGCGTAGACAATGCTGCCTGCCAGGGAGCTAATGTTTCAGGGCTGTAAACACGCTGGCCTCTTAAGAGAGCAGGATATGGATGAAAACCCAGAGCGCAGATGGTTACTTAGCCTTGCAGCATGCAGCCACTCTGTCTGTATTCTTGATTACAAAATCAATTTAACATTTTTTTTTAATCACTGACTCCTCCCTGGCATCATACTCCACTCTCTTATGTGCTGCATTAAATCAGCACCAGCCTTTTTCCTTTAAAGATAAATGCGAGGTGGCACCCTTTGTTATAATAAGTGCTACCTCCTGGTCCCGACAACATTCTGGGACACTGAAGAGTGTCATTAGACCCATGTGTAAATTCAGACTGCCTGTAAATGGTGGCTAACTAGGTATCCAGGGTCCCCCCATATTATGATGGCTTAGTGCCACCCCTGACTTTTTTTGGGCAAGAATGCCCCTGGGAACTGTATTTTCCTATTTCCAGTTAACAGGATAATTAAAGCTGTGACAGGGATGTCACTTCTGTGACTACAGATATGGGTTTAGGTTTCCTGCGTCTACTATTGATCTGCATTGATCCAGACCCTCCCCCTTACAGCTGTATGCTAATTTCATTTGTTTTTTATCTGTTGACATTTTCATTGTATCGTATCTCAGTGCAAAATAAAGCAGTGGTTAATAGAGCTTGACTCATTACCAGGTAGACAGTTAGAGCGCACGCAAATGACTCTCAATTTGATCAAATGTGCATAGCAGTCGTATGTTTTTAATGGATGCCTTTAGACTGAAAGTTGTCTCTTATTCAATTAATTTTGTCGACATCATCTACTTCAAAGCGTTCGTTCTTCCCTCAGGTTGTGGCACACTGACTCTGATTAGATTTTGTCTCGTGCTACAGACAGATTGACATTTGGTTCAGAGCAACGTCTTAATAGCGATTTGATAAAAAATCTCTTTAAATTTGTTGCAGTCGTGTTGAAAATATTCATGAATTGAAGCTGAGCAGGGGTCCGTACGACTCTGCCCTGAATGACTCCTCTCAAAATGCCTTGAATGCCCACACTGGCTGAATCTTAGGCTGCTCTGACTCTGCATCTGCTAACAGGGGCTTTGTGCTCGAAGTCAATGTTTACTTAGACCTTTAATTGCATTCTCATAAATCCAGTGGAAGTGCAATCACTATTGACGGAGAGTTATTTAACAGTGGGCATTTCTCAGGACATCGTTATTGCACTTGGAAGCACTTAGCTATCAAATGCTCAAGGCTGAAAGGCAGTAGTTTCTTTGAAAGCGCAAGTGTACAGGTTTGCTTTTAGGTGGACTAAAACATTTTGTTTTCATGGGCCTCTTTGCCATCATTTAAGGACCAACCATGAAATTTAAATATTTCTGAAAAATTACTAATCCCCTGTTGATGGAATTTGTTTGTTATTTTTCAAAATGAACTTTATTTATAATGATCATGGGCTACCATCATGCAGTTGATACTGTCTCGTTCACTCTGGGAGCTGTACCATTTAAGTCCACTGACAAGATCAGCAGCTGTTAAATAATTCTTTCACTTACCTGGGTCTCAGTGGAGATGTAGAACATCACTAATCATAAGGGTGTCCTTGCCTTTTTTTGCACATTGAGCTCAATTTTAATGATTCTGCTGATGCAATTCACTGTTATCCAATGTAATGCAGAAACCATCTATCCTTCTCTATCTATCTTTTTTTTTTTGACCACTTATCTTCCTGTTGACAGGTCCATGGGGCCGCTGTATGGGCAGTGAGTGTGGTCCTGGAGGAAGCCAGAGCAGGGCGGTATGGTGTGCCCATTCTGAAGGCTGGACCACTCTTCACACCAACTGTGATCAGACAGAACGGCCAGACAACCAGCAGAGCTGCTTCAGAGTGTGCGACTGGCACAAAGAATTGTATGACTGGCAGCTGGGCGCCTGGAACCAGTGTGTCCCGGTGTCCATGCGCAGTGCTGGGGTTCAGCGCCCTGCTGTGTGCACCCGAGGAGAGGAGGGAATCCAGACCCGTGAGGTGGGCTGTGTCCAGAAAGTCAACGCTGAGCCTGCAGAGGATGCAATCTGTGAATACTTTGAGCCTAAACCACGACTAGAGCAGGCCTGTCTAATACCCTGTCCCAGGGACTGTGTGGTGTCTGAGTTCAGCCCATGGACTCTCTGTTCAAAAACCTGTGGAATGGGCTTACAGAACCGGATCCGCTTTATTCTAGCTCCACCGCTGTTTGGCGGGGCACCTTGCCCAAACCTGACTGAATTTCAGACATGCCAGCCAGGGGTCTGCGAGGGGGAGGAGAGCCTCTATAGTCTCAGAGTGGGACCTTGGGGGCCCTGCTCTGTCCCGCTGCCAAGGCAAGCAAGACAGGCTAGCGGAATTCCCAGCGATAGTGACAAACCATCCAGCGACAATGATAAACCTTCCAAACAAGGGGACAGAAAGTCCAGACGGAGTGAAAAACTATCCAGAGGGGGAGAGAAGCAGTCCAGGGAGGATGTGCTACAGTCTGGTGACAGTGACAAACAGTCAAAGGGAGAGGACAAGCAGAGCAGAGAGGGTGACAAACAACACAAAGAAGGAGACAAATGGTCCAAAGATGCTGATAATGTTCCAAAAGATGGTGACAAACCATCTAGAGCCAACAGAAAACTGGGGAAAGCAAACAGGAAACCTGACAGGCCATCTCGACAGGCAGACAGACCCAAACGACAGAAAAAGGCTAAAAACAAGGAGAAGAGAGAGAAAATGAGAGAGAAGGTCAGGGAGAGGTTAAGGGAGAGGGGCAAGTCAAAGGATCCTGAGACCAGAGAACTCATCAAGAAGAAGAGGATCAAGAACCGTCAAAACCGCCCAGGAGCAAAGTTTTGGGACCTGCAGGTCGGCTACCAGACACGAGAAGTGTCGTGTGTCCACAAGAGTGGGGATGTTGAAGCTCTGAGGTACGTTTTACACACAAATAATCTTTTCACAGCCACTATCATTTTCATGATTTGGTTTTGTGTTGCTGCTAAATTTTGATGTTGTTAGAGTGGCATAGATCTTTCTCACTTCTTTGAACAAAAAACATTGCATGTTACTGCTGAATCCATTGTCTTTAGCACTCACTGGTTTCAAGTGTCAGGGCTCATTACCCTCAGACATCTGTGGTGTGAATCAGTTTTATCTCTGCAAAATGAGATCATCCAAAATCTAACATGAAGGCTTGAGTTTAATTAGTGGACTGCTACTGTAGGGGTCACAGCAATAAATGCCAAAGGTTGCACAGAAAATTGCTGTCAGTCTCAATTAGTGAGTGTTCTACATCATTTTGCCCGTTCCATTTTAGCAGTATACATAAAGCTTCGCCCAGCAATGGGTGCATTAATCAAAGCTTAACTGTAAGGTCCGTCCAAAGATATGGTCTCTTATCCAGTGAGGTCAATGTCCACGAGGTGTCTGAGAGCCATGCTCTTTGTAGGGATGAATGGCCTCATTCTGTCTGTCTGTTCTTGTGCTACTCTAATAGGGGCCACTGAGCAAGGTCCATTACTCCCTGAGAATATCAAGCCCCCTGTGGTATGCCTTTGCTTTTAATGCAAGGGAGAATGTCAGAAATCATACATCAATTAACCTTCAAGCGAGTACCACTGTTATGTTGTCGAACATTGTAATAATATTTGGTTGATTCACTCAGAGTTATATCCACAATAAAAGCAAATATTTCCACTCAGTTCAAGACACAAGTTCATGAACAGAGACATACACTGTAATTGCTGGCTTAAACTGCAGCAGAGTGTCCAGGCTTTTACATCCTGATGAACTGCAGTTTTCTTCCTGAAACAAAAATGTAATAATTTATAAAGGAATATTTGCCCACTTTGACTTTGCATCATCTGGCAGATCCTCTCTAGGTCCATCAGATTGAATGGAAAGTGTCAGTGAACTGTCATCTCTCATTGATGCTCTCTGGGGTTTGAGTCCGGCCTTGTCCTGAGGATACTTGAGTGGTGATCTTGACTGAAAGGTGAACTATTGCCTCAGTCTAGAGCCTTGTACAAGATGCATGGAAGAACTTGACACAACAGGTTCCCCCATGTGTGCTGAGACTTCTGATGGTGTGTTAGGCATGGGGTGAATAGGAATAGAGCAAGGAAATACAGAAACATGTTAGAGGCCTGAATATTTTCTGAAACCATGCACACCACTGATCCATCAAATCACAACAAACCAACACAGTCACCTTGGAATTTTTCTCATGATAATAACAGTATTGGTGTGGCTATTGCAGCAGTTTGATTTGGAGGGAAAGGCATAATAAAAGTTTCATCAAAGTCCAAGTTTTTCATCTTATTCCACTACTTTAGTTTTAGCATTGCAGCATGATACAGAAAAAAATGCCTCAATGACTGCAGGAGATCTCTGAGAAGTGTATATATATATATATAAAAAAAGCAAGACAACAGTTAAGACATGAATGGGCAAACAGGTTGGTCAAGAAATCTTCAGAAAGCCTACAGATGTTTTGGAAAATTTGAGCTGGTGAGCTAAAAGTGTCTTTATCTCCAAAGACCAATGAGCGTCTATAAACCACCAGAAAACAAAGAGCAAACCCATCATCAAAGCTGCTGCTGAAATTGTTTGGGTTTTTTTTTTTTAACAAACACTTTTCAAAACCACATTTATTGCCCCAGTCAGAGAAAGAAAAGCTAAAGAACCTACTGCTGTATTTTACTTGCCTGTGTGTAATCCCTCCATAACAGCTTCTTACCAATGGTTCTTAATAATCTACTCTGAAAATGTAGATGGATATTCTTTTACCAGATGACAAATGTATCTCTCTGCTTTACTCTCTTTTCAGTGCCTTTGCATGAGCCCCTGCTATAATTTGTTCCATTAAAAATAATGTTGCAAGATAGCAATGTATTAATTATATTTTAACTGTTGAACATTTTGAAATACCTTTTTTTCTGACAATACATTTGTTTGAATGGGAATGGGACAGTGGAGTAACTTGACACGATTTAGTAAAATGAACCCAGAGACTTAATTGTTGTAGAACCAACAGAAAATGAATTTCAGTCATGACCCATGCTGTCTTTGTCTTACCCTTCAACAGCCTGTGCTCTCAGGAGACATTACCAGTGAACTTCCAGGCCTGTGTCATGACCAAAGACTGCGATGTTACTGAATGGTCAGAGTGGTCAGCGTGCTCCCAGAAGTGCTATGACCCCAACAGCGCCATGGGTGAACGCACTCGTACTCGAAAAGTCAGCCAGTTCCCAATTGGTGGAGGAGGAGATTGCCCGGAGCTGGAGGAGAAGGAGCCCTGCAGCGCCCAGAAAGATGAAGTGCCACCCTGCATTGTGTAAGTACACGACGAAGAAAGAAGAAAGAAAGAGATGGTGATGATATGATCTAGTATTACTGATTACTGATCACTGATACATGCTGCTATGTTGGCTGGGACACATGGCTAACACATTCGGTTTGTAAAAAGGGCAAGACCTCTAAACAAGGATCAATACATTATAACCACAAAGTAAGGGTATGTGTAAACATAATTTTTTCGATGCCAATTTGAATGAGATTTCCTGACCCCGGGAATCAAATCTATAAGTTCTGGTTTCACTCTGACTCTAGAACCCATATATAACAGAAAATCAATGTCCATCAACTCCTGCTGTCTTCTCTGTGATGGCAGAAAGAGAAGCAGCACTTCTGTCTGTAGCTGAAGACATGCTCTCTCTGAGTGACCCCATCTGTGCAACTTAAAGCACTAAGATGCAATGCTTTCCCATGGGCCTCATTGTCCGGCAGCAGTTCTGAGAGACACACAGAGACCTCGCTCATGAATATGGAGCCTTTCATTGGCGACCTCAAATGAATTCCATTATCAGTTGAGATGGAGGCAGGGGGGGTTACAGTTTCTGACCTCAGGGTGAAAACTACAATGGTTTATTGCTCAAGCAGACTGGTGCCATTTCAGTAACCACACATAAACCCCATGTATGTATGAATAGCCGATGCAATTAACAGCCTCCTTTCTGCTTAAAAATGGAGTCTAGGAGAGCACTCAGTGGACAGTCTAGATGAATTGCAAATCCTGAGGTGCAGTGTAAACAGAGATCTAAGGTCAAAAACATAAAATGTCTATCTCACAATGTTTGCTACTGCGACTCACTCAGCCACAACCAATGCTATTCAGTGCCTGCAAAAAGCCATCGGCACCATGAGCCGCAAACAGAAACACTTTTTTTCAAATAAAAACACAATTCCTGACTCGCCATATGTAAATCAGTTATTAAAGGACACTACATGTTGTATGAGCTGTTATTTATATATCATTTTTTTAGACTTGTAGCATGTCTCTAGCAATTTTGGTTGAGTTTCAGCCCCAGGAGTACTTTGGTACACCAACTGTAGCCCCTAAAACCACAGCAAGTTTACGGATTAACTATATGAGCTGTAAATAAATCCTTTCTATCAAAAAAAAGATGAAGTTGCAAAAGTTATTTTGACTCTATAAAATCAATCTGTGCTCTTAAAATATTTTATCTTTGTGTGTCTCAGTAGATGATCTCCTGACACAAACGTCCTGCAAAGCACCAATTATGCCAAGTATAACCATTGATTTAGTCATAAATTGAATTAGCCACAGACAAAGAAGCTCAATATTGGCCAGCATTAGCTTCATATAGGCCTGTGGTCAATATGAATTGTGTTTGGACAACACCGATATACCAGTAGTCAATAGTCTGTATGGTAGTAACTCAACACATGAGACTCAATCTCCTTCCCCTTCCTTCATTTTCTTTCTCTCACCCACAACACTTGACAGCTGTGACTGTTTCTACTCCATTCTAGTATAATAGTATTGCATGGAGTACAAACTACATACAAACTGCTCTTGTTCCCACCTGTGACCTCAGATACAGCTGGAAGACCACAGAGTGGACAGAGTGTAGGGTGGACGTGCTGCTGAGCCAACAGGACCGTCGGCGTGTGAACCTTACGGGGCTGTGTGGAGGCGGGATTCAGACGCGGGAGGTCTACTGTGTCCAAACCAGCACTGACGCAGTACCCAACCTCAGCTCACTCAGGAGCAAAGAAGGTACATTTCACAGCATACCTTCTTCCATAGTGTCTCTACCACTCTACTCACTATGTTTTTATATACAAACAGATACATACATCCAGAGTTAATAAAATATAGGTTTAAATGCATCATTTTTTTTCACAGATTCAATCAGGAGCTGGTGAGCAGTTTATTGACCTTTTGTTTCTTACAGTTTAGATATGCCACATTGGTGATGGAGATAGATGACACACTCACCTAACACTATAGGACTCACAGTTTGCTTTGCCAGATAAAAAAGATTGCTCCAAATGGTGTTGCTTTGGCTACAAACTGAAGCCATCTGTGTATATGTTCCTTGTTCATCGGTTCACTTTGATGCACAGGCATATATTCCTCCTACATTCGAAAATTCCTTTCACCTAAATCTTACTAAACCTGGAAAGGTAACAGCGTTTTCGAAGATAAGGGGGATATAATATTGCATACTTACTTGTGCATGCCTACACAACTTTTTTTCTCTCACTCTCTCTGTCTGTCCCTCTGAGACTTGACAGTTAAATCTTTCTCCAGAGCAACAAGCATTCATCAATCCATCCCTCTGGCTCTTTCCCTCTTGCTGACACACACACACACACAAACAGTATAATTGGATACATGTGTAAACTCAGTCTGGATGAAAACAACAGAATTTGAATGTATGGAGCTGGAGGGGATGGGGCCACGGTCGGTTCGGCTCAATTCATTTGGCACGGTGCGCAGTGCAAGTGACAGAGACACAGCCAGCAGCAGTAAAATAGTGACGGAGCCAATGAACACTGTAGAACATAACTTTTTTTTACAGTTCCAATGTGTATGAAAGGCCCCAAAAGATCATTGTAAGCAGACGTATGGAAGTGTGCACGGCTCTGTGGGTGTCTGCCCTGTGGTCTGGACGTGTGCCGTCTCCCTCAGGCTCTGGTGCTGTCCATGGTCCTCGCATCCTTAGCCAGTTGGAATTTGTTTTTGGAATGGAAATAATGCTTTCTTTTTTGTTATCTGCATAAGCTACTCACTATATAAGGTCTATGTTCGAAAAAAACAAAAAGCAGAAAGTCATTACACTGGATACTTTCAAGTATTAATTTATTTTTTGCAAGTCATACCGTTATCCCAACATTCGGTGTAGCAGAGATGAGAATTAAGGTGGTTTCCCTCTAGATATTAAATCTGGGACTATGCTATATGAAAATCGATGTGAACGTATGTGCAAAAGCCACACAGAGATGATAGCAGATGAAGTATGAGCTTTCATGTAAATATGGTGTCATTACTGAGCGCACATTGGCTGGAAGTGGTTGCATGCGCTTGCTCACCAAGCACCGGCACAATAAGTCTCAGCCCGTCTGGCTTGGGGAGGCTGAACTGGCGTCTGTTGCTAGAAATTATTCAGATCAGGCCACGCAGGCTTTCATCTTTTAGCATTACGGCTGCACGCTGCCATTTCTGCGACAAACCTTGAAATTTCCACCATTCCGCCGCATATTGTCCCAAACATAGATCCCGTCGGCGAGTTTTTTTTAATTTGGCTTGAAGGGGGACATTAATGAAGATATTATAGGTGTGTGACTAACAAAAGGAAAGCAGCAGGCAGAGAAAAACTGAAGAGAAGGAAAATTGGAATTTGTGAAGAGGCTTCACCCAGCATCGCACCTCCTCCCTCTTCACCCCCCTGTCTTTGTTGTGCGATAATGTCATGTATAATTTTAGCTTCCCCTCAACTTGGATGATGTAAATGAGAATCTTTATCCAACCCACATATTCATTTCCACATTTCCATGTTGCCCTTTTTTTACTGGTTCCTTTGTTGGCAAAGCCTAATGGAGGAGGTGTTTGGTGGGCAAAGCATCTGTACCAGTATTTTACACTGACATAGCAGGAAACCAGGAAAAAGGGAAACTAACCTGGTTGTTATTGTTGACCTAGAACCTGATCATCTTTACATCGTCAGTCATTTTTGGCTTGGTTATTTCCATCATTTATCTCCAGTCCAGAAGATAAAATAATGTTTTGTGTTCAAGCCGAACCAAGTGAGTAAAGAATGTATTTGATGCACAGCTTGTGAATGATGTCACCTGTTAGGAGCGCAGAAACCCCGAAACATCTGCTCATGTGGAAAACATGAAACAATAGTGTTTTAAAATGTAGGTGAGGTCAGGGAGAAGAAGCCAGAATGATGTACTTTGATTTAGACCCACAGAGAAGGAGTGAATAATTACATACAAATGAATGTACAATTGAAGCAAGTCCGCTCCATGGGGACCAGCTCATTTAATTGCACTTTTTGTCTCAGGCTGTACAACTGAAGTCAGAAGACTGCTGTGTTTATTGATTTGATGGCAGCTGGATATTCCTCTTCCAAAATTATCCAACTGACAAATGAAAACTTTGACACCAGACAGAAATTATTATACTAATTATTATACCAAAGAGTGGAATCAGAGAGCCTCATGGCCTCATCGATTATATTGTAGGTTCAAGTAGAATTATTTGAACAATTTAATGAATTATTCACTTGTATTTGATTTCTTCCCAAAACAAATGTTGTGTATATGTAAATGTATGCAAATGGAATGAATTCAGTCTGCTGTAAATACAATAACATCTGTTTGCTATTCTTTAAAGCTGAACAGGGTCTGTGTGGTTTCAAAACACTGTTTAAATAACAAAATAAAATAATGCCAAATAGATATTAAAAATGTACCAGGGTACTATGTACCAATGTACTAATAAAAATAAAAATACATATAAAAACGAATATATAATCAAAACAATGGAACTGCCACAGTATTTTAAGAAATACAAAGGTGTGAGATCGAGGCCTAATGGAACATCGATCATAAAAGTGAGAAGTACCTGGAGGAAGGAATCTAGTTGGAGGACCATTGCCTTGGGCTCTGAGAGGGAATAGATCTGCAGCCACTTTCAGCCCAGCACTCTGCTTCTGAATGTCTCTTCATGTGTGAAAGCTCTTATCAAGACCACAGCAACTGTATCACGTTCTCGCTCTCGCATCAGAGCATGCAGTGGGTGATTTCATTGTGATGAGTGGAGGAATTACTCCCATGTAATTTTATCATTTTGCTTTTAAGGATGATCCGACCGTGGTAGGATAGTGTGGCAGTAATGTGTCTGAACACTCATTATTCCCAGAAGCTGCTACCGACCCATATTCCTGCTTGTTCCTGATGAGATTTATTCACGGTATGAAATATTTACTCGGCCCTGCGCTTGTGCAATGATTCCTGCTCACGCCACTGCTGTTTATTATGCTACGTTTCCAAATGGTTCTTGATTATCAAAGAGCTTTGTATTTTCTGGGCACGTATTTTACTGCCACTCTCTGTATGTCTTTCAGAGACAACAAAATGTTGAACAACAGTTGAACTTTTATCTGCTGTTTGCCACAATTTCCTCTACTGGCTCTGATCATTATACCGCTTCAGGGAGCAGACATGCAATACAACAGCTGTGCCACTGTGATGTTTTGAATCCTCAGTAGGAACAGAACTGGGAGTGAGATTATTGATGGCACTTGGCATGCGGTGGTACGGGGCTCCGGCCTCGGAGGTTCCTAATTTGGTGGCTGGAGGAATGGCAGAGGGAGAGCTAGACCATCTGGCAACAGAGTTACCTGAGCAAGGTCAGTCTGTGCGAAGATTTCCATTAATCAGCCTTTGTTATGGGTGTGGAGAGCTGCTCAAATGGTTTGAGGCAGCATGTGAACAAAGAAGCTATTGTCCTTTCAAAAGATGAGAAGCCACATGATCAGAAGAAATTTCCAACTCCTCAGTTAGCAAGCGACACTTGGCATTTAGATGCTTCAGCCACCATTAGTGTGGTGGCATATTTGCAAATTGTCTGTTTAATACCTCCCAGTTGTGTCTTATAGCTACTTAGAACAGTGTATTTATTTTATGCTAATCAGCATTTCTGATTCCTCGGCCAACAAAGAAGATTTGCTCATTTATTTATGTTCAAAACATGTTCTGGGACCATTTTGGTCCAAACTGAGGAATCCCAATAATAATTAAACTGGAAATCATTATATTTAGTACAAAAATCCACGGTTCCCACAATGTTGACTTTTGTCATTGTTACAAATTGCATTAGTTCAAGTGCATTTGAAGGGTTTCCATGGAGTTAGAACATCTGCCGGGCAAAAATAAGTATAAAATGCAAATTGATGCATAGTCCCATAATTTAGGATGTTGGACATTTGTCAGAGCTTGACAATTGCAAATGTATTTTTAAGGTCTTTCCAGAGGGTATTTCCATTATTCAGTGTTATAAATATAGAAATTTAAAATGATAATCACAAAGTGCAACACTTCTTATAAATGGAAGAAAGCTTGCCATAGAAAAAAGGAAAACAAAATAAGGTTCAAGCAACAGTGTCACCTGTAAATGGACAGCTTGATTGTAGGTATGTAATTCATGTTGTGCAATTCCCTATATCCAATTATAAGCGATTCCCCATGCAAAATCTTAGCGCGCTGGATTCCACAGTTCCCTGGTGCTACTGAATTCCCAATCCCAAAAGCAATTATATCGGCCGTTTACCAACTATGAAGAAAATAAATAAAACCCAGTTTAAAAACAACATATTTGATTAAAAGTTGGAAAAAGAGTGTTTTGTGACTCTCTATTTGACATAGCACCTGCTCTTGTGTTACATGGGTGCCCTTGAGCACCCATGTAACGCGCACTTAAGTGACGCTATTAAAGGACGCACCTTTGGCCAAGCGAAGGTAATTTGCATGTGGATGAGGTAGCTGTGGCACAGTGAGAATGATTCATCAGCCTGGCGACCTTGAAGAGAGTCACCTATAGCTGTTCAGAGCTGAGGTCTGCAGAGAATCGGGCCAAATGGAAGTCTGCTGCAGTGCTGGGAAAATAAAAAATGCTTGAAAGTTTTGGGCACTTGGGGGTGATGTGACTAAAAGTTTAGCATTCATGTGGCTTTGATTTTTAACTGAGTGGATTTATTTCTGTGGGGATATTGGATCTGAGAGTCTCTTTAAAAGAACCAACATTTCTGTCTTATTTTCGAATGTAAGGTTTGGAGGACTGGATGTGAAATGCTGAAGTATCTGCACAGGATATAAAAATATCAGACATATTAGGCAATATTACAACTTCTGCAGGCTTTAAAATCTCTCCTCTATCTTTTTTCTATGATTCCAACATTTTGCCATTAATTCTGTCTGTGTCTCCTCAGCATTGCGACCAGTGGATAGCAATCTGTGTCTGGGCATCTCACCGAACACCACCCAGCTCTGCCATATCAGCTGTCCAGTAGAGTGTGAGGTGTCGTCATGGGGTGCCTGGGGACCCTGCACCTATGAGAACTGTCAAGACCAGGCAGCCAAGAAAGGTAAGGGCTCACATAAAGGATTACTTTAGGCGATAAATACAGTAGAGTGATAACTTGATAAAGCTACAGTGGAAAAAAACATTAACTCTCTTCTCATGGCAACACATGGAAACCATGCTGCCACTATAAACTAAAACAAAACAAAGAGAGTGGGACAGAAGCATCATCATCTCCTATTCATATTTTGGGGCTCTAGCGGCAGGTTCTGCTACTCCATCAGCGGGGTGGGCGCAAATGCTGCTTCAGCCCTTAATTATCCCCAGAACAGCGGCGTCCTCCATGACTAATGCATGTTGACTCTGTCTTAATGAAGCGCCTCAAATGAAAGGAATGGCTGGAAACTCTTCACCATGTGTCTTAATGATGGATCCGCTCCCACTCGCTCCTGTGCTCACTAAGCCACTTATGCTTTCACTGTCGTCTACTCTGTGTTGTGTAAAGCGAACATGAACACACACACATCCGATAGTCTGTCCATCCTGATTCTCATTATACAGAGAGATATGGACTTAGCTCTGTCCTTCTGGCTTTCAATCTTTTGATCATCCGGCACTGAACATGGGAATCAGTTGGCCGTGATGAGAGTCACTACAGTGATCGGTGCATAGCTTTTGTATTTAGAAAGGATACATTGATATCAAATATAATTACACATCAAAAATATATTTTGACTCTAAACACTTTTATACCACTGTCCCATGTTCTGCCATTTCATGGTTTTATAATATTCTGTGTGGTCTGTTGGTGAGTTTATGCAGTCACCTTAATCCTACTTTGAGGTCTTTTCCCATCTCTTTGTACTGATTTTCTCCCTTTGAGGTCATACTGTCTGCCTTGCGAGAAGTTGTGAATGTCTTTGCGGTGCTGGGATTGACTTTCCAAGCCATATTAAAAGTCATTTCATGTAGAGGCTTTGGCCTGTGCCCTGTTGGCCTATTTAGTAATCCATCCATCACTGGGGAGCTTGTCTCCCCTATATCATCACAAGTAAGCTAAAGCACATTTGAAAATGAGCAGAGTAAGAATGCATTGTATTTGCATTTTGACAGAACTCAGCTAGACGTGGACGCGTCATTAATGTTTCATAAGGCCTCTTGGAAACTTGGTGCAGAGTTATGTTGAAAAGGTCACCTAAATCTGGGCTGTGTAACTTAGAACAGTAGAATGGGATTAAAGGGGCTATATATAAGATTTGTGTAGCCACTGTTCCTATTCCTTGTCCTTCCTCTCTTCCTCTATGGGCCATTGTCAAACTGGGTTTATGAATACTGGTGGTATCTTTTACTCCAGTCCACTTATTGACAACAATTTACATTGAAGGCATGTTTATCACACGTCTTTTAAATCTTATTCCTGAAGATAAACATATACTCAGACCTAATTTTCCATCTGTGGTAAGATCAACCAATCACTAGTGATAACGCAGACTCCAAAATGACACATAACTAAATGCCTGATTGCAGGTGCACTGAGATCGAGACACTAACCGTTAGCCCTGAAATGAGAACATGTTCTAAACGGATGATTACAGTCTGCCTCATTGTGGAACCAAACATTTTACGTGATTAAAAAGTGGAACAGCTGTTGGCTCGCCACAGCCTCAGTGGATTCCATTACTGTAGAATAGATTATTCTAAGCAGGCCAGCATTTTGATGGTGTCTCCTCTGACCACTGGCGCATCTGCTCGCTCTTATGCAGGGCTCACAACTCCAGGTACCATGTAAGTGTTTGTCAGAGTGTTGAAATGGAAAAAAGTGCAACATTTCTATGCAATTAAGTATTTAAGATTAAATCTGATTTACCCCTTCAAATTGTGATATTAGGTTTGTACCTTAACCATCCCTATCGAATTTCCTTGAGACTCATAGAACATTCTTACTATCCTGCACTGATGTCAGGTAATAAAGAATCACATGTACATGTGCGTTGAGTCAAAATGAAGCATCTAGCTTTGACAGCAGCTGCATGTGCGACACTGTTATCTTGAACCAGTGCCATTCATAATACACCCTGCTGATAGCAAGTGAGTGATGCCTGATAGAATTGAATTCCCTGCACCCCAAGACACATCCTCCCTCATACAAACCCTCCCCCCTCTATCAATGGGTCTAGACACATCTGGGTGCATGTTCTGCTGAGCTGCCTGATTAAATAAAGGTTTTTCGAGGGGAGAAAGAGCAAAGAAAGAAATAGAAAAGGGGAGATTCTGCCGCCTCCACCTGAGTCCTGCAGGCACACTAGGGCTCCTCTTATCGGGCTGGAGCAGGAGTCTGGATTATGGTATGAGTGACCTTGGCTGGGCTAAAGTTAACACCCTTCCCCCATTGCAGGACCTGGGCCATGGAATCCGATGCCCTTGAGCGGAGGAAATGACACACACGAGAACAAACCCCATCTGAATAATGGATTCACCGTAATTTTAATTTAGATAAAAGCTGAGCGTAGAAGAAAAAAAAAGTCATTATGTGAAGTTCTTAGAATTTCTGGCAACTTTAGACTTAATGGACTGTCACGTCAGATACAATATCCCAATTACCATCATCAAGGCACACTGTGACCATGGAGTGAAGTTAATCTCCATACTGTTTCATGTTAGACACATTCAGATTGCATCAGGTTTTGGCTCAGCAGATCACAGAGGGGGTGTTGCGCTTGATTAGCGTGAGCACGTTTGTGTTCATTTACTTCATTTGGTTCCTTTGGTTCTCTGACAGGCTTCAAACTGAGGAAGAGGAGGATTGTCAACGAGCTCGTGGTCGGGATGGGGAACTGCCCTCACCTGGTGGAGGCAATTCCGTGTGAAGACCCGAGCTGCTACGACTGGCTGGTGATCAAACTGGAGGAGTGTATCCCTGATAACGAGAAGGAGTGTGGACCTGGAACCCAGATCCCTCAAGTGCAGTGTATCAACAGTGATGGTGAGTCGACAAATGATACATGACACAAAACACCTATTCAGGACAGGGGCTTGCTTGTACCTAATCAGCCAGCGTCTTTCTGATGGATCTCCACCACTGCTTTTTTCAGATGGTGTTAGTGCACCATCCAGGTTCCATTACATTTTGCCATGGCTGTAGCTGGTTAGCTGCCATAGATCGTTTTTGTCATTTTGTGTGCCACAGCTCAAAGTTGCAACGGTGGGGGCAGAACAAGCTGGGGCCATAAGTAAGAAACCCTCTGACAGTCTCAGTCACTGGTTTACTCTGTCAACAAACCATCAATCCAATCCAATTATAAAACTGTTTCACAAATCACAATTTGTCATATAGGGCTTAACAAGGTGGGACATTTTCTCCTTAACCCTCAACAGAGAAACACGGCCCCAAAAAGCTATAAACTGGAGGAAAAACAATGGAGTTGGAGAGCCACATATGAGGGATCCCTCTCCCAGGACAGCCACAAGTGCAATAGATCCTGAGTGAACTGAGAACATGAACGAAAGACCACGATACCTGTGGTTGTGTTCAATTTGGTGTTTACTCAGCTGCGAATGCTGCAAAGTTGCTCGGCCTCCTTGTGAACCGTCACACTTTGGGCCCTGCAGCCTTGGCTCATTGCCCGTCATTGTAATTGCTGTAGTGGCGGGGAGACATCGCTCTGTTGTTTCTGCTTTTCTAAGCAATTTCATTGTGCTCCCCTGTGTGTAGCTGCTTTCATCTGGGTTCCTGGAAGAGAATGCGAGGCACCAGGGAAGCAGTGTTGGCACGTTTGTTAATTTTGTCAGCTATTTTAAGAATTTGTTTTTTTTTTGTCCTGGGATGTGTTAGTTTAAGGCACATTCAGTGAATCTCAATATTTTTATTGTTAAAATGTTGTTTCCTCCTAGTCAGCAATATCATTCAGGTTTTTGGTCTTATTTTTGTTTTTTTATCTTATCTTCTTCATCCATAAACAAACACACACACTCAAAGTTACATAAGGACTACTCTATATATACACACACACACAAATACAAAGCGCTGAAAACTATATACACAGTGTGTTTTGGTGTAAAGTTGGACTGTAAACAAAACACAGTGAGCTCTTTTTACTCTGCATTCTACATCATGAGCCACTGGGTCCAATTAAAAGTTGGATCTGTTGGACTTTAGTACTGAAGTGGAGCTCAAACTTCCAGAGGTTCTGCTGAGAGCAGTGGATGGAAACATAATGCATGCGGCTGGAAAAGATGTTAATACATGTTCTCTGTCTTCTGGGGGGGTGGGAACAGAAGACAACTGGGCTTGTCGGAAACATTTCGCTTTTGTTTCAGTTCTGGTCATTCTTGCCAAATGAAATGTACGACTCTTAAATCAAAGGGCAGCTTTATGTCACATATCATTGGAGAAAATACAGCAAACGTGTAATAGTAAAAGGGAGCAGAGTGTCTTGAGATGTGATATGATGTAAGATTTAGATGATAATAAAGTACTGGAGGACAATTGAAAAAATGCATATGTAACTTGCTTATTATGAATTTGCAGAGAAGGAACAGCCACAAAACAGCAAAACAAAAACAGTAGACAATGGTAGAAATGTTATAGGGGAGGGGAGATTCCTGAGCCATAACACGGTCGCTGCTAATGAGGGCTCTGGGGAGAAAAGGAAAGATGGGACTGTTCATTGGTTTCCGTATTATACTTATCATCAGGGCTAACATTCACACGCTGCAGTGTCCTACGCTACCACAGCGCGTTGATCTTTTAAAGCAGCGTCACTGAGCAGGATCATGTGGGAACAGTGCGGCGAACTTCCACAACCAGAGATTCAGAATGATCAAAACGAGGGGTGATGGAGGGGCCAGAGTGACGCACAGCAGTGCAATTTGTTTGTGCGCACTCCTCTAACTCTCTATGCTACATGTGAGGGAAACACCTTTTAACCAGACGCTGGTATAAGCCACGCAGGGGAGACTGTCTGTGATGTGGCAGGGTTTTGTGACTGAAGTGCAACAACGCAGCTCCCAGCTTTTACTGTTGTGTGGATAGAATGACTGACACATGGCACAAAACTCTGCCTTAAAAGTAAAAGAAGGATGTT
Organism: Pseudorhombus dupliciocellatus; assembly: GCA_016785235.1. Lineage (NCBI taxonomy): Eukaryota > Metazoa > Chordata > Actinopteri > Pleuronectiformes > Paralichthyidae > Pseudorhombus > Pseudorhombus dupliciocellatus. The sequence continues at coordinate 809,841 of JAFBJW010000069.1, forward strand.
TTGAGTGAGAGCAAATAATCTGAAGGGTAAATGTAGTGGTCAGCATTTCTTGTAACTGTGTGAAAAATATGCCGGGTAGCAATAATCAAGAACATATACACACTTTCACACGTAGTTTATGAAGTGAATACACATCCTATACGGTATTGCTAATGCTCCTAACGTCCCTCACATATTCATTGATCTTTTGCCTGTTCCACTCTATCGCTAAGTAGGGAAGTACTTAAACTGCACGTTTCTCTCAAGGTGACCTCATCTTCATCGCTCTCTCTCTGCCTCTCCTTCGATATTCTGAGGCACTCAGCCAAAGAGATGTGAACTTCCTTTCATGGCACCCTGTTGAATCAGACTTATTGGTAAATTAGATTAGCGCAGCCTGCTGCGCGAAGTCAGCATGGATTTAGTCTTCCTTTCTTCCCCATTACCTCTGACTGCACTGGAGACAATCTCCTCCATATGTGGCGAGAGTTGAATAGAGGCGAAGTCAGCTTCCATCGGCTGCGTTTCCATCAGACAGAGGTTTGACTTGCCGGATGCGTGTAGCATTAAAAAGACAATTGCTTGCTGAGCTCAGGGCCAATCGGTTTCACTCAAGCTTCTCAGATGTTTGAGCTTCACAGAATGATTTTGAACAGAGTACAATGAGGTGCATTCACTCAATCACTTGCTTCCTGCTTCACTGCAAGGCCTCTCTTGACTTTGACATTTCCCTTAAAAAAATGATATTCCTTTTCTTGTTCCTCTCCTGTTGTACTGCAACTACTTTAACCCTTTGAAACCCTAACCATTGGACTAGATTTGCTATTTGTTCTCCCACAGAAAAAAACAGCCTGACTTTTAAATATCACATTTCTACGCCACCATGTTAGGTGAGTAAAAATAGGAATGAGTGGAAATTACAGATATTTGATGATCATGACATGTGCCCTGCATTCCTACCTACTGACCTACTGGACGCCATCTTCCTTTTCATTTGAATGGGAAAAGATATGACAAAGACAGCCACAGACTTTCACACTCACACTGTTGTTATTCACCAAGCACAAGGGTCAACTTGTGTGGTGCTCCACTAACAAAAGACACTGTGGAAGCCATCACTTGATGCCAGACACCTTCAATGGCTTTCTCCAGTATCTATCACATGGGTGTCTTCTATTACCCCTGTCAGGGCTCCATATGTCCCCCATCACCAATGCGGCCCCTCTCCCCCAGCCATGTGGCATCCCCCAGGGTTTCTCTTGACTGGCTTTTTATTGATCTCTTGTTGTCCCTGTGATGAAAATGGGTCTGTGTTTCCCCTGGGGTCCCCGGTGTGTCATTCGACTTACCAGTTGCCATTCTTCCGCTCCTTTACAATGAGATTTTCAGATATGGTCTTTCAGCGACATGGGCTTGGAGGGAATGGCATGGAACGGGAAAGATAGGGGGTTGGTGGAGAGTGAAGACAGGCTGCAGATCTTGATCAATACGGAACACATCAGCAGCTTAACAGCTCCAGCCTTCTAAAAGCAAGTCCTTGAGAAGTCCTTAAATATAAACCAGTATTAATCCTCACATGGCAGCTGATTGGGACTATTTGAATTGCTGAGTATTCACAATTATTAGGTCACTTACATTTTGTGATGTTGTATATGAAGAAGTGTCCCATTTTGTTGGGATTTTCATTACATTTCAAAGCTGTGGGGTGGATATTGAGTACTGCAATGTCTTTGGTTGTATTAGACTCCAGAGTAGTACAACTTTACATCACATCTGTGACCCAGTGATCGTGGGTTCAAGGGACACATCCATCTGAATCCAATTTCTTATTCTTAAGGCTGAACATCAAATAACATGACTAGGGCAAACTAAACCATCGACACATAACATTTTAACCTTACTGGTTAAGACCATCCCATAATTCTATCTTTACAACATGAGGAAGTTAGGCTATATTTAGTTCTTTTCAAATATTAACATGTATTTAAACATGCATTTACTCCACTGAAAGCTCCCATATTTGACTTGCTGAACTATCCCAGTGGGATATAATAAAGTATTAATGTCCAGTTAAGAACTATAATGTATTGAACATCTGAAAAAGTTTCCCAGGGGTTGAAATGTTATCGAGCCAACACGTACTGGACAATATATTCTCTTTGCTTTTTTAGTCACAAACAATGTAATGCTTTATATATATTTAGGTACCATTTAATAGAATACAAGATGTACATTGTTTCAGGATTTATGCACAATATTGTTTCACAAAAAACTGAGGCGACTGAGAAGGCTTGGTTTGCCTTTTGCTGTATATACAGTACACTTTATCAAAACACTTGTCATTTTTGTTTCGTCATTCAGGTAAATACGTCGAAAGACAGCTCTGCCGTGATGCCATCCTGCCCATGCCGGTGGTCTGCGAGGTGCCTTGCCCAAAGGACTGTGTCCTGAGCCCCTGGACCCCCTGGTCTCTCTGCTCCCATACCTGCTCTGGAAAAAACACTGAGGGAAAGCAAACTAGAGCTCGCTCGATCCTCGCCTATAATGCCGGAGAAGGTAGGATGTCCGAAATGTTAGTTGGATCAGACAGATACATGGTTGCATCACAGGGAACAAATTGGATTGTAATGTAAATCAGACATAACTTCTTAATACAGATGATAATGCTAACCCTGACTAAGTATATCCATTAATTTCAGTGTCATATACAAACCATAATTCTACATTAGGAGAAGTTTCCCGATCTGTGCTGCAAATCTTACTCAGCTCTTAAACACAAGTAAATTGTCAAAGTGTGTTGTTTTGTGTTCCTCTACAGCGACTGCAAAGGTTGTGGCGTGGGTTACTGTGATGCAGGGTAAGAAGTGAGTGGAGGGATCAAAAGCCCACAGAACTGTGCCATGACTGTCCACAATGTCAAACTGTGTTGTACAAAATCGTCTTGCTTCTTTAAACATTCACAAGGACTTTGCATTCAATTCTGTTCAAGGTCCTTCCCTGCTGTCGTTGGTGCGTCCAATCTTCGGTATATATATATATATATATATATATATGTATATACATTTATATTTGATGTTCCTAGGTGGCAGTAAGAGATATTTTGCTGATGTAGTGTGTAGACTTCATGTCAAGGGGAATAGAAAACTAGCTACTTTTATATCATCTCTTCCTGCCAATGTGCTGGCCCAGCAGAATCCCTGTGCTTTGACAATAGAAGAAAAATAGAATCAATAATAGATGAAATAGAAGGAAAAACAGAGTAGAGTAAAAACAGTAGCAACCGTAGAATTGAGTATTCCTTCTCAATATTGGTTTCAAGTTCAGAGGTAAGTGGAGAATATCTAACTAGTGCTGAAATTATGCCAAAGTGAATGTTAAAGTCCAGCCCTCCCAAGCTGTCAATCACACTGTGACCCATTCCCACCAAACCTCGTTAAGAGGAAAAACGAGAGGCTGCACAGATGGTTTAAGCATCTGGCTTGGCAGCAGATCGTAATTTTATGTTTTACGCCCCTGTTATCATTTTAACAGCTCATGACGTGTGACTTCTGTACCACATTGCGTGGCATGCTGCCTTTGACATACTTGCAACAAAGTCGCCTCCACGCTGGAGCGACGGGACTGGGATCACACATGATGCCGTGTGCTCTGCGCCACGCCTTGTTTAGCTGCTTGTTAGCATTCAGATTCATGCAGATATTTCCATAGTGCTATATGGATGGCCAGGGCCAGAGCAAAGGGCCCTGCATTTGATATGGAATCTCCGAGTTGTCGGCTGTAGCAAGCAGAGAAAGGCTTGGAAAGTGCGTCATTGTTATGTAAGGGTCACAGAGTACGGAAGAGAGGAGCAGAGAAAAAGGAAACGACTGCTCTGACAGAGATCAAAATATGTCTGCAATTTAGAATTGGCTGCTGTAGAACTGCTATTAAGGCCATCATCATCAAAGAAAGAAGAGGTCAAGGTCACAGTCTGAACTTTTATCAATTTTTACAAGACATTTGATCAAGATCTTGGTAAAAGCCCCCCCATCATGTTTTACCCATTTACCCCATCTATCTTCATGAAAAAAATTCAGCAATGTTCAGCAATACACTAACTGCTCACGCTCGTTATTTTGTCATTTTCTGTATATCTTCTGTAAATTACTGCACTGCCATGGCTCTTCCTGAGACATGCTCAAGTATATTTGGCATGGAACTGAGAAAGGAGCCAGTTATCTTAGTTTCAGCTCGGGAACTGGGACTGCTAATGGCAGCTGCCATTGTTACAGATGTATCAATTAGTACCAGGGATTGAAGTCTATTGGACAATGAATCCAAGCATGGGAGTTGCTACGGTCTGTTTACCAGTGTCAGTTATACCTCAGTTAAGAAGGCGAACATAGTCGTATATTTCTGCCAGAAGCCTGACATAATGTGAGAAACAAAACACACCACCATACCTGTGTTAAAGTCATAAGAATATACAAGTAAACAAATCACCAGATTGAGGAGGAAGAAATGTGCTTTATATTTCGTACCAGAGAGTGAAGGCAATAATCCTTCTCCCCCTCCACTGAGCTAATGATGTCACACCAACACAAACATCAATGCAGTGTGTAGGTGATGTATGAGATGATTCAGGTCAAGGCAAACATTACAAATAGCACAGCGGTTTATTACCCGGCAAGACAGTGTTGAGTAAATCACATTTTTACCCACTCAGTCGATAGAATGTAACGACAATGATGAGGTATAGTGAACCGCTCATGAACAGTCTTCTTCTGATCTGGATAAATTTCACCCCTTTCAGCTGCTCGTTTGTCAAAAACATGTTGGGTTTAATTGGTAGCACATTTATCAGTTAACCATTTAATTAGCCTGAGCAGCAATAATGGTGTGTCCTTCCGTGTGTTAATGAGCTCCATACCTGATAGATGACTGCCCAGGATGATGAAATCCAATGATATCTCTTATAAATGACTGTCTAGGACATCACCTCTGAGCTGTTACACAGAGGTCAGACATTTCCTCTATTTGAGCCAATTCCCATGTCCAATTCAATGCTCCCTCTCTTGCTGGAAGATGTCATTCAATGCCTCAGAGGCGCTAATGGTTGACCTTCTCTTAGGGGGTTGTCTTTTCCCCAAGGTGATGGTGGATGCTGATGACAAGGTTTCGTGATGAAGTGAGTCACATGGTGTGCAAACCCCACCTGGGTCCACATCCAGGGCCCTGGCTGTGCGTAGACACTCTGACCCTGGGTCATCTCAACCCTGTCAATCCTTGTGGCTTGCCCAGCCACTAGCGGCAGTCAGGCTATGTTTGTTTTCATACAAGTCATAGGCAAATCCAGGCTGATTGTTAATCTATAGCTCAAAGACAAGTGGTAGCCAACCCCTTCAGTGCATCCAATGCTATGACTCTCACTCCCCCAGATCACTTTTTGGATGACTTCATTCCATGTGATGCTCTCACACACAACACATTTCACTTTGCTATTGGCTGCAGGGCATACTGTATATATCCAGGCTCTGCTGCCACTGAGGGGAATTCGTGACTTGCTCTGTCTGTGTGATGTTTACTGTGCCACTGGCTTACACACAATGCCAAAGCAGAATATAGCCACATCAGTGCCTTACAGTTGATACGTTGGCAGTTGCTTGTCATTGTTTTTCCTCCAAAGACACCTTTGCTGACTGGCCTGTTTCCAAAAAGGACTCAGGCTCACCCTGTAGTCACTCCAGACAGTGTCTTGTGTGACAAGTTGCCTTGTTTGGGGGCCCTTCTGATCCTGTTTGCACAAAAAAAGGCTGCAGAAAATGATGCACCACCACTCCTTTTACAGACCAACCTTCCTGTAGTTCCTTTGTCTGTAGCACAACTGCAATGCTGACACTGTTTCACTGTCCCTCAGGTGGAATCCTCTGTCCCAACATCAGTGCTCTGCAGGAGGTGAGGAACTGCAATGACCACCCCTGCACTGTGTACCACTGGCAAGCATACCCTTGGGGCCAGTGCATAGAGGACTCCTCCATTCCGGCCACCAACACATCTGCAGGCAGAACAAATGGCGATGACGCCTCCTGCTCAGTGGGGATGCAAACCCGCAAGATCATCTGTATTCGCGTCAATGTGGGCCAGGTTCCTCCCAAAAAGTAAGAGTACCCTTATTTTTCTTCCTCAAACTTTTCATTTGTCATTCTTTGTTAACCTCCCTCTCTTCTTTGTAGCCAAATCCAGAGGGAAAAATAAGCATCCTAGTTTGGTATTTCAACAAATGGCTCATGCTTATTTGGTGTTGAGGACAGTTTTGTCTTTAAGTCATTACAGCAGCAGTAGAGACCTTGAAGACGGAGGATCGTTTAACATCAATGTCGCTGTATTGAGAATAGATTCAGCCACTGCTGCAGCACATAAACATACATGTGCACACAGTCTCAAAAAGCTCCAGCAGCGAAGCCAGGCGCACCGGGAGCCTCCTGGCAAACTCACAGCATGCTTCCTTTGGCTGTGATCCACCAAGTCTCTATCAGATTTTCAAGGGTACTCTGTGTGTGTGTGACTGAGCATGCCAATGATGTACTTTCAGGTGTCCAGAGAGTCTGCGCCCAGACACTGTCAGGCCGTGCTTGCTGCCGTGCAAGAGAGACTGTATAGTGAGTCCGTACAGCGACTGGAGCGCCTGCCCATCGACGTGTCGAGCAGGTACCGTCTCTCCTCATGGCGACACTTCACATGGTGTCACACAAGCTAAATGCTGCAGCACCAAGTGGATTCATCAAAGCTCGTCTGTGTTCCTGTGTTCACGCTCACTGAGAAATTCTGTTTGAGTTGTGTCACGTCGAATAATTTGTAGAGCAATGCTGTTTCTAGGAAAAATAAATAAATTCTAAATACTGATACACATTCTAAATAATGGTCCTCCCTGAAATTGTTTGTGGATGGTAGGAATCATGGGGCTGAGACAGCCCGTTTATATTTGGTTTTCGCGACAGACCACAAAGGTAGAATTCTACAAAAGGGTAGATTTAATTTGGAACCCATTTGTCAAACTATCACGCCAGAATCAGCAGGAGAGCTCAGAACACATGCCCTAATGTGTGTGTGTGTGTCTCTGTCATTCTCTTGAGCTTTGGTTTATAAACACAGTATATTGGCAGAGTTACTCCTCTGAAGCTGCTGAACAAGCCTATCATCAGATCTATCACTCTCTACCTCAGAGTGTCAATGCATCTTTCTTTTTGCTCAGAAAACTGATCTGACTGACTGAACATGAGCTAACCCACAGACAGTACAGCTCCCTCTCTTGTGTTGACACATCCTCTTGTCTTGAGATTTACTTGCTTTTTACCTAGACATATCTATAGACATGCAATCCTGATCAATGCAGTTTGAGTCATGAACCTGATGAATCTGATGGGCCTGCTCTACCGTCTGTAAATCATTCACGTCCTGAAGGCAGATCACGATCACTGGGACTCCGGCAGCATAAGAAGTGAAATCTGATAGGCTTCACATAGACTTCCTGTAAAGTCCATAACCTCTACCTCCCACAGAGGTGTATTGGATACCACAGAGTACATGATGGGGTAAAAATTCAATAGTTCACTTGATTGAATCAGCCTTCCCCCTTGAAGTGGTCACTTCCTGCAGAGGGTGAGTAGACAGGTGCATTACAGAAAATGCAGACCGAATTTTCAGCATGATTAATGAGACAGTAGAAATACCCTAAAAGTCCTTCATTGAGCCTTGAAGTTTATGACTTATTCTGTCCCACTCATTTACTTATACTACATGGACAGGTGGTATACATTTTTGTATAGTGCAGCATCTGAAAAACAGTGTAAAAGTAAAACAGCATAGGAGTGATCATTTAATCAGACAGAGGTCAGAGGGTGCCCTTGCACAGACACAAGATTTGCACACAATCGTCTTAAACCAAAGGTATTACAATCCATTTATTCATAAGTACCTGAGATCAAAACAGAGATGAAAAGAAAGGGCGGAGGTTATGAAGGTGTGTGAGCTGCCATTTCAGTGACTGAGGTTATGGCAGATTTTGACATCCTGTGTGACAGGCCTTTGATCTGATCTGGCAAGATGAAGAAGCAGATAGTGATTTGGAGGAGGACGTGTCAGAGCAGGAAGACAACATGGGGGGAAAACTCTGATTAACCCAGCTCTGATGAAGACACTTGTGGGGGAGAGGAGCAGACAGACATGGAGCCATATATGTAAAAAATGTTTAAAAGGATTATAACGGTGATGCAGGACAAAATAACAATTCCCAACGGTTCTGCAGCTTGGTGTGCTGGTGTATGGACAGTTTGTTTTCTGAACATGTATATGTTTGTTCCATATATTTTAGATTTATTTTTGCCATTTACTAAGCCTCAGGTATAACTGCATTTTCTTGGTCTCTTCTCAGGTGGTAACACTAAGAAGAAGCAGTATAGGAAACGTTTAATCATCCAGTTACCAGCCAACGGGGGGCAAGACTGTCCAGAGGTGCTGAGCCAGGAGAGAGAGTGCGACGCTCCATCTGTGTGTCATGGCTACCGGTAAAGGGTCCTTTTTTTAAACAAAAATAGTATCAGTGGTTTTTAAGTATGGCTTTTGGTTGTGTTTACTGTCTCGTCCAGGGATTTAAATAAGTAACAATTCATTACTTTGATTCCTCTTCAGATGGAAGACTCACAAGTGGCGGCGATGCCAGCTAGTTCCATGGTCAGTTCGTCAGGACAGTCCTGGAGCTCTGGAGACATGTGGGCCAGGGCTGCAGATACGAGGTGAATGGCACACACGTCTTTTTCAAATGTATTTCATTACAGGTTTTTTTATTTATATCTTTTTGAATATGGCCCAAGTGACGATTCAGTCAAACAGTCGCCATCAGTGTCCACACTCAGACTCCTGTTAAACTCTTAGAGACAGAGGCCATTATCTGATTCCAATAACGAGCATCCGGCTCCTCCATCTGGGAAGGCCTGTGTGCCATTACCTGTAATTGTATACTCTGAACTGGGTTGAGACAATTCAATATAAACCTCTTACAGTTCACCCACTCATTCTATTAAGCGTGTGGAAGGCCATAGTCACTTTGTGGCCTTTGATTTCCCATTGATGGGTGGCTATCTGTGGGTGTGCTCTTTATGTTGTGGATGTAAGATAGGTAGACCATCCCAGTCAATATTGGTCAGCGACGTTTCTTACTTTCCTACTTGCTTGACTAAGGCCAATTTCATCTAATCTGAGCAGACAGCACATTCTAACGCGCATGGCTAATGTTAGAACAAGATCCATCTGCATGAATACTAAGAAGGATGAGCCCAGCACCTCTGAATACTGTATTGTATAGAATTTTTCTGTGTGCATTTATATGCAGCTATACCCCAGCTGGTATAATGTCTAGTTAGATAATACTCAAGCATGGTATGTCTTAGGGCAACAATCTTTTTCATCATCAAGTGGTTTAGCAGAATGCTCAGAGAGTACAACTAAATCGTCTTCCTCATGAACTCCATCACTCCGTTTTCCTGTAGCTGTTTCATGTCGGAAGCAGGACGGAGGGCAAGCAGACATTGAAGCTTGTCTTAAGTTTGCCAGCCCCATGCCAACTCACATCCAGCACTGCCAGCTGCCCTGCCAGGAAACCTGTCAACTCAGCAACTGGTCAAAGTTCTCCTCCTGCACTGCTGACTGCGTGGGCGTCAGGACTCGCAAGAGGACGCTAGTGGGTGAGTGGCAGACTGTAACTGCAAGTGGACATCCAGATTCTATTATCCAAACTATATTAAGCTTTTGAGGGAGAGCAGTAGATGTGGAAAAAATGAAAACATTTAATTTAATTATTTTCCTTTGGAAGGCCTGCTAGGAGGTCCTGCGACCCTCTGTGTGATCTTTATAATTACATTAACGAAATTCACAAAGAGAAATAAAGAGCTGTCGTGATAAAGCCAGTGTGTAGCACACGAGATTGTTTTCTTTGATGGATAATCAGAATGTTCCAAACACTGTGCTTCTTCTTTAAAGGGAAGAGCAAAAAGCGTGACCAGTGTAAAAACCACCAAATGTATCCCCTGAGCGAGACACAGTATTGCCCATGCAACAAATACAATGCCCAGCCTGTGGGCAACTGGTCAGACTGTGTCCTTCCTGAGAATGGCCGTATGGAGGGTCAACTGGGGATGAAGGTCCAAGGTGACATCAAGGAGTGTGGCCAAGGATATCGCTACCAGGCGATGGCGTGTTACGACCAGGACAACCGCATCGTGGAGACCTCCCGCTGCAACAGCCACGGTGAGTTTCACATGCTGTTATATAAATGTTTGGTCTGAAGAGTTCATGGATGTATGGAAGTGGATGCTTGCATCTCTCAGATGTCCACATTTGACCGACTTCAGACTCACTGGATCAAACTATAAGGGTAAATTCCACCACCAACCCAGAGCTATATTTGCTACCAGCAGCCCAAATCTGTCAGGCCATTGTTCTGTGAGCTGTATTAACATTCCAAAGTATGTCCCAGAAAAGGGAATTAAGACTCACAGTGCTGTCATATTTTGCATCATAACCCCAGAAAAACACAGAGCACATCAAAGCACTTTGGCGTATGAGGTTGTCTGTGTTTGTTCATTAAAAACTTGTCTCATTGTGAGTCAAATTTTTCATCCCAGTATGGGCGGCTTGATGCTAACTCTCTGTCACAGTAATACAGATACAGAGATACTCAGAGGCGATGCTGCTGCGTGGTGTCTCTGTGATAGTCGTTTATTGACTTTCTTATCCTCCAACGTGTTGCGTAAAGAACTTTGAAATTTCCTGCGCCTTCCTCCTGATAATTTGTCCTCAGGCTACAGCGGCAGATGAGTGATCTCAGGTTTGTTCATAGGTGTAGGGGAAAGGACTGCACTGGGTTCAGCAGCCGTGACTAATGAAACATGCTTTCAACCCTGAGGAAGGTTTCTATCAAAGCTGGTGGTCATGAGTTTATATCTGAATACGTAATTAACACCAATGTATGCTTTGTTGTTGTGTATCTGGCTCCAGGATATATTGAGGAGGCTTGCATTATCCCATGTCCGTCTGACTGCAAACTAAGTGAGTGGTCCAACTGGTCACGCTGCAGCAAGTCCTGCGGCAGCGGCGTCAAAGTTCGCTCCAAGTGGCTCCGAGAAAAGCCCTATAATGGTGGGAGGCCGTGTCCTAAGCTAGACCACGTCAGCCAGGTAAGAGACATGGACATGTTTCACTGATGACCTCTTGTCTTGTGTGTTTGTTTATTAATGTGGTGTTACTGTGCCTTGTTTTCTATTTTAATGTATTTTGGTGTTTTATTTGTATGTGTTTTATGCAATATGTGCTCTATGAATGAGGTCGTATCAATTTAAAATGACTCTAATCATCTATATTCTCATGTTCCCTTTTTCTGTCGTTGATGAATGGATTCAATCTACAGGCTCAGGTAAAGCATCCATTTTTAACAATATGTATTTTTACTGAACATGTTCTGTATTGTTTTCATGAATTTTGTTTTCATCTAATTTAGATTGTAATTCAATTGAATCATTTTTAAGCATTTTATGCTAAAGTTTGAGAGCTTTGCCACAATGCAGATCAAGCAGGTAAACTGTAGCGTGTGTGTGTGCCAGGTGTATGAGGTCGTGCCTTGCCTCAGTGACTGTGGGCAGTATGTCTGGGTGGCAGAGCCCTGGAGTGTGTGGAAGGTGAGCAACGTGGATGTGAAGGACAACTGTGGTGAAGGCGTTCAGACCAGGAAAGTCAGGTAAGACATCAGCACAGCCAGTTACATACTCCTTCTGGCTATGCTGTTTCTTTACCATTTTAAACATGATTTAAAACTATTTTCTCCCATTGTTTTGTCAATGACATTTAATACTATAGTAAAACCACCAGGATTTTTTGTAGGTACATCATGCGGAGCCCGTCAAAGATTTCTGGGTGTTGTACTCAGAGATTCTGCATTGAACCCCCTCTGTTTCTAGGTGTATGCTGAACACTATAGACGGACCCTCTGAGCAAGTGGAGGACTACCTGTGTGACCCAGAGGAGATGCCACTGGGGGCCCGCAACAGCCGGCTTCCCTGTCCTGAAGATTGTGTTTTATCAGACTGGGGAACCTGGAGCTCTTGTGCACTGGTAAGAATGGTGTATAATTTCCGTTTGCCACTGTCTATTCTATAGTGCTCCCTTTAGCATGACTCCATTACTGAATTATTCTTCCTTATTCAGTTACTATGAGGGTCAATGCTGCTCATTTAATCACATTTATCCGTCCTTTATTGAAGTATTTTCAAGGCAATTCGTTTTTCATGTGTTCTTAGAGGGACAAACATGAATTAATGATTTCCTCTGCTTCTCAGCCATGTAGTGGGAACAGTACCCGTGAGAGGGGCGCTTACCCACTGCGCCAGCCTGGAAAAGAGAAGGAGTGTCCCCCAACTACAGAGACAGAGCCCTGCAAACTCAACGGCAACTGCTTTCACTACTCTTACAACATCACTGGTGAGAGTAAAACAGCGAGGCCGACTGCATGCAGACATGTTGCATCACAATCTCGGGGCAATTTTGACCTTTTTGCTGATGAAACACCACTGCCCCTGCAGATTGGAGTACCTGTCAGCTGAGCGACAACGCAGTGTGCGGAAATGGCATCAAAACCCGCATGTTGGACTGTGTGCGTAGCGACAGTAAATCTGTTGACCTCAAGTTCTGCAAAGAGGTGAGATGTGTGCCATTGTCTACCTCGATTTGGAATGAAAAACAGAGGGAATGACACCTCGTGACGTTGTCTTGCAGCTGGGCCTGGAGAGGAAGTGGCAGATGAACGCCTCCTGTGTGGTGGAGTGCCCAGTCAACTGCCAGCTGTCAGACTGGTCTCCATGGTCTGACTGTACGCACCCCTGTGGACTGACAGGTACATATTTATGCTCAAGTTTATAAAAGTTGAGATTTTGGGGTCAGACAGGCTCTGAATGAACAGTAATCTGCCGGTTTTGATTTCTCCATTCCTCAGTTCTCAAGAGAACAACCCAATGGATCATTAAAAAATGAATGTACCTTTTATTTATAATTGAATGGATAATTTTACAATATTTGAAATGTTCTTACTTATATCACCTTCAAAGATTCAAGCAGAGTCTAATGTAAGCTTGCGTTATCCATTTAAAGGGATATGATTAATTGTGAAACCCTGATAAGGTCATATGTTGTGGTTTAATGGGAAGTTGAAGTCATTGTTTTATTACATACCAGTGGAGTTTGCTAATTTACAGCCACTCCACACAGCAGTGACATCGCTGATAGCTCAGAGCGATCTCTTACTGCCCCGGGTCAGCAGTGCTCAGCTGTGTGTTAAAGAAAGCTGCCCTCTCTTATGGTAATGGTGGAAACCAGAAGCGCTTTATGATGTGAGAAACGATGGTGTTACAGTCTGAAGCCCATGAGCCAGGGATAATAATGTCCTCGCATGTAATTCCATAGGATCAGCTCATTGATTGGTGGTCCATTACGAGTGTGTGCTCTGGGGCCCGGGGAGCACTCTGCTCTCCATGAGTCCTTGAAAAGAGCAGCAACCAGAGGCAACAAGAGCAAATAGTCGACCTGAAACCAATACAGACTTTAGCTATTGTGGTAACTTTAATCTGTCCCCAGGCGAGAAGGATTTTCTCCCTTCTTGGAGAAACAGCAGGTAGGCCATGAAATGTGAGGCCCCTCTCGCTTTCCTTCCTGTGTTTGTCTTTTATCTCCAGGCTTACTCTGAGGACATATTTCCCTGGAGGAGCTAATTTCTGTTCTACAGCCAGGAATAGCAATGAGCTGGATTAGTTATCTCAAGCAAGTGCACATACCTGAAAGCAGCGAGGTGCTGTTATCAATCAGTCAGTGTGAAAACGCAGCCATTTTCCTGCATGTGTCAACCTGTGTGCATAGATAATCGTGGCATTGTGTGTTCTCCAGCCAAACCTCGACAGAAACAGCTGGCATGGGCTTTCCTTTACCCAGCAGCCATCCCCACCACCCACAGCTCAACACCACATTCTACCGTAGCTGCCAGCAGGCAGGGCAGTGAAGCATAAAAACGGATGGCGATGTCAGCTTTCTGTGGATTTGAGGTGCCACCACCTTCTGCAAAGCAGCCAATAGTAGAAGCAGGTGTGATGGCAGAGCTGGTGAGATATATTGAGAAACCTGGGGCTCAGATTCAGTAGAGGTACCTTGTTATTTTCTTAGGCTCTCAATCAAGGTCATAGTATGTAATATGAAATAATCTACCCCTCCTGCTGGTTTTCTTTTAGAGCACATTTATTGTCTGGATTAGTCACACTTCTCATTTCCAGACAGAGACAATCCCAAACCCCAAAATACACACAGAAGTCATTCCCGGAACCACACTAGACCTGTCTGTAATTTGAGAACTTGGATCCAGACCGCAGAACTGCTGGATCCGAGCCTGAAATGCAGCTGTCGGTCTGACAGGACTTCACTGTTTATATCAAGCCAGCATCAGTTACCAGGCTGTCAAAACAAGCCTTTCAGCTGTGCCGGGCCATTACAGATAAAATCCAACCACAGTGTCAAAAGAGCTGATAAAATATCTGTTGCAAGGTTTGACCTTTATTTTAATGTTCTCTTTTCATCTCTGTTAAAAAGATATCCAGCCTTGATGTGAGCCACTCTTTGCCTGTCTGGTGCCACTCACACTTTTGTTTTGTTTTTTCTTCTTTATAACTTTTTTATTCCCCCACCCAGGAACTTTGATATTCCACTTTTGCAAGCTATAAATTATACACACCCGCAGCGCTAGTTCCAGCAGGTTCCAGCAGGTTCCAGCATTTGCTGTCAGCTCATATCAAGCCAGTCACTGATCCACTCAGGTGTAACGCATGATGTTTCACAGGGAGCCACAAGAAAAGGGCTGGAAACTGACTTAGATTCGACCCCAGGTTTTGTAAATGCGTTTTATATGAGGCTGCAGTGGGACTGACAAGGGACTGAGAGCCTTGTATGTCATGTATGGAGACGGAGTCAATTCAACAACGCTAGTGAATTCGTAATCAAACAACTTCTGTCTTTGTTTCTGGCCGTCTCCAGGCAAGCTGTGGAGAAGACGGACAGTGATCCAGGCTCCTCAGGGTGACGGGAGGCAGTGTCCATCCCAGATGGCGCAGTGGAAGCCTTGCTTGGTGAAGCCCTGCTACAGCTGGAGATACAGCACCTGGTCCGAGTGCAAGTCTGAGGTCAGTGGGGTTGCAGCTGAGTATGTTGAAAAACAGATTTTCACCACCCTTGTAATTTTGGAGTGTACCCAACACAAATAACTCTGTGCCTCCTCTCATCAGGGGGCGAGGTGTGGGGAAGGACTGCGCTTTAGGAACGTGTCGTGCTTTGTGTCGGACGGTTCGAGCCAGCAGGACAGCAGCCCGGTGGACGACGAGCTGTGTGGAGATCTGGAGCCCTCGGTGGAGGGAGATACGCAAATTGTCCTGCAGGAACCCTGTACTGTCCCCTGTCCAGGTGGGCCCAATCATTTCACGTTTACTGTTCAGCCTTCACAGCGTCAAAAAGCCAAAGACATGTACTCTGTAGGGACAACCAGTTCATGGTAGGTTTGCGTGTGCCCAGCTTAACCACTTGACTCTGTCAACTGGCGACAACAAAAAATATGGCCTTTCTCAGCGTGATGACTCTTAAGTACTGGCCATTGTGCTCAGCGCACCTTTTCACAATGACAAGAAAGACCCCCCGAAGCACTTACTGTTAAATGATTTTGATTGTAAGAGCTTCAAGAGCTCCAGAGTGCGACACACAATGCGCAGCTGATGTTAACAGGCGGGAGGCCAAGGACGATGTGGGAAGCATTTTACAAAGCTGATAATGGACGTGTTGTGGCAGCAGGGTTTTATTGTACCTCGGTGAAGGCCTCTCAGCTGCCGCTAAGTTGCAGCAGCTGCGGTGTGTGTTCCAGTGTGTACGTACATGTGTATATCTGCTCTACACGGACCACTCCAGCTTGGATTATGTGTAGGCGTAATCAGCCCAGAATGAAGCTAATTGGTTTAGTGGGGACGAGGGGGGGGGGGCAAGGTCAAAAGGGACTCAGTCAGAACCAGAGCGTTTCCTGTCCTGACTGACTCATGCTTTTTTTGGATGTGCGTATGTCAACCACACCCATAGAAAGAGAGCAGTGTCGCCGATTTAACTGAGACAATGAACAGCGTCATTGAAAAAAAAAAAAGGATTGTGCCATGGAAGGAAGATATTTGAGAGGAGGTTTAATTTTGACTTTCATTTCATTTTGATGTGGGGTGCTGACCTTTGTCAAGACACGCAACCTCCTACAGCTACGGAGCCACGTTGACATTTGAACGGATGTACTGAGTAAAATATTTCATATCCTTCCACCATCGCTTGCAAATATCAGCGGAGATCCCACTTTATCCAGTTTTCAGTTTCTGCCATTTTCAAATGTTCAGTTTGTAATGACGCTGCCAATCTACCTGTCAACACGCTCCTAGACCGTGATTGCCTCAAATCTGTCATATTTGGAGAGATTTCCTCAGCTGCTGGGAGAATTGGAAGTGGATATATCCTTCTTCTAATTTTTGTTTGTTTGTCTGCTCCTGTTCATGGTTGCTGTTAATGGGGATCAACACATGCTATGCTATGTTGATAAAGTCCCCTCACTAATTCCATCACTATAACTGTGTGTTTATAGGAGAGTGCTACCTGAAGGACTGGACCGTTTGGAGTCCATGCCAGCTAAGCTGCGTGAGTGGCGATGACCTGGGCTTCGGGTCAGTCCAGGTTCGGTCCAGAGCGGTCGTGGCCCAGGATCCAGAGAACCTGCTGCAGTGTCCAGAGCAGGAGATGGAGGCACGACCATGTACAGGTCCGTCAGAGAAGGCAGAGAGCTGGCTGTTGCCCACTAATGTTTGGATTCGATTTTGTTCTGCAATCAATCCACTATCTGCTCTTTGCATTGTTACCAACACCACATGTTCTTCCTTTAGACGGCCAGTGCTTTGAATACAAGTGGAATACTGGACCATGGAGAGGCTCTTCTCGCCAAGTCTGGTGTCAGCGCTCAGATGGACTTAATGTCACAGGTAGGCATTATGAATCATATGTATATTACAATAACATTGTCTGTCTTTAAATCTATCGCACCGTAGTTTCCCAAAGTCAAATTCTTGGACATGATGGTACATTTTCTGGGATTGTTTAGAAAAGGCTCTGAATAATGCATCAACTACAGTGTTCTCCCCAAGGTGAAGTCATGCGGCAAGACAACAACACACACTGACCTGACACATTTACTCATGTTTGAGCTTTCAACTGCTCCTGAAAGATTATTATCACATTGGATTAACACGAAAAAAAAAAGAGCACACAGTCACAAAAAATACTTCTGTACTTGTAGTATTCCTGTTATTAATAGCTGTTGAGTGTAGCTTCAGTTTGAGCCACATATGAAACATAAACATTAGTTTTGCTGTCGTAAAAAAGCTTTTGATCATTGAAAAATTGTGGCTCTTTAATTTAAGCATCGACTAAGTGTATAAAAATATATAAATATGTAAAAGCCCTTATAGAAGAGGCACAGCAGGTTAGCAAATGGAGTTTGCTCAGCTGTTATTACCTCTGGTCTGGAGCCTCCAGTCAGATACTATAGATGTAAATGTGGCCTAGCCGAGCTCCAAAGCTCTCACTGCCGCCGTCACACGCGAGGTCCGCGTGGCAAGGTGATGCTGTGGATAAGCTTCCTTAAAACTGTCTCATCCAGCATGTCAGAATCGCAGACAGCACTTGGAGTATTTCTTGACAGCGACTTCTAGGAAGCTGTAAGCAGATGAAGTTTTAATCTGCAGCAGGGTTACATTCACAGCACCAGTTTAATCTCATGGTCCATCACATGTCAGCGTTAACCTCATAACCCATTGTTCCATAATGTACTGCTCAGCTCGTGTGCGAAGATGTGCTGTCTGAAAGGGCAGAGTTTCTCTGGTCAGGGCGCCTACTTCTATTTCCTACCCCTGCTTTGATTGAGCCTGGAGCCCTGTCACATTTGTGGATTAGGGGAGTTTATAACACTCAGCTCTGAGTCGCAGTAAACGAGAAATGTCAGTGTACGCCATGTGGTGTGCCTATCGGTGGCTGCTCTGATCGCCGGCGCAGCACATTTTCCCCCCGTTCTCGTGAATGTTTCCTCACAAGCAGTGGTTTTCCCCTCATGAATATTCCTACTGAGCTCGCTCCCTGAGCATGCTGCATGATAAATATTCACGAGGCCCTGATAGATTACTGTGGTCTCACAGACATGTGTTTTCCCTGAGTGTCTGCTGGTGGAATCATCGTCAGTTGTACGGGTTATCTGCGTTATCCAGCTTATTTCTCAGTGGGAATACAACCTCCTTATCCTGTATCGTTTTTAACTCCTTAAAACCTTGGCTGAACCCTATTAAAAAGTGACTAAATGACAACTCCTGCCCTGGTTCTGCCAAAATTCTGAACGCACAGTCATGAGTGGAATGAGATTAATAAAAAATATATATATTTAAAAAAAGTTGATTCCCTGTAAGTGAATTGTAACTCCCCTCTTGCCATTCCACTGAGTGGTTGAAATGAAAGTTTCCCCTGGGCCCCAAGCACTATAGTGCATAGCAATAATGGGAGAAAAGAATTCTCTCAATTCCAGTTCCAAGTATTCCCCGGTTTGCATCGAGAACATTTCCTTTGATCTGGTTTTGCTGTTGAGGAAGTATGTTTGATTTTCACAGCAACGTGGATTAAGCTGACCAGATTTTCGAAATGAAAATCGGGAACATTTACAGCGCTATGGTCAAAATTCAAATGTTATCATTCATGAAATAAATAAGAGTTCCAATTACATGTTAATGTATTTTATTTTTAATGCGTATTAAAGGAAATAAGTAAGAAGTGTCAGTAGTTCTGGTAGTAGTGGTTAGGTCCTTTGGATGTATATATATGGAACATAATGGGCAATGGAAATAATATGCCACCTCTTCAGCACTCACAGGCTTCAGGCATAATGTCAGCCACAACAAGAATTACATACAGCTGCCCCAATTAGATTTAAGTGGCATTTTTAGTGCTTTTCCAAAAATCTCCTAATTATGAATTTATTTCAGCGTCGCGCTGCTTGGTGAGGTTCATTGTACTAATTAGTTGAAACTTAGTAAAAGTCATCTTCAAAGAGACAACAGTAAAGTGAGCTGCAGCTTTACCACCTCCGGCTCAGCAATCTGCAGAGGTGCACCGTTTGGAATCTGGGACACATTGTTCCCGTAATATTGTTAGGACTGGGATATTGTTACCTAGCATCCTCCAAAACACTTCAGAGGACTGAAACTAGAGGCGCATCTATTGACATTTGACTGTGGAGTTTGAACTTGTTGGCCTTTGCCCTGCAGGTGGATGCCCGGCAACTGCGAAGCCCATGGCCGACCGTTCCTGTGACCCACCCTGCACTAAGCCACGTTCCCTCTGCACAGAGGTGAGTGACGACCAGGTTACCACACATCCGTGATCAATTTACATTGTAATACACTGTTTATCCAGGAACTTCAAGCTTGTATGCGGGACTGCAACTGGGTTAAAATCACTACCGGGTTATTTTTCTTTGAGCCTTTCGTTGTCTCTTGGTGTCTCTGTCATTTGATGTATTTGGCTTCATTTGAAATCCAGCAGAATCCTTTGGTAACTTCAGTGTAACGTCTCCACGTGTCTTTGATATTGTATATCTGTGCATATTGTGTTCCTTCTGTTTTTGTGTTCTTGCAACGTTTTGGGCTTTGTTAGACTTTCTGAGTGAGAAGTGGAAATGAAAGTGGCACCACTCTCCCTATTATGAGTCAGTGAGTCATCATACTAGTTTTGAAGCTTCTATTTTGGGGTAAAAAAGTTGCAGAAGTACAAGGGCATGACACATTGAGTGTGATTCGCGGTGAATTCCAGGGCAGAATTGAAAGTAGTAGTTGGAGAGAGAAGGAGGAGGATAATCAATGGTGTTCTCCTCAGAGAGCTGTTAGGCTGAACTGGGTCCTGCCAGTGCTCTGGGTTTATTTTCTACTACCAGGCATCAGCTGCTGAACAGAGTGAGGCCATTAACTCAGCTGCTCTTTTACACATCTAGGCTTAAAGGAGAAAATTGAAAGTTCAGTCCACAAAAAACTTCTGGAGTTTCTGATAAAATAACAGAAAAACTGTCTCCATAGTGTTTGCGTATTGGGAAGCCCAGCCAATTATAACGGTGTTGAAACTGCAAAACTTACACCACGCTTTAAGCCTAAATATATTTTCCGATGTGGTGCAGTCCTTCACACATGACACTCATACACACTATCGTTTGGGTACTTCTGCCAGCTTAGCTGCTTCCACAGTGGACTTAAGCATAAACACAGTGCATGTATGCATGCAGACACACACACACACACAGGGCAGGGAGCACCACAATTATAAATAATATGTCTTGGCTCTGCGGCTCCAACTTTAACCATTCTTGGTCTGCTGACTATACAGCTGTGTTACATATTTACAACGGTCCATTAACATCTTGCTCCTGCTGGCGCTGTCCATGGTGCTGACTTGTTTTATATGACGTGCAAGCTGTAGCATGTGGTTTTCACAGATGCCAGTCAGAACTAGTTATAATGATGTTTTAACAGTACAAATACAGCATATACCAATCACTGCAAGACAATAGATAGAAGAGGGTGTGTTTTTTAAATGAAATATAGAAGCAAGGAAGCTAGAGAAGTCAATTAGATGTGAGTTGGAGGGGCCAGGTTACACTGTGTGTGTATAGTGCATCACCCATAGTGTGAGGGAATGGTCGAGTACCTTGACATTTAATATGATATATGTCATCTCTTTGTGTGCACTTTACCCTGTAGGAACTCCCTACATGTATGTGCACCCTGACATGGAGGGGAGGAACTGACGAGGTTGCACGTACAACCACGTGGACACGGGCACAAACATACTTCTTTCTCTTTGTTTGCCAATAAGCAGATGCAAATGATCCCTCATTCCCTGCTCTGTCTGCTGTTGAGCTCCCGCTGCTCCTGTTTGCATGGCGGAGGCTTCTGAAGTCATCCTCCGCAGATAGTTGGGGAGCTGGGGATCCCCTGCAGGGTGATGAATGGAATGAGGGATGAGAGGGAGCAAGATATGGAGGAGGGGTGGTTTTGTGGACCCACACGCACACACACCCTAGACTATCAAACACACCCTGTCTGACTGATCTGACAGCAACACCACAGCAGCATCGCTATAACTGATTTTTGGGATTTGCATGCACAGCTAAATCAAAGCCTTATCATAGCTGCTGTTGCATTGATGCAACTCCAACATTGACAAAAACAGCTTCACACTGTAATGTATATTTTCCAAATAACAGCTGTATGTAACCAACCACAATAATATGTACTACACATGGTGATAGAGATCTGTGGTGTGAATAGGACCTAATGCATATCTCCACAGGGAAATCTGTCAACAACCAGAACAAAACAACAACAACAACAACAGATCAGCTCTGCTGCTCTACATTGACTCTCTGACAGCACAATCAAAGTAGGATGATACTGAAGAGGGAGACGTTGACACGTTGATACATATACACTGATGAGGGTGAAATAAGCTTTAGGAGAATGTCAACAAGTCGTTTGATCCTTCATTCTAAATCCAAATCTTTTCTCCCCCCCCAGTTGTGTTTATTCAGCCTGTGTCGGCATTTTTCTTTATTTGATTATTCATGTTCAGTTTCCAGCCTGGGGGTTGGTACCTTCCCCGAGGGGTGGAGAGATAAATCGCATGGGTAGCAAAATGATTGAGAAAACGGGATAAAAGAAGGCAGACGAGATACAGGGAACAGAGGGAAGAAAGGAAAAGAATAAAGGGTAGAAGCACGAGGATAAACACGCATGGAAAAATGAAGGAAGTATGGAAAAATAAAGACATAACCGAAAGGTAAATGAGAGGGATGACAAATGGGTGAATAGGCTTTTGAGCAAACAAGAAGAAAGAAAGGATGGAGGATGAAGACGAACAGAAATATTTAAAGATGGTAGGAAGATGAAAGAAAAAGAGGATAAAGGAAGAATATAAAATATAAAAATAAAAAAGTAATAAAACAAATCTTGTTTGTACATTTACATATCAAACAAACAACCTGACCGGCTGTGCTGCAAACACAAGCTACACACCATTTCTTCAGTGTTTGCGCTTGTGCTTTTTATATTTGTCGGTTTATT
The DNA here is from genome assembly GCA_016785235.1 of Pseudorhombus dupliciocellatus. NCBI lineage: Eukaryota > Metazoa > Chordata > Actinopteri > Pleuronectiformes > Paralichthyidae > Pseudorhombus > Pseudorhombus dupliciocellatus. The sequence continues at coordinate 832,100 of JAFBJW010000069.1, forward strand.
CAGTGTAACAAAGAGTACAAACAATTCCCAGACTACAGGATGATTCATTTCAGTGTCAATAGCGGTCACCAAAGTAGTTTGTCACAAAATATGAAAAACAATATTCAGTTTGCAAAACCAGCCAAGGGAAACTAGATAGCCATTGTTCACTGATTAATATGGAACCGATATGTCAGTCAGACAAGCAAAGATTTATGCTGTTAGACTGGTGGAAAGAGAGATTTGGAGAGAGAGTGAGAGAGGGACGCCGATCCTCTCCAAGTTTCCCGGTAAGAGCAGTGTTTGAAGTAGGAAGTGAGCAGGGAGAGAGCAGTGGTGCACTGTCAAATGCAGCAGACGGATGAGGACAGAGGAGAGGGAGGCCACTCCAGCAGTGTGAAGTTGCTCAGAGAAGACAGATGATGAACAGGGAGGGCGGTCTCAGTTGAGTGGCCCGCATTGAAACTAGACTGGTGAGGATGAAGAAGACAGTTGATTAAAGAGAAACGGAAGAAGAGAGACGGGTCTGTAGTCGATTACTTCAGACAGGTCGAGGGTGGCTTTCTTCAGGAGAAGTTTTCTGTTGCCTCCTTCAGAGAGTTTGGAAATAAAAAGCCAGCTGACAGCTAAGTGCTGATAACAGGGGTGAGACAGTGATCTGCATGTAAGCAGGTCCATTTCATTTGTGCCGCATACATAGTGGCTCTGTTAGAACACGGTCGGACATCAGAGTTGAGAGCGTTGAAAAACACAGGTATGTCCATGTCACTGTACTAACCCTGCCTCCTCCCTGTGTCAGATGGGTGTGTGCGGCTGTGAAGAGGGCTACACTGAAGTGATGGCGTCGGATGGTCAGCTGGATCAGTGCACCGTCATCCCAGTGCTGGAGATCCCCACCGCAGGTGACAACAGGGCTGATGTGAAGACCATCCGAGCGTTTAACCCCACGCAGCCTGCAGCCAGCACACCAAGCCGGGTGGGACGCACCTGGTTCCTGCAGCCCTTTGGACCAGGTACACCAGGGGTCTGACACATCATCCCACTACTGGAACTAATACAAGTTTACATTGTAGAAAATAGTTTAAATGGAAAATGTGTATGAGCAAGTGATGAACAGCAGGAAGGAAAAGACAAGAGAAGAAAGACAAAGCACTGATAAATTGTAAGGAAACGTAGGAAAGGGATACAAATCAGATCCAATGTGAAGAGGAAAAGTAAGGACAGGCGCAGAGTGAGGATCATGTTGAATATAACAAAGTGGAGTGAAGCGATGAAGAAGGACTACAGCTCTGAAACAGTCTCCAATCAAATATTCATCTCACTGTGCATGTTGAAATAACAGGCTTCCACAGGGATGAAACATGATCAGAACACACATGAACTGACTCTGATGTTGTTTCTCATGAACACGTCCTTGTCGCGGCGTATTTATCGATGAAGGTGTTGCACTACAGCAGCACATTTAGCAGTCAACATGCGCCTGGTGCTGCGGTTCAAGGCTTTGTGTTGTTCGTCTGCGTTACACCGTCGTGATGAATGGATGTGAGTTATTTCCTCATTCTACTGCCCCCTTGAGCTCAGACGAGGAAACGAAGGCCGTAAACGAAAGTGGGCAGTTTCTCTGAAACGAATTAAGCTCTGCAATAAATCCTCCTCCGGGAAGTTCCTCGTGTTCAGTTTGTGTTTAAGCTGCTTTCGAGAGGCTGTGGTTTGTAGTGTACTGTTGAGCTGCAGCTCAGCGCACAGACAGACAGGATTTCCAGTGATGTGTCAACCCTACGCTGAACTAGAAGGACACAAAGAGGGTCCATACCGTCGCCAAGCCCTGACAGTACCCAAGATGGAAAATGGAAAGATTCAGAACAGATTTCACACCCTTACCCTAACCCTCTCGCATACGCCCGGGTTTCCCCGTGTGTGACGTGTTTAATGTGGGATTGTCTTTGCAGATGGGAAGCTGAAGACCTGGGTGTACGGAGTCGCAGCAGGAGCCTTCGTCCTGCTCGTCTTTATAATCTCCATGACATACCTAGCATGGTAAAGTACCAACACTCCCTGATGACTCCCTCATCACATTTACCTTCCGTCATTCCCGTACAGTCAGTGATGGAATGGGGATCTGCCGTGTTTGACAAGGTTGAGAATTTTAAGAATGCTTGTGTCTTCATTATGCTGGCTTTGAGCTTCCTTCCATCACTACTCCTGTTCATTCATTCATTCATTCATTCATTCATTTCACTTTTCATTTGTCTTTGGGTTCATCATTCGCCCCATCTTTCCTTGTTTTTCTTTTTTTCCACCTCCACTCTCACACTCCCTGCGCAGTCATTGCGGCTGTTGCCTCTGCTGCGAGTCAAGGTCCAAGTCCCCCTCAGAGGGGGTTTACTGGATGGACCCGGTGCCTTACACATGTCCCGCCTGCCAGAAACTAGAGCAAGACGAGGTTCGGCAGCTCGGCCTTCTCCAGCAACATCTGCAGCAGGAGCAGCAATATGAGGCCCAGCTGCAAGAGCCCCCTCCAACACAACAGCAGCAGCAGCAGCAGCAGCAGCAGGAGGCACTGCCACATCCAACACCTCCCTTTGAAACCCTCATCACTTAGAAAAGGCATCGCCTCATGTCCATGTCACTCAATTCCACTTGTAGCCAAACACCTAGAGTGCCTCATGACTCATGTCAGTGGATCACTTCGTGGAGGTGAGCTGTCCGAACCACACCATTCCCATGCTCCTTTATGCAGTTTATTCATTTTTTTGTATTGATATAACAAGTCCCCAAATATTGGATGATTCTTTTAAGGCGTTATCTGATCAAAGCTTCTCCATCAGCCACACAGAAGTAGATTGTCTTGGTGGATTTGGAGAGGTAATCTTTCAATTTGCATAAACAATTAGGAAAAAATAAAAATGATCTGAAATCCCATCTGTGTCTGGATAGATGAGGCTGTGTAGCAGCATGCAGATCAACACAAAAAAAACATTCAATTGAAACTCACTGTTATTGCTACACAGTGAATTATTATTATTATTATTAGCATCTCTCTAGGTACAGGTGGTAGAAAAATATGACTTAACCTTGCTGCCTCCAATCCTGCATGTACTGAATCACTGCAGTTCACTCACGACAGAAAGTTTCGTTGTCCTCTGCTACCATCTTGTGGTCATCCAGCTACATGCCATGCCATGCAGTGCAACATAAGCCTCACGTCATCGCTGAGCTCCAGGAGATAAAATAATGCATCCACACATGATGTGTTCTTCATTCTCCTGTGACACAGATGAACGGGGGAAACAACCCAGCGCTGTGTCTGCGCTGATGAATGATCGCATGGAAATTCCTCTGGACCATATGTTCCTCCACATTTGATTTCATTTACTCCAAATCCCTTCTACTTCGCTGCGAACCATTTTCCAAAGCGTTCCACAATAATTATTTTTTTTTATCAGCCTTTTCCACTCATTGCTCCACGGTGAATTAACAATTGAGTTAATTAATCCATCACAGTGAACATAATGAGTGCTGATTATTATTTTTAACGAGGGAATTATTTCTATGCTGCATCGCAGAGCAAAATCCACATGATAGATCACTGCAGAAATGAACTGAGAACTCCCTACTTGCAGGAAGTGGAACGCTGTCTGTCATTTTGTTTTCTTAAAAATAGATTTTACAACTTGACAACATTTCAGAAAAGTTATACCCTGAGACAGTTAGTGAAAAACAGAAAATAAAAAATACTCTGAGAAACACATGAACAGAGCTCTGGTTGAACACTCTGCTTCACAAAACCTTGTCTCTGTTTTTGAATCTGTTGTGCAGCAAAAAGCCAAAGAAGCCTCAGCGACGGCAGATGAACAACAGACTGAAGCCGCTGACTCTCGCCTACGACGGAGACGCTGATATGTAAGAAGTCTTCCTGCTGACCGCGCTGAGCTAAAGACGTTCGTCCTACTGCAGGGCACACGGGGTTGCCATGGAAACCCCTTGATGTCAGGGCTGCCGCTGGGCATTGTTTAAACAACACGCAGACATCCCGGGAACAGGAGTTTGACGGAAAGAGAAACCTCAAAGATCAAGACACTGAATCCATGTCCATTTGCAGCCTTGGTGTTCCTGCCGTCGTCTTCTTCTTTTTTTTTTTTTTTATTTCAATTTTGATACTTTCAGAAGAGCCTTCATGAATTCTTTGTCTTCTTTCGGAAGTCTGCCTTTGCTTCTGTTGCCATCTACTACTGCCAGTAACATCCCAGCCATGGCTGTTGGAGAGGGTCACACCAAAAGATTTTGCTCTAAAAGCACAAATCCTCGACTTGTTAATTTTGCCTCAGCCAAGCGGGATAATCTCGGTCCCTTCTTTGTCCCATTAGGAACATTCAGAACCCACAGTGTTATTATGGCCTGGATCCATTTCACGAGGAGAGAAGATAAAAGAAACCAGAGGAGGAAGAAGCAGTGGAATGAATCCCAGAGCCACCATCACTTCTGCCTGCCTATCCCTTCTCAGTCCTTCAGGCATAATTTTGCACTATATTAGTGCAGCATGATATGTTCTTATGTCTAGCTTCACCATAGGAAACTGCCTCTCTCAATACAAGATGGTGTACAGTCTTGTGCTAGAAATGTAAAAAAAATACGTAGACTTTTTTGCAAACAGAACTCACCAATGTTTGTAATATTTTTCTTCTATTACCTCTTGTAAGTGATACGATGGGACTGCGTGTAAATAGATTTCTTTTCTTTCTTTTTTTAATTTGCGGTCTCAACTTAACCTTTCTAGTATGTACAGGTTCACTTCCCAAACTCTGTTCATTTTAATCTCTGACTGTGACTTCGGGATTTTTACTTTTGTAATTATTGGATACATGTCACTGTTGTGGATTCAGAGTGTGCATGAGACACAGACTCCTTCCGTTATGGAACTCTGGAGCTGTGACAAGGGGAGAACAGTACAGGCATCACATACTCAATAAGTATTGAGCTGAGGGCCTGTTACCTTGAGAACAATTTTAAAAACAACATTAGGAATCAGTAATATGAGACGAATCAATTCTTTTGTTTTTGTTTGTGATGTGCAGTGATCAACTCCTGCAGATACAATGACCTGGATGGCAGAGAACCTTCAGAGATACGTCTAACATTTTTATTTTTGATGTTTCATCATTTGAAGGCAGCTTCTACCATACACACAGTTACAGACTAATATGTCACTGATATCAAGTGGACCACCATCACCTGCAGAAAATTGGTTTTGAATCATTTTGATTCCACACAGGCCTTTAGGTATTGCGATGCCCTGTCTGTACCTTCCTCCCTGTCCTCAGCTACAGAAGCATTCAGCTCTGTTTCACAGGTCCATTCACGTTTACTGAGACTCTTCATTCATGTGCTTCAGAGAGAGGCACCGTCGTGGCCTCTTTCCTAAAGAGCTTTCAGCCTGGGTGACCTTTATATTCCATGATCAAATCCCGTGTAGGAGCTTTTCTACTGATAAGAGCACATTTCAGGAAGAATCATCATTCGGGGACATTTTGATGTGTAAACTGAAACCAGACAGTGCTGCCAAACATCACTGCCTGATGAGAGCTCAAGGTTCTGTCGCCCAAAGTGAACATTGTATTATTTGTTAGTACCAAGGCATCATATCGTTGCCAGAGAATGGCAGTTTAATATTCTGTGGAATTTGTTGCTAGTAAATTAATGGAATGTTTAATTTATATTTCTTGGAATATGAGTTGTAAATAAAGTGCTAAATATTTCTTTTTTTATTATTTATTGTTCATGTACCATAATAATGTTTTTTACTACACAAGATGGTATGGATACATACAACTAGAAAAAAAATGGAGGTGTGAATGTGGGTGTGCTAAAATGGAAATTGATAACCTTGTGAAAAAGTCGCAGATGAATCTGTCCTTTTCCTACTGTTTGTTTATTTGTATTTGACTAATTGCTGATAATAAACAAGGGGAATATTTGAAATGGCTGTCTCATATTTTTAGATTTTCAGTCAACATTTATTATGTAGTCTGAAAAATGGAAACCCGTAAACAGTTTTTGATTTTTTAAAATGTTAAATTTAAAATTGTCCCAAAAATGATAACATATTTTAAGTACAGGAGGCTGCAGGTCATATTGATAGTTTACAGAATAGACACACACACACACTTAATTGACATAATTGACTGTCATAAGGAATTTGCACATTCAGTTTACAGTTGCTGATCGTTTCAGCGTAAATGTCCTGTTATAATAGATTCCACCACCAGGTGTCAGTAGAAGACAGATTAAAGTCTGCCGACCACACTGTTCCTCTTTCCGGTTCCTGCCGTCACACACGCAATGACGGGAAACACCAGCCTTCAATCTTAATTTAAACCTCTCTACTTTTACATGGTCTGAAAACACTGAAGTGGGATCCGAGTGTTATGTTAGTCATGTAACTGAGCTCTGGGTTGGTGTGGACTCCAGTCAAAGGAGGAGACAAGGAACAGGTCGGTCACCTCTCTAAACTAATAGCTGTCTACACAAAGTACACATGAGCGAGTTGACAACACAGAAACTGCAAACACTTATTCTGATGTTTACTTTTACCCTCGCAGGGTTTTTGGCTGCGCGTGGATCCTGAATCACAGATTCTCTTCTACAGGGTAAGTGTATGGGACTGTTGTGCTCTGCTTGTTGAATGATGTAGTTGCCTTTATCACCAGAGCTCCTGATTATTATCAGATGCTGGGAAGTACAACACAGACAGCCCACTACATGGTTCTGGTCCTCTCATTCAATCAGCACTTCACATAATCATGTCTTTGTCTTTCAATTAACCCACACCGCTCAGAAAGGAAGTCCTACAGTCGGCCCTACTCAATTAAGTCATTTTGTAAAACCCACTTCAGATGCGTGACATTGCTCTGACCTCAGAGACAGATCAAGATCTGGGGAAAAAACTTGATTAAGGATGCTCGGTCAAACCCTAAAGATCATCTACACAGCATTTCTTTGTTTCTTAAGTTCTGTTCCCAGGAGGCCAGAGATAAAAGATCATCTCTTCCTGATAAGAAATAATGTAGTCTCTCAATCAGGGGAAGGGGTGGGCTGCCTTTAAAACAGTTTTCAGAGATGTCTACAAATACAGTGGTTGCCTAATTTCTGATTATAAGATATTTAGAATGGCCTCAATTAATGAAAGCATGCTTGTCTTGATGATAGATAGATACAGTTCTTTATTTTAGTTTTATTTATAACATTCAGGGAAAACTGAGTGAAACAAGCGATTACAGGGGCAGTAAGTGATGTACGGATAGTTCTCCTCACTTCCTGATTCCACATTGAAGAAGGAGAACTCCTCATTGGATGTTTTCTAACAACATCAGTGAAAGTGAACACCTGCTGAAATGTTGTGGATCGTGACCAACACTGCCACCTGCTTTAGGAAATAAACAATTTGTCAGTAGAGAAAACATGAATGTATTTAATAGCCAGGGCCAACATTTTTGTGATTCTTTTGCACACGGCATGTACGGTATGGTTGTGTTGGACGGATGTTATGGACACGCTACATGGCCAGTGAGAACAGTGATTACTACATAAACTGGGGGCGACAGTGGCCTAGTGGACTGGTTACGAGTGCTCTGGAGGGTTGACCAGACGATTATATGGATTAAATGCAGATGACTAATTTCCCCAAATTCAAATTCCATTCGATGAACAAAGAAAAGTTGCAACCCAGAGATTCATCGCACCTTTTATTGCACATGATGATGACGTGAAGCAGCACAGAGAGAATAGGCCACCTGCTCCACTCCGGTTAACTTCTGAAAGTTTTTCCAAGTCTCAAATGTCTGTCTCCATCTTGAAGGCTTGCATTCAAACCCTTCAATAAGTCACATGGAAACTCGAGGTTCCATCCCTGCTTCCTGAGGCCGACGCTGGCACGCGTTCTAATTGTGATGAGGAAGCGATTGATGTGCAGCAGCTGCATCCTGTGACCGACACTCTGCTCAGCCATTTGTCTCTGTCAGCTCCCCCTCAGCCCGCCCACCCTCCACATCCTCCTGAAAAGCACTGGCAGCATCGACCGTGACTGCCGAATGCGGGCCTTTTGTCACCGCACGTGGCGTGAAGCGTGCCCTCGGCCCTTCTGGTCAAGCCCAGTTTGACTCCTCTCCCTTGCTGCCGGATGAGGAGCGACACTTCAGATGGCAGCTGGTTGGGCAGCAGCCATGGCAAACCTGCTGCTGTTGCGTCACGGCCATGCCTGAGGGCCCGCAGCAACATCTGCCCTCACAATTGGCGATGGAGCCGAGCCAGCCGAACGCATTCATGCCACTGGACGCCACCGTCACTCAGCTGAGCAATCATCCTCTTCCTCTCTCCTGCCTTTATCTCGCGCCCCTCCTCTTTGCAGCTCAATGGTAAGCTATTAGGAAGAGGCTACCCTGTAATTTCCTCCCCCAGCACTGAATGGGCACCAAAAGGTGTGCTTGGAAATTAGCAACTCGACCTCCTGATTATACTCTATCAAAGAGGGACAATCTGCTGAGAGAGGAAGGAGACCAGGTGTTAGATTGAGAACTACAGAACATTCTTTTTAGCCCAGCTTTGTAATGGCCGCAAAGTCCCAGGGTGTTCACATCACTCTGGTGAATGGTTTTCACTGTGTGACACTGACACAATTCAGCGGCCCCGTTGTAACTCTCGGAGCTTTAGTGATGCCCACACTTACCCAATGACACAGGCAAGGCCACGCATGTCCTCAGACCGGAGCTTTCACATTGCTCGTTCTCTTTAAACACCCTGTGTTGTGGGGGGGGGGGGGCTTGTTTTGCCGGTCAGGAACCTGTGGTATGAATTTAACTTTTAAGACATTTCGATAACGTCTCACAGCCCCTCGAAGCCAAACGCAACTCATACCGGTCCAGTTACCCTTGGACTTATGTTCTTTCTGGATGCCTACTCAGCTGACAATTTATGTCCGCTGACAGTGTTCAGTGCCACTCCACGAAGTAGTGTGTCCTTTGTGTCACAATCCAGCGGCTGATGTCATGTGTGATGTGACTTTTATTTATAACCCAATCCCTAACTGTGACAATAACTAGTCCAACACTGGCACTATATGTTGCTTAAGTTTGCTCACCCAAACTCTATCCTTATGCATGTCATAATTATTGCAGCAATCATACACAAAAAAGGGTTCTCAAATGTCCACTATTTTGTTCGGGAAATAGAAGTTTCAATAGCAAAACTTTGTATAAAACCGGCGATCCTTGCTGAAGACTGGTGCAGCCGAGCGTCTTTGTGCTTTCAGGCCAGTTCTCAGCTAATATGAGCGGCCTCTCTGCTGCTGTCTTCTTTAAAACTCCAGAATGATGGTAGATATTCATCCTCACCATCATGTCTGATCCAGTGCTATTCAGTGTTGCAAAGCTTAATGTAGTAGCTTCCCATGTAGAAAAGAAATAGCATTTAAATACCCAGATGATAGTCAAATAGCCTTGTTCAATCAAGACCTTTGCGTATTGATGATTTATTTCTCGTGGTATCATCTTATTACTGAACTCCGTACTCAGTTATATCCATTAGGAGGAGAGGGACACAGCAGTAGAACTGACTGGAAGCTGACAGACACATAAGTACATTTTCTATCTTTCTCCAACTTCATGATGGATGTTAACTCCCAGCAACTGCTCTTCACTTCCGCGTTGACTGAAAATGAAATTAGTGGGATGGACCCGGTACGTCAATCACTGCAGATTGGATGGAACAAAACAAGGCAGAACTGTAGCAAACTGAAGTGGACTAAACACTGTCAGACTGAGAAATGAAGGAAATGGGGTACGAAAGCACGAGTGAAAAAGTACTGGTAAAACATAATGCACTTCAGTCCCATCTGCTTCCTGCATGAACTGCACTGACAAATAAAATTTAAAAAAAGCTTTTAGCTATTTTGCTCATATTAATATTTTACATTATTTTGATGCAAAAGCTTTCTAATTCTCTGTGGCTGTTCAAGTTTTTACTGTACATCATTGGTGGCCTCAGCCTGGGGAACCATGGGAGACATTTGGCTTTTAACAAAGTTCTGGTTTAACAACAGTAATTTGTATTAATATTAAATGCATTGTCCCCAGGTCTGTATTTATATGGTACTGTTCCAGATTTTGATGACCACTTTTAAGCCTTCCGTTCTTGCCATTGACTCATAATCATAAAGTGCATCTGGGTGCAGCACTTTTATTCTTATATAATCACTCAAAGTGATTTGCAGTGCAGCTTTTTGCTATTTGTCTATTCACACACACAGGCAGCACATTTTTATTATTTTTTTTCTCCTATGAAGCAGTTTAGAGTCTAAAATCGTGCCCGTACTGGTTAGTGGATGACCTGCAATCCCCCTACAACTTTTGATCTGTTACATCTATTACATCTAATCCCAACATTTCCTGAGTTACTGTAAATGTGTGATAAAACATGAACTTTATCCAACATGAAAGTTAAATTTGAAAGTAATTTGTCCCAACTTTGTATACCCCTCTACATACAGGCATCACTACTTCCTCCTCTGACAGAAAACTTCTGCTCTGGACATAGTTCATGAGATAAAAATGGTCAGACATTAACATAACCACCACTGTGAATACTGACCAAGGCTCTCCAAGCACCTACCTTGCTGGTCTCTGCAGCATTTCCTGTCTCCTAGTTCAACTTCTGCAAACAGGCCCTCCCGGAATCTCTGGGAAAAAAAGGAAGAATGCTGAGCTAATCATGAATTATGGGCCCTTTAGCTTACCGTAGAAGAGACTGTGTTTTATTGCAGCCACAATGGAAGTCGGCCGACCCCCTGTGATTTATCTCCACCTGCTCTGGTGCTGCATGCCATGCTGGGTCTGTGAAGGCTATCTGGGCCATTCAGAGCAGGATCCCATCAGCCCTGCTGGCTGAGTTATGGCGACAATGCCAGAACACTGCAATGTTGTAGCAATGAGACTGCTGGGGATTTATTAAAGCTTGCCCCCTCTCGTCTTTTCTTTTCTGCTCACCTCCCTACCCCTTCTGTTCCCTGACAAAAAGAGCGCTATCTATCTCCAGCCCAGAAATACGCACTCAGCATCTGAGCAGGCCTTGGCCAGCCTATCCTACCTCTGCTGGCATGGAGAGCAGCGCACTCTCACATGCATGCATGCGTGCGTGACAAAAACTGCCCACTGGTGGATTCTGTGCTGCTCAAACAACAAGATTTTCCTGATGTAACTTCTCAGATACGTAAATTAACAACACAGTCTCTTTAGATTTGAGGGAGACCCAATGCAGAAGAATGAGCAGGGCATTGCTTTTGCCCCTGACATCCCTGAGAGGTTGAAACTGCCCTGTCCATCAAGCCCTCTGTCTGATAAGGTTGAGTCATATTATCTCAACACACATGACTAATCAAGTAGTTCAGCTGCATGGCACAATCCTCCATATTTCAGTTCTGGTTGATTTAACAGGAAGCAGTGGATTTATGTTCCACTCTTCTATATGATTTCATTTAGCTCAAGTATATTTTCTTCTAAATTTAAAATGCCAATTTCCACTCTATAATTCTTTACTATAGTGACTTACAAAATTCAGAAATTAGCTTTGAATATGAATTTGATAAAGAGAAGTTTGTATATATTCATGTTGGATGCATAAGTTACCCATGGATCCTGACAGTGGTGAGGAGCACAGTTGTATTGGACTGGCTTCAGTGATCAGCAGCTGCTGTTTATTCAGGTTTAGTTGGAGCTCATTCATTCTCCAGCAGAAGAGAAAATAAAAGGGGGGGGGGGGGGGCGTTTTATTCGTCTTTTCCTGCCCCCCCCCCCCGCGCCCCCGCCCCCCCCCCCCCCCCCCCAGCGACACTCTCCCAGGTTGTGTTGCAGGCGCCCGTTATAAAGCTGAAGCTCCGCCGTTCCCTTCAGACTGGAGCGCTCCGTCCGTTGCACGCGCCGGCCAACAGACAATCGGGACTCGAACCCTGCGCATGGCCGTGACCCCGCTGCTCTTGCCACCTGGATTAACTCCCAAGTAACCGCTGTTTCCTGCCTCCTCCCCCCGGACCCTCTGACAGCACCCCCCCACCCTCACCCGGAGCAGCAGCATCAGCATCAGCGTCAACTGAGCCTCCGTCCCCTGCGCGCGCGCGTCCCCCAACCCCCCCTCCCCATCCCCACCTCTCGCGGTCTCCAACTCTCAGTCTGTGTTCCGCGGACATGGGGTGCGCTGTGTTCTTCTCGCCCGGGCTGCTGAGGAGCTTGGCCGCGCTGTGAGACGGACACCGGGTGGATTTATGGTCGGCACAGCAGCATCTACCAGCCGAGCGGGACATTAGTGGAAGTTTGAGTGCCGGGAGGATGCGGGTGACGTGCTGGTGCGCCGTGTTCCTCCTGACGCCCGCGCTTTGCCTGGTGAGTTTGATTCTCCCGCTCAGTCTGTGTTTCTTCTTCCACCTCGTCTCATGGGGCAAAAGTCTCGAGGACACACTTGTGATCAGTAAACTCGCAGTGGAGCACTTTCACTGCGCGCACACGCACAGCTGCCCTGGCTGGTCACCGGCTCCACCGGGCGCCACTTTTGGATGAACTGTGTGTTAAAGCAAGGATTCAAACTTCGAGTTGATTTACACTTTTTCAGCTGTTTTCTTAACTTCACTTAGCTCATAAATATAAAGTTCAACGGTGAAACTTGCACCGTCTGTTCCCTGTCTCGTGTCTGGGTGCGTAATATGCAGCTACTTGGTGGTGCTGAGGAAAACTGAGCTTTCACACAGAGAGGACGGATCAAAGCGTGTCTAATGCTATTTTTAGAAGAAGCATGCATTTGTGTTGGATATTTGGAGTTCAGAGATAATAAATAAATGAGGCGCCTGCAAATCTTTTACCAGCACATGCAGCAAAATGGTCTCAAGGGGGCGCCCTAACAAACCAAACCTGCTCTGACTGCCTGGACTGTCGGAGAACACCCTCTCGGAGAGGGTTAGGCGGAGACCCGGTGTCCGGCTCGTTATCTAACAAGGGGAAACCTCACTGAAGTTAGGGAAGATGCATCTTTTACACTGTGGCTCAGTTTATTTTAAATTAATCAACAAGAAAAAAAAATAACAAGGTAGCAATCGGTCATGGAGATAAACTGCAACTCCTGAACTTAATGTGTTTGTTTAAAAAACAAAAAAACATGAAAATATGTTCCAACACATCACACAGCTTTGTGAGTGTATACCAACTGATTTTTGTATAAAGTCAAATCATTAATGTTTTATTTTGACTAAAGTTAATTGCAGCATTACTTTATGTTTCCAGTGCACATAAACAGGTAGGATTCATTTTAAAATGCAATACATCCTCTTAAGCTTTTTAAATCTTCACAGCATTCTTTCTGGATTTTCATTGCATATAAAAAAATCAAAATTCTTATTTTCTCACATCAGACACATCTCAAATATCCATGACGGGATTCTTTATTTTAACTAAATATATCTATATAAATCTTAGAAATGTCAGCCCACCAACAGGTGTAATCACTGTGAATGCATATAGACATTTATATGAATGTTGGTGGAGTATAAAGTGCCTCAATTACACAAATGTATGAAACACGCACGCACACACAAGCACAGCTTGTTTAATGCAATCCAGTACAATGCAAATATGTCTGTATTACTTTTTGGTGGCAGTATTGTGGCGTGTAATTGCAGTTGTTCGTGTGTGATTATGCTTGTTCGTGCGCGTGTGCTCTTCATTGTCTCAAAGCCACCTCGTTGCGGGTGGACATGGAGCTCTCCAAGGTGCTGAAAGCGGTTAAATCCCCTCCGCGCCTCATACTTTAAATTTGTGCTTAACGGGGATTATACCAGAACAGACCATAAACATACATCCCATAATATATATTAATTTACAAAAGCAGGGATTTTTTTAGAACTTGGAATTACCTTAGCCCATTTTTAAACCTTTCCATTTTTTCTGCCTCTTACAAATCGTTCGGCCTTTACTGTCTTCTGCTTCTCAAAATATAAAACCTCGCCTGCTGTCTTTACCGATGCAGTTGTTGAACTAGATTTAATTTGTCAACATCAAATAACAGGCTGAATTTATTAGAACAAAAACAATTTGTTGTCGAGGAAAAGACGTGTGTGTTTTAATACAGTGCAGTAGTGATTAAAAATACGTCTTTCCAACTAAATCCTGGTTCTCGTGTTGCAAAAGTTGAATTATAACTGTAAACACACACACACACACACACACACACACACAGTCTCTCTCTCTCTCTCTTTCTCACACACACGCACGCCGTCTCTCTCTCGCTCTCTCTCTCTCTCTCGCTCACACACACACACACATACACACACCCATCCCGCCTAGAGTAAACCGAGTTTATTGTGCAGCGCGTTAACCATCAGCCTTATCCACAGCAGCGGAGGATTAGAGCTGAACTTTGATGGTTTTATTTCGTGTTTAAGGCTCCAGTTTCCGTTTAAGCCTCTTGTCTGCGAGCCGCGCCTTGACCCCGATAACAGCGCGGCAGGTAGACTGTAACCGTGCGGAGGCTGAGCGTGACCATCACCTATGGCCCCACTTATTTAATTAACACACCGCTCGTCATTCCCGGACAAAAGAATTCCATTTGGGATTATCAGGATTTCTATTCATACATTTTTGAATGGGAATTCGCATGTCTACACCGCAGCAGATAATATGGATAAATGATAGTGGTGTTGTGTCTTGTTCGGGATTCTTATAATACTCTAATCAGTTATCAGTATTTTATGTGTCAGTTAGCGTTACAGTTTTTAATAGCCTGCAGTTTTGCAACTACACGTGCATTTCCTAATTCAACAATGTAAATACGTTGATATGAATGACAGGAGAATTGTGTTGAGGATATTTTAGAGTAATATGGGTTCAGGAATCTGAAAGATATATTGAAAACAGAGATTTCAGCTTTTAAATTTTGAACCAGCTTGATCTGGCCTTTGACTCCGTATCTGACTGTTTGTATTGATATTACTGCTGTTTAAAATCTTACTGTATATTTCATATTTCATCCATTTTTGAGCACTGTTGATTCTGGTATCACAATATTTTTTCTCATATATCCTCCTTTGCTTTGTTATTAATGTTTTATATTTTCAGAATATATACATGTTTTTTTATTATTACTTTCCAGAGCAATCAGTGGATTTCTTGCCTTCAGTTTGACCTCTTTTCATATACACAGACATCATACACTTATACTAGGGATTATATGATTTTAGCCATGTTGATTGTTTTAATAAATAGAGAAAAAAGAAACCGGCAGATATTCCTCTCACCCAGGATGTGGTGCAGCATGATGTGAGGTCTCTGTAGTTGGCGGCTCCCTCTGCTGCTGCCAAACCCCCACCCGCTCAAACCGCTTCTCCCTCCTGTCTCCCCTGGGAATAACAGATGCAGTGGTCCCACTGGCAACAGCCACCGCAGTCACATTAAAGTGCTATTATCAAACAGCGCAAATGGGGCCTAGAGTGTCAAGCCGTCTGCACGGTGGGGAGGGAAGGAAAGCCCCACTGAGATCACTACAACACAGTTCACACAGTGTGAACACCCACCACCAGCAGCACCCTGCGACCCCCGTCTCAACACACCCCCTCTTCAGTCCACAGGCTTGGAAATGAGCTCAACATAATGAAAAAGCAATATGTTTTCAATGAGCTGTTTGAAGCTGAAATCAAGAGTGGGCCAGTATTAATTCAATTATTTAGCAAAGGCATTTGTGCAAATGCCCACATGCTGTGCGGCACACACACAGACACACGCAGCCAGTGCACAAGTGCATTGTGTGGCCATCAAGTGGGTGCGGTGGGGTGTGCAAATAGTAAATGTTCTGTATTTATTATGGCACTTTTCTCATCTTGATGAGTACTCAAAGCGCTTTACAGTACAGTTCAGTGCAGTGCTGTTTTTTTCTCTCTCTCTCTGCCCAGATGTCAACAAAGTGAACATTTCTCTCAGATCCTTGTTCCACCTTTGTGCTACTTAGCTTTTAAAGCAGCATGGAGGTGTCACCTCAGAGCTATTCAAGCCCCGGCTGCTGGAGAGAGCCGAGTACAAAAGGGCCTGGAGTTCAGTCTTGGAGAACAACATGGCAATTCCCCCCACTGCCATCTACTCTCCTCAGCTCAGCCCTGTTACCCAGCTCTGGTGCACTCAGCAGCTTTTGCACACAAACCACCACTGCCTCTCGAGGCGTTGACAAGTGGGGTGGGAGGTCTTGAAGTGGTGATCTAGGGAGATTTGAGGGCCTCCGGGGGGCCTCAGCGGGTCTTTAAACATCCCAGAGGTTCCAATGAAGGCTGGAGAGTATTTGTGTTGGTCTTAATGAGTGTGTTTGACAAGGCTCCAGAGGTGTTTGCAGGTACCATGGGACCTAAGAAAGTGTTTTAGGGGTCAACTCAGGTGGTGCTGTGAGTTCTATAGAGGATTTTCCGAGAAGAGTTTTCCTTTACAAAAGGAGGATAAGCCAGTACATTTTGAGCAAGTGATCCTTTTTGACATAGATAATAAAAGCACTAACAACTGTACTTTTCCAAAGAAAAATATCCTATTTTTTTCTAACAAATGTATGACATATACATGTATATATAATTTTTATTCTATTTTTTAGAACTCTCAAATGCAAATTTTGTGTTGAAAGTTTTGTGTTGCTAAAAATATTGAACGCTTCAATAGAATTTGAAGGCATTTTTTCAGCAGACAAAGTTCAAATATAGCTTAAATGTTCTGTTCTTCTCATGTAAATGAAAACTTCTGGGAGTACAATTATGATGAATTGCCGTGAAGAAGATATTATACATTTTTGGAGCATGACTCTATAATTGAATGAAACTATAATTGAAACTGATGTTGTGTCTCTGGCATTGACCTTTGACCTAAAATCCCAGTGCATCTCGGCAGGCGGATTGAAAATGCACAACTTGAGAAATGACTTGTCAAGGTGACCTGGTCTTGTAGCAGCACTTTTCACTGTGTGAACTGTCACCTCTGTGAACCTGCCCGTGAGTCCTGGGCTTCTCTGATCTGATCTCAGCCTCCCCAGGCGGCCGCACGCTCACACAAACAGCCAAAACAACACTTGCCCTTGGTGATGGCCATAAAGTCAATGGTAATAGCAAACACTGTGGTGTCTGGAGTCCAGAGGGGGGAATCAGCCATGGATTTGGATCTTTGAAGGTGTTAAATTGCAGAGTTAGTCCTTAAATATTCCCAGACCAGCCAGTTTGACTCCATGGCTTGTATTTGGCTTGTGTGTGTGTGTGTCTGCATGTGTATGTGCGAGCACACGCAAGGTGGTAGGTGTGATTAATGACCACGGCCTCTCTCCTCCTCACAATGCACTGCTCCGGTTTTTCAATCGCGTTCCACAGTTCAGAGGTCAAACCTGCAGCTGATCACTGAAGGGTGTTCTCTGGAAATGGAGCGCCTGTTCACGCCCTGGGTTTGATCCTGAGGGAAGCTTCACAACCCTCGATTCTCCCTCTCCTCATAGTGCAATCCTTTTATGGCGGAGCAGCACCTCGATAGTGGCGCTTTGAAGTAGCCCAGGGAGAGGGATGTCTCTGAAAGTCGGCAGCGACTGGATAACCTAGTCCACCCCGCTTTGCATCTCCAGGTGCTCCTGTGGCTCCGGAGTCTGCAGCGAGCCACAGTTCGGTCTGAGCTGAGAGCGACAGAGCGGCCCTCTCTAAAACTCCCATCTGCCTTCACATGAGAGGCTTCAACAGCCTGATTGATGGCACTAAGCCCCTGTATCCAGCGTACTTCTCAGAACTGATCCTGTGCAATGAGCAATTAGCATTTAAAATGACGACCAAAAAAAGAAATCATATATGGGTATGTGAGTGTAGTCGCTCCAGTGCTGTTTAAAGCAGCACTTATTGTTTTGATTTGATGGCCTGCAGCCTTACACTCTGGTTCAGTCCCAGCACTGTAATTAATCTCATTTTCAGCCGCATCAGTGAAAACCCTAATAAACTCAACTTCCTGCCCAGCAGCAAATAGCACAGTTATCAACTAGCTGTGGTGCTAAAGGGACGAATGAGGGATTTTGTGTCTGTTTTGTTTTGTCTTGTTGCATTAAGTTTGAACTGTTCAGTCCAAATGATCAGCAGTGGCTAACATGTGCCGAGTGTGTATAATGACAGTTGTTCTCGCTGAGTGCTGATCCAGAAAATCTTCTCTGCAGCTTTTATTACTCTCCACTGTCTGTAACATTTTGGCTGCTTCTCTTTGCAGTTTTCAGCTCTGTTTCACCAGATTCACCAGAAGGTCAATTAACACCCGTGCACCCCCCACCCCCTCTCTCTGATTCATTGGATTTGCATTATGTGGGCTTTTTTTTTTTGCCCTTAATCAGATTAAGGTGCTCAACCAGATGTAAATGGAGGGTGGAGCAACTACGTGACCATGGACGTAATCAGGCCACACAGGTTATGAGTCTTATGCTCAATTCACATGCACCTTCCATAAAATGTAACTACATGTCGAGGCACTGTGATCTGCAGTTGGTAGCAGTGTATTTCTCAAATTGTCTCGCACAGGTCTGTTCTTCTTTGTAGTTTTGGCGGTGTAACTGCAGAGCAACACATTATGTGGGCTTTTTTTTTTGCCCTTAATCAGATTAAGGTGCTCAACCAGATGTAAATGGAGGGTGGAGCAACTACGTGACCATGGACTTAATCAGGCCACACAGGTTATGAGTCTTATGCTCAATTCACATGCACCTTCCATAAAATGTAACTACATGTCGAGGCACTGTGATCTGCAGTTGGTAGCAGTGTATTTCTCAAATTGTCTCGCACAGGTCTGTTCTTCTTTGTAGTTTTGGCGGTGTAACTGCAGAGCAACACATACATAAACAATGGATGCTCACAGGCCTGGCTACATTCATACATATGCAGCTTCAATGAATCAACATTTAGTCCCTTAATTAACAACAACTTTTTCACAGTTGTGCTTATTCCTTTGAATCAGGATGAGTCATGATAAAAAATGACTTCAGTAAAACTGAACAGTCACTGTCGCAAACCCTCAGGCAGCTAGGATGCCAGTTTATTTTTTTAACTTCATAAGAGGAGCTTCATTTCCCCCCCATATGGTGTTTTAATTTTGGTAAATATCAGGTTGGCTGGTTCAGACACTCAGGGTCTCATCCGTCACAGACGTGATGAGCCAACCTGTCGACTGGCGGGATGGACTTTTCATATGTAATTGTAACTGTAGCATCCCTCATTTCCTCATTAGCATTAAGAGTGGTGGCAGAGTAGGGGTATGGCGTCATTAATAATCAATATTTTACAATAATGTAGTTATGTTCGGGACGTCAGAGCTGATCAGGACCAAGGTTTATCTAACACCAGAGACATGTTATCAGCTCTATGATAATGCAGCTGAGCCACAAGCTCACGTTACATATTAATGTTACCTTTCTAATGCTTTAGAGCGTGATACATAAATCCATTAACATTCTTGTACATTAACCTGTAGGCCACCTCTTCCAGTGACTCGTCATTTTCATGTTCTTATTTCCCTCTTCGAAGTTGTTGCTTTCAGACACGCCCGATTTACTCCCATAAATGCTGTTTCAAATGGAAATAATACATCATATATGCAGCTGTCAGGGTGTACTTAGTACAAGAGAAAGCAAACAGCGGTTAGTGTGTTTGATGAGCAGCTGGGGTGGGGGTTGGAGGAGATAGAGGTGGAGCTCATGTATAGATTTCAATGTGTGTCAGTATTTAATGAACGGACATTTTAAGGCCACAAAGGGACTTATTTGGAGCAGAGATGAGTTCTTCTAATGTGGATGCCTGTGCCGGACGTTGTCATGTGGCCCTCATACTTCAGCAGGAGAGTCAGTTTTGGCACTTCTTACTCTTAAGTTACTAATTTCTCTTCAGAGACTTTATCAGATGAATTAAACACTTCTCCCCGACCCCCAGTGAAAGAACACATCTCACGAAACATGAGGTGCAGTTGATAGAACACCCTGACAACGACTGTAAATCTTAACTTCTATGATTGTACATTGGCGCAGTAAGCAGTGCGGCTGTCTGTTCTAGGCACAGACCCCCATATGAATACAACGATTATTCCAGGAATCAATTATGATTGTGCAATTCTGAAACAATGAGTTGTGATAAAGAGGTGGAGGCAAGTGACCCAATACTATTCTAATTACAATATAATCTAACATTGAGGATATAAGGATAATGGATTTAGTTGAAGGCTGAATTTAGCCATTAACCATGGTTCACTGGCCTTGTTGTGTGTTCTATGATACTGGACACAGTGGTGATGAAGACAGTGGATTTAGATTTGCATGATGATGGATTTCACTGCTTTCTCACCATATGATGGGCTTGACTGAGTGGTGAAAGAGAACAGGCTGGGAGCCCGCACTCCTCTGGGAGGCAGCAGCGGGAGGAGGAGGAGGAGGTGAAAACAGTGTAAATGGAGAGGAAGAAGGGGGTAGGGGGGTGATGCTTCCCTCTGCCATGTCGGCAGTGATGGATGTCCCGCCGGGGCTGCACGGTCCAGCGGCCGTGGCGCTCAGTGACGGGAGTTACCAGCCATGTCCGTTATCTTCTCCTTTAGATCTTTCCATCCTGTAATGTTACAGTGACTAACCATGCGGACATTGTCGCCCTGCTCTAGAGACATGGACGACTTCTTAAAAAAAAAAAAAAATCAATGAGTGATGAATTCTCATGTGAGCCCTCGAAACCAGAGTTTAAGCCCGCATATTGGCTGGAAAGGTTGCCCTGTTTCTGAAGCAGGGAAATCATTCCAATGCAATGACAAAGGATTTTACTCAACAGTGTAAATATGGCAGTGAAGCCAACGTCGGCCCATGGAAAGAACTGCTCAAGAATTCTCTTAGTCTCACTGGAGATTCACAGGAGACCCTTAATTTGAAATGCTCTGAGCACTGTGTGCTGATGAAGGTTTTCCACCCTGGAACTCATCTAGATCCTGAGTGCAACTCTAGTTTACTTGAAACATTTTAGGACGCAAGTTGTATTACACAAGATGTATTACACAAACAAATGTAGGGTTTCATTTGACCATAGATTTGGAAAATTTATGTTATTATATACAGTGTGTTTGCAATGAAAATGTGGGAGTCACAGTTAGTCAGCGTGCCTGATGGAAGTGCAGTCACAGGAGGCTGCTGTTACTGTTAGAAATGCAAGGACAAGACCTGTGATCTCAACGCCCTGGTCACTGTGAAGTGGGTTGTTTGTTAAAGACAGGAGTCATTTACCCTATCCATTCTTCTTCACTGGAGTGCAGCAAGAGCCTGACATTAATTCTCCAAAGCAGCAGCTCTCTGCTTTATTTTCTGACTGTTTTTTTTAAATTTATTTTTACAGCAAATCCAGTTGAAGGGAAAGAAACATGAGAAGTAGAACACAGTGGGAAACAGGGTTGGCGAGGTGTGACACAATATGAACACAGAATTCCAATTTGTCGTCAACACCCACATGTCTGTCAGACCAGGCTGTTTGTGCTGTCGCTGTCACTCCGAGCAAACAAGCTGATATGCAACCCAGGTGAGGAGAAGCAGGCTGCAAATCGTCAACGCAGATGTGTTGTTTGTTTCCTTTGAAGAGGAACAAATGATAAAGTCAGTTAGGTTTAACAGCAAACTGACAACTGCAGTGTTATTATCCTCACTCCCTGCTCATAGGACAGGTAGAGCGAGCAGTGAACATCAGCAGCGGCCAGCATGAAGAAAATAGTTCATTTAGAAAACATTGGATGGGCTGAGTTGGAAGTAAGTTCTTTTCCCATTTACTAAGAATGTAGTAATTTTGAAATAAAGCCCAACACTGATTCATTTCCAATAACACTGGTCCTGATTCACCAATGTGAGATTAATGAGCAACAATAGCAGATCGGTTATGACACAAACAGTTTATCCGGAGCTGTTATTTAATGTGCCGTGGCAGATGATAATTTCTCAGGAGTCGCCACTTTCTGCAACTGTGCAGGTGCGTGTGTTGTTTCACTGACAGTCTTGAGAAAAAACACATTTTCCAGGAGACAGAAGTTTTAATCTCACGCAATTAACACCAATCAGCTAGAAACAATATAATCTACTGCCTGTGAAATTTGAAGGAACTAATGCAGTGCTTAGCATCTGGATGTGCTATTGTTTTTAAACTCTTTAAATATAGTTTCCCTTCAGTCTGACTTGCTATAGACCGGTTCATTGACCATATAGTACATCTATAACCTGTCGTCAAGAGACAAATTGACCAGTTCCATCTGGCTAACACATGCTGATGTCAGCAAGACAACATGTATAATTACAAAAGGTCTTCTGGAATAACATATTATATCATATAATTATAATAATTTGTTGAATAAGCCTCTAGAGAATGATCGTGTTGGTGTGATTGTGATGTGTGTGGTTTCCGTATTTTACAATAGAAGTCTTAATGAATCGATTTGGGTCGTGCAGCAGAGACAAAATGATGACAGCATATTAACAGTTAATCATCACATTAACTGTTATCTGGAATATGGTCATTAGAAACAGAGAATTAGCATCACTTTAGAAATTAGCTGACTTAAACACTGCAAGCCCAGTAAATACCTTACCAGCTCCTATCAATAACCATTTTCATAGAAAAAAAGTTGCAGGCTGCATCTGGAAATGATGCTGATGTGAGCTGATTTAGCGAGCCAGAAATCCAATTAGCTCCAGGAAGCTTAGAGCCTAAAATGCAGAAGGGAGTTATCTCATAAGGCCTCATCACTACATGGAGTGAATTATGCATAGAAACCAAGCTCCTTGTTAACATAAACATAACGTCTAATAAATATAGAGCATATCACTGAACTGGAGTTACAGGCAGCAATATTAAGCAGCAATATTCTCCCCTTGGGTTTAAAATTAATTTCCAACAGCAGGAGTTGTTAAATTGTATTTGTGCCTGAAGCAAGTGGCTGAGTTTGTTCTTGAAAATGACAGAGGGGGCGATAACAAAATTGCGGAGTATAACTTGAATGATAAGAAATGTATTCGCTAAAGTGAACTTATTAATTTGACTGCAAACACACTTAAAGGTAGCTTATCCTATTCCACTAATCAATACACTACAACACACACCTCCAGAGAGTGTGTGAGCCACGATGGAATCGACGATTTGAAGGCTTTATCAGTCCAGCCGTTCGTTAAATGACAGGGCCTCATTGCTTACAGCAGCCCTGGAGATTGTGGTCGTAATGATTTTCAGAATTGCAATTCTATTTGGATTCGCAGCCACAGCAGAGGGCAGAGAAAACGGCCACAAGGGAGCGTGTGTCTGGATCTGAAGGTTGTCAATCAGCGGGATGAGAGTCATCCTTTGGACAGGTGGTGCAGTGGCGACGAGAAGGCGGGGACCTCTCACTCCTCCTTTATATCTCTTCTTTCATTTAAAGCCTCTCTCTTTCTCCTTGTCTGGTTATCGCACTCTCACTGCCTTTCTATTCTCCAACCCCCCCCCATTCACATGAATAGCTTGTCTTATCTAAGCTGACCTTCGACTTCAAACGCTCCCTTCCTTCCTGAGAATCAGATATACCCCATCCTCATTGTTTGCCATTTGCTACATATATATATATATTTTTTTTTAACTTCTTATCATTTCAATGCCATCAATTCCTATTTTTCTCACTCAGGCAGAGCAAACAAATTCCATGCAGGGCGTTGTTCAAATATACAGTGTAAACATGCGCACATGCACATTTCCCTGAATTCAGATCTGTGCAATGCATGAGCAATTGAAAGTGTTGGGGTGATACAGACGGGGTGGAGGAGTTTATTTTCATAAATCAAATGATAAAGCAGCGTCGGTTTGCCTGTATCAGTGTTTAGTCAGCTGATCCTCACATTCCCTGACATTCAGTTAAATAACCACTAACTGAACAACTACGTGTGCGTGGTGTTTATTCTAATATGAAAAGCTGTTTGTGAAACATTTTCTACAAATACAGGAATATCAGTTATATGAGTTGTGAAAATAAAAAAAATGGGCTAGATTTTGAGTATAACATGTACATGCAGATGATAGAAAGATAAAATCACACAGTGTATCCATCTATTTTCTCTTGACCCTGATTTAGTTGCTTTAAGTCACCACCTCCTGTGAAAACCTGTTTTGGTCCTCCCATGTGAAGGATCCTAACAGAGCGTGGACCTTTCTCTCGCTTCGTGTGGCTCTCTGTCACACAGAGCTCCCCTCTCAAGCATTCATCAAATCAATTACTGCTGATGGGAGTTCCTCCTAACAGGTAGTGAGGTGTTGTGGCACTAATTCATCCTGTCGCTTTGATGGATTCGCTCGGCTCTCTTGAGCACCGGGCCCCGCAGCACCAGAAGAGCCGTCAGGCCTCACAAGCCATTACTTAAAACATTAGCTGCTCAAAGTTTGCAACTAAGCCATAGTGTTGTACAGCAGCTCATGTTCAAGCACACATTGAAAACACAGCGTTGTTGTAATGACATAACACTTATCACACTAATGAGCTTGCTCTTTCATTGAATCTTTTTATTGGCAGATTTACAATAAGAGAAAGTGTTTGTCCGTTACCTTACTGACCATATAGACCATTTAAACAACAACAACAATAATAAAACACTGCATCAAAGTTTATTTCCAAACTGTTAGACAGTGTGCAAAACTAAACTGATCTCTTCGAAGCTCAGAGGTGCTGCAGCCTGGACAAATACATTCAAAGGCAGAAACTGATTTAACCCAATTTCTAATGAAGTGAGCAGATACTGTGCTCCTTGCTGATGTGTAACAGTAAAGCAGTGTAATGAATTACAGCTCCCAGACACTAATAAGTAATAAAATGACTTGAGTAATGAGGCCATCATTAAATGGAGCCTGGTGCAGTATTGCTGCTCGAGAATGTCTCCCGCTGTTACACATCCCCAAATAAAACCACAGTTTCTATCTTCAACTCAGCTAAAATTTAAAAAACTATTTGACTCTAAGTCTCGAGTTAATGGCTCAGGCAATAAAGCTCAGACTAAAAAAATAAATAAATAAAGTTTGGTGGAGTTAATTGAATGTGTTTGCTCTCGTAGATTTCATCCAGTCAGCGCAAATGCAGACTTTAAGCCGCAGCAGAGCAGGGCCAGAGGACGGGACAGGAAATGTTGTACTGATAAGTGCGCGTTGGCTCCTGAGCTGCCACGTCAACGCGTCTGGATTGACAGGCCAAAAGCTTCTCTCACACCTCGTCAGAGGGAAGCTGCGCTCGATGCGTCTTACTGTAGGTCCCTCGTGGTCGCCTGCCCGGTGTTACAATGACCAAATGACGACAAAAAAAACGTGCATGTCATTCATTAATGATGTCCTTTCATTAGGAAGACATTAGTATGGCCTCTATAACTAATGCATACCATGGGCCCTGTGCAACGGTCGTGTACTGGACTGAATATTTTACACAAGAAAATGTTTTTTATCAATCGCCTGAGGGTTGTGTCTAATCACACTGAAATCCAGTCGCTTATTGCACTATAAGCCAAGCATGCTGCCTGCTCTCTCAATGTTTGGTTAGCTTGCCGCAACCATCAGCAAAGCATACAGAGCACACATGCACACACACACATACACACAGAGATCCAGCACTGACCTGCAATGGGAGATGCAGGAATGGAATTGGCTACCATTTTTTTTTTTACTTTAAAAAATGTTAGAATAAATCTTCAGTTGGTGTGAGCCGCTCTCTGTCACCAGAGGAAACAGTCTGTACAGTTAAAACTGAAGTTGTTCAAATGACTGTGATATTCTGTGGAGGACCTCAAAGTTTAAACTCCCGAGCATCGCGTCAGGCGGTTTCCCACCATATTCAAAATGGAGGACAGTCAGGTGGACTGTGTATTTGCCGTGGGACAGGGTGAGCTGTGAATCAGGCCGGCGATGGGACTTGGTTAGGCTAAACCTGGAGACGCAAGTGGTTGTCAAATGAAGACAGATTTGGTAAATTGCTGACTCATGGATCGAGAGAACAGCTTTATGTGCATAGTGCAAATTTTGCTTTTCAACATTTTCCGCAAATTTTTTAACCAACAAATTAAACTTTTTTATTCTTAAATTTTGGCATGGATAGAAGAGTTTTAAATTTTTAACAAATTCAAATGGTCTTTTTTTCCTTTTAATTCAGATATTATTTTTTCTTTTAATCTCCTGACATTTTGCTGCTTTTTCAGTCCTCCCTTGTTTTTTTGTCTCGATTAATTAATTTCATCAAAGCAACAGCGTAGTATTATGTTTACCACTGCTTTTTTTAAAAAAAATTGTATTGTTTCTTCTTTCCTTTTTCTAATCCCTGTCCGGGTACCAACAATTATACTGAATTCCTTTACACATTTAAAACAAAGACACAATTTATCAAGGGAAAACATTCCTCCAAGCCATTTAAATTCATTCGTGAATTAAAACACTTTTGCACTGATTGAATTTGTGTTAGCTTCATTAGATTGGATTTAACAATTTTGCTTTCCAACCCAGAATGGGCCCTTTGTTTTTACATCCTTTATATTTACATCAGAAGTGGGATGTACCCGCAAGTTTTGGTTCATGTTTGCAACTTGACCACTAGATGTCACTACATTCTACACACTGAACCTTTAAGTTCAATTCAGCAAGTTCCTCAAGCTCCCCCCATTCCTCATTCCTACATGCTTTGTGCACGTGCATGCTCATGGTAATATTGGCTCCCTGGTGATCAGACCTTATTATTTTCAGTTTGCCATACACATGCTATGGCTCAACCCCTGGATGCCCAACACTCTTCTTCTCTGGCCTCTACAATTAAACTCTGCCACTGCCATCAACCCATCAGTCTGCGGATGTCAGCCAGCTTCTGTCCTCTGTGATTAATGGTACACAGCAGCAGGCTGAAAGGCACACCGAGAGGACAATAAATGTTTTAAATGGACATTATTCCTACAAAAGCCCCATCATGCTGCTGAACAATAGGAAGGGTCCTGACACAGTCAAGGTCAACCGATGTACCTTTGTTCAAATATCAGCGCTTGTTTTTGGAAGGAGGGGGCTCTGTAAATGGCAATGGAGAGTGCATTCACTTTTTATTAAATGCCTTTCAAATGTTTCAAAATAGGTTTCATTCTGATCCGTGCTGTATATACTGAGGTGTGCACTGGCTAACAACACTGGCTGTAGCTGAAGGGAATAACTACAGCCAACCAGGAGCTCGATCCCAGTCTCTCCCATCTGCATGTGTCCAAAATGTCCCTGGGCAAGATACTGAACACACATTTCCCCTCATAGAAAAAGTACTGCCCCTAGATGCACTGTATGAATGTGTTTGAATGGGTGAATGGCAACTGTACTGTTAGGCCACATAACTCAATTTTCACTCATTTAAAAAAAAATGTAAAGAGGTATTGTAGCCCTGCACAAATATAAGCTCTCATTATGTTTAATTTGGTCCACGATAAAGCCTCCTAAATTATAATTATATAAATTATATCTGTAAAGTTTGGCTCGATATTCATGGCCCCCAGAGGATGACGATGAGATGAGTCTGCCACCGAGGGTCATTGCGAGGCCAGAGGAGGTATAAAACTTAATGAGCAGAATACCATGACATATACAATAGTGTTCCCTCGATGTTTGAACCTCACTGGGTTCTTGGCCTTCTTTTATTCTCCACCATCGGGAAAAAAGTCAACTTTGCAAGTATCGTTCCCCATTGAATTTGGTCAAGGGGCAAACCATTTTGATTTTAAATACCACATGGTCTAGTGTCACCCTTTTTAAAAAAAATCAAAATAGCCCCATTAATGCTAATTTGAAAAACAAATTAAAGCAACATCAGTTGCTCTAGGGCTGTCTCTGCTCAGGTTTCGCTCTCAAAGTTCTACATATTTGAATCGATGATGTTGTTCACAGGTGGTACCGATTTTACTTTTTCATTTAGGCAGTCTGTTACTTTGTAGAAGGTCCACTCGACCTCTCCGTGCACTTGATGTGAATTAGTTTTACATTACAAATTTACATTCATAACACAAGTATTTATCTGCTGCTTGATCGTCGAGGGGTTGTTACAGGGGAGGAAATGAATGAATGCCTCTAATAACCATAAGACACTTGCCCTCCAAAGAATGTCACACCACATTAGACATCAGAGCATGTATCTGGTGTTAAATGTCGCTCCTCCTTTAGATCTTTGGCTCGCAGATCATTTCGAGGCTCTGCTCTGTTGGACATCTTGTCACAGTAATAGCCTGTCTGCGACGATGTGACCAGCGCATACCCCACTGCCCCGAGATCCTAGAGAACATGTGAACAGAATGGATGACTTTTTCTGAGGCCTGTATGTGCCACACTTCGATGGAGTGCTTTGATAAAATGCCACAGTGTGGCCACTCAGTCGGTTCAGAGCCGATGAAGTGAGCACGGATCTGATATGGAATTAAAGGGCCAATTAGTCCTCAGGTAACGGATAACAGCTCACGTCTCATTGCTGCTCTGCTTTGATGGGACACAGAGAGGAAGGCAGACACGGTATGAAACCCTGAGCACGGGCATTCTCTTTGCGTCTACCACCCTCTGGCTTCCGATGCAGCTCAGGCCTTTGATTTTCCCATTAGAGGACACCCTGCTTAAACCTACCTGGCTTATGATGTTCAGAAATGGGCGGCAGAGATAGTGTTAGCCTAAGCCCGCAGTCCCACCTCCCCTCGCCCTCGCACAGGGCCTTTAGTCAGGCTAATAAGGGACGATCTGTTCATTTACAGTCGGCCTCATCCAGATTCCACGTCGATGTTGCGTGGCGGGTCTCACATGCAGTCGCCGCAGCCCCGAGATGCAGGCGAGCGCGTGGTTGGCTTCACTGGAATGAGAAGGGAATGAGAACTCCCATCGCAGGTGTGCGTTTAAGGCGTGCAGCAGGGCAACATGCTTTGAATGACGAGCAGCTGGTTAGAATATAATTGGAATGGAACAACCAGAGTGGTCAAAGGGCATCATTGCCTGTCCCTTTGATTTCATGATCAAAAAAGATGCTGAGGTGGTTCTTTTTTCAGACTTCTTCTTCTTCTTCTTCTTCTTCGAATCTCTGAAGTCTTTAACAGCTTTAACAGCTGTAATACAGCCATCACTCATTGTTTTATTGGACTTGATCTTGGATGTGGCCATTTAAAAGAAAGAAAGATAAAAATATATAATTAATTAAAAAACTGAATCTTTATTCTGAACTGGCTGTTTCAATGTACATTAAAATGTTACCAGTGTCATAGTAAAATTAAAAACAGTTCTCCCTTTCCACTTCTTTTTAATTTTTTCTATAATTAAAGTAAAGTAAAAGAGATTGTAAAAGTGATTCAGTGAATGTGCATTAATTCACAGACACCCACTGCCCCACCCCCCTCCTTTTTCCTCTTTAATGTCACCTCATGACCTGAAAATCAATGATGGACAGTAGCAGACTGAGCAACATTAATAAAATGCAATTACAGGGAGCCAATACAACAAGCTGGAGTGTGCCTGAAACTCCATCTTTTTGTCTCAGCTGACTTCAGCTCTTATATCATATTGATTACAGCTTGTCATAGGTTTGAGATGAGGTCCTCTGGGGTCAGTGAAAGCAAAAACGGTAGTTTATTGGATTAGGGCTTTAATTTAATTTCAGGCAACAAGTCCGCATAGCAATGATATGCGGCCGCTCTCCTCCTGCTCCTTCTTTACCTGCCCGCTGTTACTCCCTGTCCTTACACAGACCCAGGTCAGAACCACTGTGCTCCTAATTCATCTCCCTGCATCTCTGCTCTTGAGAGAAGAACAAATTTCATTGTGTGCAAGAGCAAATCAAATAAAGCAGCAGACCAGTCACTGTCATGTGGCTACAAAAAACAATCTATATATAAATGGTGGTCTGTCTTCTTTAGATGGTCCAATGCCAGGAGGGTTTGTCAGCTGGCAGTTTAATCTATTACATAATGTGTAATTTAGGGGATGCTTTTATGAACATCTATGAGGGGCCATTTAGGGGACACTTCAGGCATGCAGATTGACTGAGAACTGAACCACCAACCCCCATTTTTGACGATGATCGCTCAAGCAGTCAGCCACTGCAGCCCCATGATTTAACATAGATCGAAAAAGTATTGGGGAAAGAACATTTAGCAGTGTGTCTGAGTTGTACACAGCACAGTGGCTTTTAAATCCATAGTAAATGTGCTAATAGTGAGTAAAAGTCGTAATACAGGGAACAAGATCATATATTTTGTGTCTCAGTCATGACCTTTGACCCACTCAAACCTCCTCCGTGCTGTTTGCTGGCTCCTCCACTGTGGGAGCCATTCCCAGGTAAGCAGAGCAGGGTAGTGAGTCAGGCCTGTTTGCCAGGCATGGACAGCTGAGGCACTGAGGCCCGAGGCTGCGATCTCACCTTCAACTCAGCAGTCACTCAGGAGGAGGAGCAACTGTTGGCTAATACAAAGAGCTCGCTGCAGCTCACACAGAGAAGGCAATCATACATTGTAGAAAGCAAAATGTATTACACAGAATTATTTTTTTTTCAGGAAGTGTTTTTAAAACAGTTTATTTTGTGCTTCCTCCTTTTTGATGTCACATGTGTTTCTCTTAAAAATATCTATTTTACAGTATTTTTAGAGTATTGTAAAATATACAGTTATCCAGTTTGTAATGTGTGTTAAAACATGAAGTAAGATTAAACTTGGATCGCAGTGCAACTGTTCATGTTGGCAGAGCTGCAAATTTAAACTTGTATTAAGCTTTTGGCAGCAGATACATCCTAGTTCAACTCCAACATTTTTCTTCCATCGGGGATAATAAGATTTATCAAAATAAAGCAGATGTCATTCCTTGCCAAGAGAACAGACTGACCACCTGGAACACCCTGAAGACCGGTCCTTAAAAAAAAAAAAAAATATATATATATATAAATTGAATAAATATAACTGTGATGTGAATATTTTTTATATGTGGTTGAATAATATGAAACAGGCCAAGACCTAATACATACAGGCCTGTGGTTCATGCTAAGCTTTAAATAGCATCCTACTCCGTGTCCATGTCTTATTTAGTGCCAGCACCACATCCCTGCTGTACTGAAGTGACTTATGAATTAGCCTAATGCTAAATTAGTAATCAAAATAATTACACTAATCCCAGAGCAACATGTTCAAACAACATGGTGTGTTTGTGTGCGCAGGCAGCAGCTGACTAACAGGGAACTGGAACAAACTCAGGGGAATTCAGTGACTACGCTACTAACAGCTGGGTGAAGCACACGTTGAGTTGAATGAGTCTGAACCTGCAGCAGTGAAAACGTTTTTCAGATTTAGGATCATCTGAATTGATTCAAACGCAAGTTAATTTTTCACTTCTTCCAAACTTCTGCCTCGTGTCCCTCCACTGCAGCACAGCAGGGGGACGCTCCATGGCAGAGACCCATTTGATTCATTCGTCTCTCACACAGAATGAGGGCAGTGATTTCTGCCTCTCGTCACGTACTGTTCATTCAAAATGCCTTAAGAGGGGATTTCTTAATGGCTGGGATGAACAAGGGGAATTATATCAGCAGGCAGAGACTGTCTTGATATCCAAACAGCTCCCGGCTGTTTTAAGACTGTTATAAAATAAGTTGCCTTCTGTATAGGAAAAAAAACAAGGTATTTTTGTCTGTTGCAAATTATTAAAATGCTGCTTGACTCAAAAGTTTTAGAGATAAAGCATATTGGAGTTATTGATGGACACAACGTCATCAGCCAGTGTTAACTGATTCCATTAACTGTTAAAACACATGAATGATGGACATATCCAGAATAATGTTAAAATGTTTACTTTGAAATTCAAGATTTAAGTCACAATATATCACTATATAAGATTAGCACATAAGATCGCGATGATATGATTTCTTCTTTCTTATGCAAAAGAAAAACCCAAGAGCTTTGTGCAAACTCCTCTGTATTCAGCAGACCAACAGAGTTGATTTTTTTTCCCAGAATCTCCCTCTACTTCAGCGTGTTTGTTTGCCTCTGATTGTCAGCGCAGCATTTTTTAGAATTCACTTTAGAAAAGCACAATACCCAAACTTTTTGTTTTCTGCTTTAAGCCAGACAAATGTCAGACTCCACAAAGATTTAAATGAAAAAATATATGGCTATTGAGAGGGAGACTGAGTACTGCGGTCGTGCATTTAAGTATGTGAGGTTAATGAACACACTTTGATGACAGCAAGCCGGGAACAGCAGGATCTAGTAAAAGATAACAGCTTTAATGTGCTGCTCTTTATGAGATCCTCTCAGTAGCCTGACACATCACATTTAACTTTGCACTCATCAAAACACTAATCACATGAAATAAAACAGCCTCTGCAGAGGGTAAAAAAGAATGAACAGATATTGTATTTAATTAGACTAATGTCGATGTGCATGTTTGTGCAATTTTCATGATGATTTATGACTCATTGTTTGTTATTCCCCAGGACTGGAGAAGTGCAGAAAGTGCTAATTATGAATAATAACGCCACACATTACATGCCTACTGTACTTTCAGCTGTGTGTTTGCAGGCTGAATAATTTAATGTGATTTGTATAAGTAATAATCCTTCATAATGCATCGCTCACTGAGGGGAGGAATAGACAGAAGGTGCAGAAGCGGTTGCTTAAAAGCATTTGGAGGCAACGGAGGGAACGGCAATGGCGGCGTGTGCTGGGGGAGTTATTGCTCCACTTACTTTACAAACTGAAAATCTCATTAAGTGTGACACTGAAGATTAGTTGAGAGGGACCAAAGTGGAAAGAGAATGAACTCACAAAAGGGGCCGTGAGGAGGCTTTGGCTTTGTTTGCCATCATTAATTCAGAGCTGAAACAACTCAGAGGGGGTGGGGGGGGGGAGGGGGGTTGTGCCGCTGATCAGAGGAGCTGCAGATATGACAGGCGAACAGGTGCCCTTTTTCCTCTCCAAACACTTTTCCCTCTTAGCTCCCCTCCTCGCTTCTTAATTGAGGTGAGTTGTGTATTTGGGCCATCTGCGTGCTGACAAAATAAAGCCGGCTTTGATTTATGGTACCTCGGGACGTATTAGCCTCTGAATTCCACCAGCACGAATCCCAGCTCTGCTTGTGAACTCCAACACAATGAGAGTGGGAACGCATTGCACTGCATGTTTTTTTGGAGAATTCACAGCGTTTATCTGATGCAAAACAAGTGGGGATCTCACAGGGGCTTGGTCGGTTAATGTGACACAGTTTTAGGACTTGCGAACAGTTTAAGTGTATCATGTCTCAGTCAGAAATGATCTGGAAACCCTTGAGTGTCACCAGGGGCTGGAGGTGATCCTGGGTCTGGATCTGTCGTCGGTGTGTCAGAGATGCAAAGAAACCAAAAAGAGTGTTGACAACAAGTTGCAATCAATCTCCCTCTAGCACCTGAACTTAAACAAAGCAATAAAGATGCTTCTGCTCGACTTGAAATGCTAATGAAATGCCGGAAGGAGAGAAGGAGTGTAATGTCACGCACAGTTTCAGGTTCGCGATTCCAACCTTTGCTTATTCCTTGACAAAGCTGAAATGTTCCGAAAGCACATCCCGAGTGCTGCAGCCGTGTCATCATGTGGACATGTTGTTAAATGCATCAAATATGTTTTGGTTTTGTAAAATCTGTCTTAACACAATTTGCCGCAATATCAGTCGCACTCTTGAACATAAACACGCACTACAATAAGGCCCCACCTTGATAGCGAGTGGTGCTCCACACACAGAGGTACTCAGTCAATCAGAGATAGATAGAAGTCTGGGTACTTATCTGCACAACTCAGGCTTTTCATCAGACATCAGTCAGCATGAGCTTTTGTTCTTCTCCCAATAAAAGACCTGTTTTTTTTTTTTTTTTTTTTTTTTTTTTAAATAAAAGCTTCCTGCTTTTTTCTTTGAGGATGAAATCATTTACATGACATCTGCTGCCAATATCATCAGGCCAAAAAGTTCCTCGCTGTAAAACAGAGATTTGAAATCTCCCGATTGGACCGAGGACACTCGTGGCGTCTAGAGGATCCCGTGGTCTGTCAGTACCACCCACAGGGAAAAGCGAACTCTTAAAACATAGAGTTGGCCATGTTCTTAGAGAATCATCATCCAGCTCTGCTGAAGGGCTTGATCAACACGACATCTTTCAGAGGACTTTCAGAAATTTGAAAATTATACAAAAAAATGAAATGGGTTTATTTCTAGGTCAGTTGCATCAGAATGGAGTGACTCATTGCATCTGCTCAATTTAGTGGCGACATTTAAATGTAGACATGCTCAAATGCAACAAGACAGAGGAATAAGGGCCGCGCACACAGGCTTACTGTGATGTTCAGGCACCACTTAGCAGCAGTGTGGTGCCCGCCGCTAATAGTTTAACTCACATTGTGTGGCGTGGGTGTGGATAACTTTTAGCGGCTGCGTTTCATCGCTCGTTCTCTCAGAGGATCACTTCAGGAGATGTGGGCACTGGGACTAATAGCCTCCTTGGAACGCTCCGGCCACGTGTGGCTGTGCTGCTCAGTGTCGCAGAGCAGAAAACACATCAGAGGAGAGCCGGCGATCTGTATTAACCCTAAATGTCTCTCCCATTCGGTGAATGTGTTTGGTCAGCTCGTAAAAAAGGACCTTTTCCTTTTTGTTGTAGTCATTTTCAGTGCTGTTTGCAGCCACACATGGAACACATTTCACAGCCGCAGTGTCGACGCCTAGAAAATGACTGCAATCGCGCTTACATTCAATTCACTTTACAGTGGTCAATAGCACTTTCGCACTGAGCGACGCTTAAAAGCAAGTCTTGCTGTGCGCCATTATACACTTCATACCATCGTGATAGGTGTTCGCAAATGACCAACTGCAGCTCTCTGGTAACGGAACCAAGTCCCAGATGAGGTTGCCCAAAAGCGACGCTCATCCCTTTTCTGTGAGCCACGATTTCTTCACGTGCACGCATGAAAAAATAATGCCGGTGGGGGGATGAGATTCAAATCTCATCTCATGATTCTCCAGGTGATTAGTTCCCCACATAAAACCAGTTGAGGGTCATAAACAGTTGTGTTATTCCCTCAGTCAGGAACCCTGACACCTTAGAAAAGACGTTAGTTGCTTGAGTCCGTGTCTCAACCTGTAAAAGGAACATCCTTGCAGGCCTCTCAACCATGTTCATTTATCAGTGTACAGCTGTACACTCTGCTGAGCTGGAGGTTAATAGTCCATATGTTCAGGGTCAGTACGTCTCAGTCCTCCTCATCCTATATTATCACACCCTTTTTTCTGGCTCCTCTTTGTTTTTATTCTCCGGCACTTTCGTGGGATTCTTTCATGCGCCACATTGGGTTCAGTCCGCGGCTCTTCAACCAGGATTTAATTCTGGCAATGTTTTGCAGCTCCCTCTGCTTCTCTATCGTGATTGGGAATTTTCTAAAGAGCAGAAAAATGTGGCGCTCATCTCATCTCAGATCTTCTGTTTTCCCTTTGTCTCACTTGACTGTAAAAACAAAGCACATGGGACGGTGCCACTGCTGCTCCTTCTTCAAAAAGAAAAAAAGTCAGAGAAGGGATTCCGTTCTACTTTATTGCTCGTCATAAAACCGACAGTGACATTATTTGCTTCACAGCCTAAATGTTCCTTGGGTATCTGTCGTTGCTAGCCACTTCAATATGTACAGTATGAATTCATACAGTCTGAGCTCTCGGGCCATTTTCCTTTCAAGTCGCAGAGGCGCAAATTACCATAGTGCCCACAATACAACATGGATCACAATGCAAGTGCACTGATTTGATTTATTGTCCCTTTCTCCGGCTGTTGGCAGTAACATGGCCACATCAATAACACCTGTGTGTTCAGCAAAAACCGACAAGTTAATTACAAGAACAAATGAAAGAACTCCCTGGATTTCTCCCAAAGAGAGCTCAGTTCAGGACACTGCAGTAAATCTGTACAGATGATTATTATTACCTGGTAATTGCTCTTAATTTCAGTGTTTGCAAAATTCTACAAACCAATCTTTTTCGGCTGATACCCTCTTGGGGCTGTGGCTCCAGAGAGGGTCGTACCCTATTATGAAGGTCAAAGGGTCAAATCACTTTGCTCCCAGTGTGTCCTTGTGTGATAAAGGCCTCCACTCACTCAGTTTGCAGAATGGAAATATATACTTAACCTCAAATCATGTTTAAATCTCACATGACAGCTGTGGGATAATGTTGACAATCAAGGTTCCGTCACAAAAGGCGGGAGGCAGGCTCAACATCGGTTCACCTTTTCACACAAAGATTTGAATTGCCAGTTCATGCAGGAACTATTGTTTGCATTGTTGTTTATGCTCAGTGCCCACTGGGAGAAACAATATCTTCTTATTAAAAGTGAGTGAAAGGACACAGCCAGAGGTTAGAAACAGGAGCAACAAGCAGTTTATGATTCAGATCTATTGAAATTCTTCAGCCCATTCTATCCATTGTACTCCATCCACCAGTGAGACAAACTCCTCTCTGACTGTGGCAGCTCATTTATTTATTTTTTTAACAACAGGAAATCCATTGAACAACAGATTGATGTTCTGATTTAAAAAGCAAACACCTAAACAGCTATCAGGCTACATGTTAGAAATGTTGGAAAGACAAAGAAACCATAAAGCAGTCCTGAGACAGTGGCAGGAGGGTATTATGAAGCCCAGTTGCAATCCGAGGGGAGCTGTGGAATGTTATAATTTCTCCAGCCCGAGCGTCCAGATTACCAGTCCACCCCTGTGCTGAATATTAAACTGACTGTGAGAGCAGCCATGCTGAAGTGATGTCATGCTGTGAACTCTGATTTGAAAACGGTTTTACTTCGTGAATTTTTTCTAAAGTTGTGCCGTAAAATCAAAGGCAGCATTAAGTCAAGCAAATACACGACTATAATCAGCCCAGATGTGTGACACATTACCGTCATAATAATGCAATTATCATAAATGTGCCTCATGTCAGCTGTTTACTACATTATGCAAATGCTTTAACTGACAACAAGCTTTTAATCAATCTCTCATAGAGATAAACATGTTTATATTAGCTGGAGTAATAAGGAAGGGTGTGAATGTTAGCAGCCATTAGCAGCATGCACATTCTGGTGAGTTTTATAGCACACAGATGAAATTCTATCCATCTATCCAGCCATCCATCCATCTATTTAATCATTTTATTTATCTTTTCATTCTTAGCCTCAGAGCTCAGTCTCACCATAAATTATTGTCAAAGACAAAGACTTTAGTAAAGAAGTCATGTCTGATGATGAGGACAGACAGAGACTGTGCTTCCTGCTCTGGCCCGGCAGTCTTCCTTGCCTGGGGGCAACCAACTGTCTGTCTGGCTGCTGGTCAGGAATCTGCAAGGCGTGTGCTGGCCACAGCGTCGGCCATGTTTACCAGATGCACCGTTCCCTCCGGTGAGCGTACTACAGCTGGCAGCTTCAGGATCCAGCAGACCTGCTGGCCCTGAGCCCAGAACAAGCTGCAGGACGATGTCGGGGCCCAAGAACTGATTGACCAATCAGAGCTCTGTGGGTGAGACTAAACGAGAGCTCACTATTCTCCCACATACTCACACAGAAACAGGCGCGTTAATGGCGACAATTGTGGAATTGCTTGATGCAGATTGAGAGACGGACTTATATAAAACCTTTAGATTGTGGAAACATAACATTCTGAGCCGCTGCCATTGCAGCTCCGGTTGAGACTGAAAGGACACAGGCTTGAAGGAGACATTTAATACGTGATTGTCGAACAAAGTCAAGCTCCCACACAGGTGTTGGCTAACACAGGGTTAGACTGAATGAATGCTGTTAAACAGGACAGCAGCTCAGTTTATATGTCAGCCTCGCTAACACTGTCCCTCTAAAGCTTTTAATGCACACAGTATTAATCTCTTTACAACAAATGCACTTGTTTACTGGGCTTTGAGAAACAGCTGTGTCGAAAATAATGTTAAGGGAAGCAGGAAACTGCCCGGGGAATCAGGAAGCCCAGCCCCAGGGGCCTCAGTTGTCTTCAAGGCAATTATTTTGTGGCAATCAGATTAATTGCAAATTTGTATAGTAGCATGCATCACTAAAGCCCAATTAAAAACTGAAATGGTAAGAGCTCTGTGGCTTTTTTTCTCCAGTTGAGTTTTGCCAAAGAGACTTAGTTTGCCCGTATTGTAACAAAGTAAGATGTTAAAGTCATATAGTATATGATGCATCCGAGATTATTAGTCATATTAATAAGCAGTGTATATATACTGTACAGGTATCTAAGATGTATTTACAGTTGAATTTACGTGAAGGTCATTCCTTTGTAATCCACTAGTAGTGTAATGAAATATGTTTTCACCTGTGTCCTTCTCTGCCTACTTATACCAACACAAACAAAGTGTAATATGATGAAAGACATGACAACTTGTCTTTCAATTATATTCTTTATTGAATTTTTTTTTTTTTTTCATCATTATCATGACTCCACCGCAATGTAATCCTCGCCCACCACCACACTGCGATACTGTTCATTATGCACAGGGCACCTGACCTGTTTGAACAGGAATGATTGCTGAGTGCGTCTGCCTCGCGCAGCCAAGTGCTGTCTGAGTTTAAACCTTCTGGCTAAAGATAGATCCCCTGAGATCCTCCTCACCTGCACTGAGAGGGCCGTCTGTCTCCTCACTTTGATTTTCTTCATGTCTTATACAGAACATATTCACACTGTTCAATTAGTGTTGCGTTAGTTGGACCCAAAGTGTGGGAAAGGATTGCCGTTTTTTTGAAATCCTAAATGTAGTGGTCAAGAGGCAGACTCTTCTGTGTAAATCGAGTTTTCATTCCCAAACAGAGCTATTGACTCACTGCTGCCATTGCTGCAGCTGCCACTGCAGAGTATTTATCATCATTTAGAAGCTGTATTGACTCACTATAGGTTGCCAATACCACACAGTTGTTTTGATTCAACAAAATGTTGAAACACAAACATTACTATATTTACTGATGCTTTCTTATTTACATCACAGAAAATATAAACATAATTGATTTTTTAATACCGGTTTTTGATGATTATTTAATTGATATTATATACTGGAATGCGACCAACACGCTTGCTCTTCTTCAATCATTCAAAAATACGTTCCTTGTTAATCATTTTCCTGCTTGTGTTTATATTTCCAAGAAAATGCTCTTGCTTTTTAAATCTGGTTGTGTAGAAGACATTTGATTTGTAGGCAACTGTGGGTGTGCTATGACATAATTCCCAGTACAGGTATATTCTCCTTGTAGCAGTATGTGTAGAGGAGATGGTGTGTCCCCATGGTCCTGAGAGACACACTGTGAGGCAATTCAATTCAGAGGGCCAACTGATTGGTAGCGAAACCTTATTTTCCAAGTATCGATCCTCTGGGTAGCCAGCAAAATGCAAAAACCTCAGCAAGATGTATCTGCTGTCACGTCTTACAGTAGGAATCAGGCAATCAATGTCATAGAGCTCCAGTGGGGCCTGCATGAACCTAATTCCACTCATTGGCACTAAATAGTGAAAACCCATGGGTTCATCAATCATCAATTCAAGGGGCACTCTTTAGTTAATAGCCTGGTCTTTACCCGCTGAACAGCCACAGCCTTTATCTGTGCGAGCCAGTCCACACTCCTATTTGACACAGGGAGGGGATGGGAGCAATATGTTTTACTTTGATTGCCGTATTCTCTTTCTCGCTCAGCTTGTTGCACTATAATTCTCAATTTGGAGCTGTCCACTGTCATGATTTGAAATTGACGCTTGCAGCAAGGATTGATTATCTCTTACCCCCTATGGAATATATGTGATTGGTCAATTTTGGAGAAAATGGCATGCTTGAAAGTGAAAGTCAATATTTCCTGAAAGATATAGATGATGAAGATAAGTAATTTATCATGGCACCTCACACCATGTACAGAAGTTTGTTTTCATATTTGCAGCAAACCAAAGCCCTTCTGAGACTGGAAACTGAGACCACCCTTAGAGTCACCTCTTTGAAATTACACAGGGCTCTGTAATAGTACATAAGACAAGTACTTAAAGTTATATCTAAGGGGACTGAACATTTAAAATGAACATGAGCACCTACCATCAAGCTACATTCAGTGTTGACTTCCTGGATGTCAGTAATGAGCTGCTTGTTATTTGTTCAGCTCATACACTGTTGGCAATGGGAATTCCCCAAGAAGCCTTTATCTTACATAAGCCATAGTTTCAAAAGTATTTGCTAATATTTATGGTGTTTCATTATATGAGACAAAGAGAACAGTTAGTTCAAGAGTATTCATTCAGTTCTTGCTGAATAACTTTTACAGTTGTGTTGAGCTCACGGATGCTTTTTTTGTCCCCTTCCCAGGTTACAAGTGCCCATGTCAAGTCGGGAAGCCCCAAATCAACGCTAAAGCATATATGGACAGAGAGCAGCAAGGACATGTCAATCAGTCGGCTGCTGACACAGACTCTGCATGGTAAAGAAAACAGCACAGCTTTGGACCTTCACTATGACACCCCGGAGCCCTACTCGGAGCAGGACCTGTGGGATTGGCTGAGGAACTCCACGGACCTGCAGGACTCGCGGCCACGGGCTAAACGGCGGCCCATGGTAAAGACGGGCAAATTCAAGAAGATGTTCGGCTGGGGGGACTTCCACTCCAACATCAAGACGGTCAAACTCAACCTGCTGATCACCGGTAAGATCGTGGATCATGGCAATGGCACCTTCAGTGTCTACTTCCGCCACAACTCCACAGGTCAGGGCAACGTGTCGGTCAGCTTGGTCCCTCCAACCAAGATAGTGGAGTTTGATGTGGCGTCGCAGCAGTCTGTCATCGACGCGAAAGATTCGAAATCCTTCAACTGCCGTATCGAGTACGAGAAGGTGGAGAAAGGTGCCAAGAACACGCTCTGCAACTTCGACCCCTCCAAGACCTGCTACCAGGAGCAGACCCAGAGCCATGTTTCCTGGCTCTGCTCCAAACCTTTCAAAGTCATCTGCATCTTCATTTCCTTCTACAGTACCGACTACAAACTGGTGCAGAAAGTGTGCCCAGACTACAACTACCATAGTGACACACCCTACTTTCCCTCTGGCTGACAGTTGCATACCCTCAGCCACACCATGGACGAGCGGAGCACAGAATGGGGCTTCTACCCATTCCAGAGAAATGTGTATGTTAGCCTTACTGTCCCTAAACATGTCCTCACCAGAGTGTCAGTCGTCCCCCAATAATTTTCCACTTCAGCTTTCTAAGTTTTGAGGGAACAGTCACTGTTAACTACTAACTGTTTTTTGAAAAAAAGTGGTATATAAGACTTTAATTTGCCGACAATGACCTGAAAAACTGATTGCTGTAGTAATAGTTTGTCTCTAAATTAAGTTGAATCCCAGTTAAACCATGTGTAGATAACAGAGGCCTATTGGTCCTTTTGTTTTGTTTTTGTTGAATCCCTCTGATGTGTTTTGCTTTCTGTCAAGTTCACAAAATAGATGTAATAACTTTGTTTATCTCTTAGCATATACAGTATCATATATGATACAATAACTCTCTGGACACCAACATATCGACTGTTTGCCCCTGCTGTGCTATTTATGCTCTGCAGTTCATTCTAGAAAGTAAAAATTAACTCCTTATTGAAAAACATGAAAAAAATAAATAAAAATAAAATAGCTAGCCTGGGTGCCTGCAAGGCATCTCAAGAGGAGAGTGAAGACTTAATGTGAGTTTGATGCTTTTAGAAATGTGAGGTGGTCTTATTTATCTAGGGGGGCGATTGGACTGAGCAGACTTCATCCTCGGCGGAGTCTCACTGTTGGTAGCAAGCTCAGATATTGTAACACTGTCAATCCTCAGCTGGGCTCCGGCCAGCGCGGG
This sequence comes from Pseudorhombus dupliciocellatus, assembly GCA_016785235.1. Lineage (NCBI taxonomy): Eukaryota > Metazoa > Chordata > Actinopteri > Pleuronectiformes > Paralichthyidae > Pseudorhombus > Pseudorhombus dupliciocellatus. The sequence continues at coordinate 874,036 of JAFBJW010000069.1, forward strand.
CAGACGTTCGTTGGGTGATTGCTTCGCTCGGCTGATTGAATGTCCGATCACCTGACCGATTGATCAGTGACTTGTTCGGGGAGATGGGGCTTGCTCATTGTCACTTAATATATCAACTGTAATGTATTGAATTCTATATCTTAGAGCCTAATTTGTATGAATGGTTTGTATTGTACATAGTTTATCCCAATTGCGCTGCTTCTAAACATGCCCCCATGAGCTGTGTTCCCCTCCGCTAAGTCCTCTTGTTCACTCCATCTATGCTCGTTTTTGGTTTCTCTTGCAAAATGATGTTGCTGCCCTAGATGTGAATTTCATGAAAACAGCAATCCTGTAAAAAAGCTGTAAAACTGACTAAATATATTAAAAGTATTGATTGAAATTTTCTTTACTGGGGGGTGGAGGGTGGGGCAGGGGTTGAACATGTACATAAGAATTAAACAATACAGTAAATTTTATGAAGTGAACGCTGGTACATGTGGCTTATTACCGAGTCTTGTTGTCAGTCATAATCTGTTGAAGTCTGGTAACACCATACCTGTCAGATGTGGAAAGGGATAGGTCTAAAACATCAGGCAGCAGTGTGTAGGAAAACACTAAACTGCAACAAGGTTGTCTTTATTATCTTCTCAGATGAATGCAAGACATGGCCCAATGCATATTTAATTAAATGTACTGTTTTATATTTGATATAAGTAAGCAACTAGGGGAAATGTCATGTTAATTATCTTTTAGATTTGTTTTCATAAATTCATAAAGGCAAAAAAGAGTTTCGACAACAATTGCACATAGCAGCTTTAATCCAATTAAATTAAGTGGTTAAATTAGATAATGTGCATTGTTCCCCCTGTTTGAAGAGGAATTTCACATTTCCACATGACAAAGAAGTACACTCATCATGAAGCTGAAACAACACATCCAGGTAAAAGAGATCTTTGCCGTTTCGACACTCAACGAACAGTACGTGTCGCTGTCAGCTCCACACACAGAATCAGTGTCTGTGTGTCTGGTTGAATTCCAGCTATACAGCAGCTGCAGCTCTGACCACGACACAGTCCTCCACCCTGCTCATGGCACCAGGACAAGAGGACATCGGACAAATGAGCAGCCACCGTCATCACAGCCCTGAGAGGTGAGATGGAGAGGTATGTGAGACCATTGTGACTAAGCCCCATAACTAAAGATTACCTGACACATTGTTGTGTAAATGCTTTATTTAATGATTCACAAAACAACACTGGTTTAAAAAAGTTATTTGTAATTATACACAAACCTTTAAGACATCTGTATCGAGGCCATTTAACTTATGAATGGTGTTACTATGCATTTTCCATGTCCATTTTATCCCAATGTTTGTTGATTCGATTATTTTAGATTTCTTTAGCGTCTCCAAACTAAATGCATGAATACAGATGTGAGCGCAGTGAAGTGCGGTGCGTGACCTCAGTTGGGTCTCTCAGGTTGTGCATCTGCCAACAGACTCCCCACAAGAGCTCACAGGGAGCAGGCTGTGCTCACTGCACAGAGGCGCTGAAAAAGGAGTCAAGAAGACAACCAGTAAATAGGTGAACCAATCAGGGCCATTCGGACCTGGACATTCACCAAAGTTAATCCTCCGTATTTTACTTACGAATACACAGTTTATAGACCATTACTGAGGTACAACATGGCAATGCTTGAACTAGAGCTCTCACAAAATTTCTCTGGATATGACTAATTGGCAAATGATCAATAACTTAGTATGTGTCAAGCTGAATTACGCACGCTCCGTATTTATCACAAATACTGCGTATGTAAACAGTCTGTGAAAGGCGTTGCACTGCCTCCACAATAAGTGGGGCGACCCAGAACACAAAAGCTCCATGCCTGACTCTAATTACTTCTTGGAGCTTCCTCTGATCTTGCACCATGTGTGATCGAGCAGATTTCCTAATAACCGAGCGTGCCAGAAAGTTGGACATGTGGAGGCGAACTTGTATTTCAGTCCCTGGGAGATGTGGAGATTGGGATGCAAGACTGATAGCGTCTGTTCTGGGACTTCACAGTGGCACCTGCCATCGAATCCTCCAACTCGGCAGTTAGGATCAGCAGTCGGCTTTAAACAGATTAGAGCCTCTGGGGTAGGGAAATCCGCTGCCTTTAGCTTGCTCACAACTTACCAGGTCTTATCAGGTTTGTGTGTTCATTGGTGGTCTGTAGGGTGCTTTTATAGCTGTCCTCATTAAGGAGCTGCCTCCAACAGTTTGCCCTCCATGCTCACTTTTAACAAGCCAGCAGGGATTTCTCGAACATGTGATAGTTTATGCTTAAATAGCATTAGTGTAGAAGCAGACACACAACACAATGATTCGTGGTGATTCTAAATGTGATGGATACAGGGTCGGTATTCCTTTCAACCTTAGCGGTGACATAGAGGACCTGTAGGGGACTGCAACATCTCATATGGACATTGATATATTATATACAAACAAGTGAAGGGGTAGAACAGCTGAAGGAAAGAAAACATTGAGATCTGTGCTGACATGTGAGGTATGATACATCACCTGGAAGCTGGACTTCATAAGTGCCACCTTAATAAATTAGGAAAACAATAGTAATGAACAGTGAAAAATAGTGACTATTATATATTATAGTCAACCAATGTTCAATATAAAACATGGTTCATTGTCCACACAGTATATCCACAGCCCTGTTTACAAGCTATAGAGTATTATGGTGAATGGTTCAGCATGTGCTCAGCTTGTATTATGACAGTGATATGATGTCCAACAACAACTTGTGGGTTTTGGATGCAATGAATCCCATTCGACCCTTCATGAGGTGACGCGTTAAAGTGGTATTACAGGCCTGTGTGCTGTATTTACTCTACAACCGTCCCTAAGTAACCCATTCACAATGACAGAAACAAATGCTGTCAGTCTGAGTTTCAGGTGATCTTTGCCAAAAGGACACCTCAGCAGTCTAACAAAAGCTGTCCAGTTGAGGGTACTGCTGCATAATGACTGGGTTTTGTCACTTGGCATTGAGGTGCAACCGGAGCACAATGCGGTACAATGTTGTACTGAATTGGTGATGCTGCAGTAAGGCAGGTTGTCAAAGTGCCAGCAAGCCTGGCTACCAGCTGGGAAGCAGCCTGACAATCTTTGTTTTTTTTTTTTTTTTTAAATATATCTTAGAGAAATCCTATTTGTGTTTGGATTCTGGAAACCACTGACACAGTTGCAGGACCAGTCGTTGGCATTGCTATATTCATGTTTTGAAAATAGTCAAAGAAAAATTAATTTTTGATACATATACTTATGAAGCGATGCTGGAGAAAATCTTGCCGGAGGAGTGACATGCTGCTGGTGATGGCCACTGGATATTCCTCCATACAGCCTGAAGGAAGAATTGTCATTCTGAATTATAAACATTAAAAGTTTAACAATTAAATTAGTTGAATTCACTTAAAATCAGATTAAAAATTTGCATCATTTCTATAAAAATATACAGTTGGAAGAAATGCACAGGCTTTTAAATGTTGAACTCTTAAATAGAAATGACTGTATAATAATCTTCAAAAAAAAATAGCCAGTCTAATTTTTAATTTGCCTTATCTGTAAACAATTTCTGTGCTGGCTCAAGTATTTTTATTGCAAGACTTGATCCAGATAATAAAAATGTATATATATAAATAAATATATTCAAAGCCAGCTTATATGTACTGCAGCTCACTGTTTCTACATTCGGCAGCAGAGGTTGTGTTCCTCTCAGCTGTATGATGAATGTCTGTAATAAGTGGCGATCAGATATGCAGCCCGGCGTCCTCTTGTTCACGATAAGCATTCTTGTCATGAGACATATCTGCAAAATCGGGCCATAACAACAATGTCTTTGGGATCCTGCCCACATTAAGCCATCTCTGCCAATCCAATCCTGACCTAAACTGAGGTTTTCCCTGAACAGAATTTCGGCTTTAATCAAAAGTGGAATGGAAAAAGGACCTTGCGTGCCTCTGGGATATTTTTCCATTAACCATTTTGACACATGACTGACTGTGGGGGATTATTGGTTTTTGAAGAACTATTAACAGCTGTACATTTGCATTTTAATACACTTCTCCTCAACTTACTAATGCAATTTGCTCCTCAGCTTTGTTGCCCCTCATTCCTGCAGCAATTCAGACTAACAGCACAAAGCCCTCCAGCTTTAATCATTTTAATTTTCATGAAATATTAGTTTTCATTAATCTTTTCTGAATCTTCACAGTTAAAGACTGGCCATTACAAGTCCACTCCAAGCCGTTGCTTGTTGCTTCTGGTTAGTTTTGTGACAGGTTGGTCGAGACAGAGAGCACATGGAATTGTAATTAACGGAGGGGAGGGTTCGGCTGAGGTCAGACAAATATTTTCTTCATTAATATGTTTGCTCTCCAGGTTATCTTTTTTGTTGTTTTCAAGGAAATTACAGAGGTAAATTGAAAAGGTAACATTCATTGCAGGAAACTTTCTGAGACGCTATTAAAATTTGACTTTACTGAAATTAGCAATAATATTACGAATTATGAATATGAGAAAAAGAGCAATTTCCAATTTCTGTTGAGCATCCCTGGCTGGCCTTGTTGGATTGACAAGTGAAAGGGTTTGTGGGAGTGGTTTGATAGAGGTGTCTGAAGGTCTCCTCACCACAATGCACGAAAACAGTCCACAGGATTAGGTATTAGAATGAGTTAGCATTCTCCCTGTTTTCCGAGTACCTCAACAAGGGGAGAGCAGCTCTGTACATCTGCATCTGCCAGCCTTCTTCAGCAGAACACATACATCCCTGATAGTTATTGGACTGTGAGTATGACAGAGGAGCATTTCCATTTTGTAGTGAAGGGACAAAAGTCAATGGAAAATGCATTTCTTTTTTACACTTTTTATATATAAAAAATATGTACAGAGTTTTTCAGGGAGATGGGTTTAAATGGCAATTGCATATCAAGTCCCAGAACAACTGAGATGGTATGAGCTTCCAGAGCATCTCCTTCTGTACCTTCTGTTTCCAGTCAAACTTTGGATTTCATTGAATTTTGATCATGTAAATAATGTACACATTGACTGCAACCTAAAATTATAAAGAAGTCATTCCAGGATCATTTGGTCTGATTACGCCTTTATGTTAACTATAATGTTTTCACATAATCCCCATTGAACATATGATGTCCATCATCGGGACACATGGGTGTGATCCACTGGAACTAATACATCTTGGCAAACTATATCAAATTTATAAACCCCTCCCACTCCCATCTACATTCCCCATATTCCATTAGACCTACATCAGTGAGTCTGAAATTACACGGAGATAGAGGTTACCCTGATATTTAATGATGTACCTTTCCCAGGGGACCATTTTGTAGATGGCTGTTAAGGGGCCTCTCAGTAGGTGTTTGATTATCCCTTTTAAAACTTTTCAATAAACATGGAAAACAATTTAATTAATACTGTGTCTTAAAGAGCAGTGCCTGTGGGCCTTGGAAAATGTCTGATTAAACAAGTGGTGTTTTAATCCAGGGGAATTAATTACCTGCTAAAGTAAACATCCCTTTTTGCCACACTCCCCCCAGGTCTTATCATTTTGACCTTTTTCCTATTTCTTTTATCCATGTTGTGATTGACAGGCCCGGTCACCTCACTAACTGGGAGCGGACTTGACCGGGAGAACAAACACAAAGGAAGCAGGAAACTTGGGGGGAAAATATCTGTGGTTTATTTATCCACAAAAATACCCCAAAATGAAAGCAGGCTCTTCAGTTTCATCAGCAATCTTCTCATGGCACAAACATCTAACCTCATCCACCTCCCAAGAGACTGAGGTGCCCTTTAGATGGGCTGCCCAGTTGGGCTCAAATTGATCCAATTAGGCCACTTGGGCCATACCATTTAGGCAGGTGACATTTCCTGGTTTGATATTTCTTATTTCATTGGCAAACATTAAAGCAAACAGTTAAAACATTCATATTGCTCAGTCTTACAGCTGTCCTCAAACTCCTCACTCTTAAATCAACACATATACAAATGACTGTGTCAACTGTAGCACCCCTTAGTCCTGTTTGGTGCCCGCGGTCCTCATTGGATGTTAAATACGGCCCTGTCAGCGGTGCGCGCTTCCGCATGGGGCTGACCGGGAACAACCAGGAAGTGGGTGAGTGCATGTGCGTGTCAAGCTGGTGTGTGTATGGAGTTGTCGATGGTAGGAGACGTGGTAGTGGGGTTGACTACTGGGCTGTAGGACTGTGTGAACAGGTGGCTGAATGAATGCGCAGTCCTTAAAAAGGAGCGGAGTGCGGCCGCTGCCTTCTGCCCGCGGGTGTGCGCGAGTCTGCGTGTGCGTGCGTTTATGGGCGCTCAATGTCTCTGTTGACAGTGGGGGGGGGGTCACCTTCTCACACATGCACAGAAAATGCCACAACAGCTGTAGACTACTCCTCCATGCAAAGTTTCTGACTGAGTTAAATGCCTGCTGACGTATTTTTCTTCTGCCTAGGGTTTAATAGAGTCCAGCCCTAGGGCAGGTCACTTTCTCCATGCAGTGAACTCAAGGGTCAGGTTTACATGTTTATATACAGTATATATACCGATTCAACGGGAGGTTATTCATATGTGACAGAATTATTTATTCTTACATTTTTATTTTTTTACTGGTAGTTAAACACTTTATTTGTAAACTCCCTGCTAAGCCCATTAAAAGATAAATGATGCTGCACTCTGTTCTCTCACAGAAAATATTCTGACTGCAGCCCTTGTGAAGCAGAAGTGAAGAAAAAAAAAAAGAAAACTCTCAGTAGAGTTCAATCTGGCAGATTGCTGCTTTTCCTCTGGTTTGTTTATACAATAAACAATGCATCCCAACCATTTTCTCTAAGTCCCCCCCTCACAGCTTCCTACATGCCTAACAGTTTTAGCACTCAGCAGCACTTGCTGTCATGACCCACTGCTTTGGCCTACAGATCATAAAGACAGCACGTGCAGGGCAGCTACTGTGTGGTTGGACTGGGTGCAGGCAGTTTTCTGGCAGAGAGTTAGATGAGGAGATTCATATTTTTTTAAAAAAGGTTTAAAAACAAGAGCTGCAGGCTTGCTTGTGTTTCTTGAGGATGTTTCACCTCGACAACACAGCAAGCCTGTACGTTTCAACACCCTAACATAGAAGCTTGTCCAACCCAAGGACAAAAGCCCCAGACATGAACAAAACAATGTGTTTATGCAGTCCAATCCAATAAGGATTGGTCAGACCAATACATTTGGGAAAAATGAAAACCAATATACGAAAGGATGGCACAGCATAAGAGAGCCAGCATCTCTGCCCAGGCAATGTTCACTCACACCTCAAGGACAAGGGACACTCCACTGGGAATGGCAATGTAGGTATGTTGGCCAAACAAGACAGATGGTTTAAAAGAGGAATGAAAGAAGCCACCCTCGTCAACATGGAAAAGACCTCACTTAAATGAGGAGGTGGTCTCAAGCTTAGCTTGTGCTAGCCAATTCTGGCAACTTGTGCCAGAAATGACAATTTCCACTGGAAAGTGTGCACAGCTAGCACATACCTGGATCGCCTGCTAACAGGTCCATCTCTACAGACATCTGTATGCCACCGTCATTAATGATGGAGCCAAGAGAATCCCTAATGGCTGCTAGAGGGAGATTGCAGACTGTTGCACATGACTATTTGAAAACTATGAGAAAAACCTCCACAAATGCTGTGGGCAAAGAAGCACGAACAAGTCAGAAGCGGTGGAGGCAGGTTTGAGTCAAAAGTTTTCTGTTTGTGTTGTCTCGTCTTTGCCTTTTATTCTGGCAGTGTTCCTGTATTTCTCTCGGTTGCGATAACCATCTTCAGGAAAAGGCTGCAATGAGTCAAACTCAGATACAAAAGGTAAAGGATTTGTGTTGATGTCACTGAAGAACGTCTGAGTCAGCAAATCAAAGCCTCCCTGAGAGCGAGCATTTGCAGTTTGAAGGCGTGCACCATGCTGGTCGCTGCTCTGCTTTGTGTTCAGGTGCACCTGCACCATGTGGCTGCGTGCAGGAGAGAAGAATAACCCACAGATTAGATGGTTTGAACCACATACATCGCTCATGTACAGTGTGGATTTGATGGATTAAATCCTGTACACGTTTAGACCCTATTGTGACTTTACTCTGCCAACTCTGTGAAGCTGCAGACATATGCCGTCTCACTCCCCCTTACTCTTGCTGACTAAACAAGTCCAATGAACTAACTTGTTTGCTAACTTTTGCATTCAAACAGCTAATTGTAGTAATTAATCACTCAGATAATCCAGAAACAACTGTCAAAAAACACTTTCAAGCAATCAATCTAATGACACATCGTCGCTCGAGAGACAACTGTTTGATAAGGACCTCGGCGGGTCGATGCAGAAAAGCCACTAAAAGTTTTTTTCAACTTAGCAAGAGTGGAGGGAGAATTGGATGGGTGCAATATCAAGTTGACCAGTAGGTGCTATACAATGCTCCTTTAAGTGATATGATTTGGGCTCTCCTGTTTGTACTGCTTCATGAAAAGGAAAGTTTTATCGGCAGATACAATGAAGAGGATAAAGCCCTGTTGTCTTATCTTCCTTTTGTTTCATTTTGATGGGGTTATCAATTACAGACAATAACAGGAGACCCAGTGGGTGGGGAGTGTGGGTGACAAGGGTAAAAGAGCTATTTGGATTTCTAGAGCTACACTCCAGGCTTTCAATAACAGGATTAATGTAGCCCCCAGTGCTGCTGTTCCGGTTGGAAAAGGATCAATCGGAAAAAAGGCAAAAGCGTATTAAAAGGATTATAGATTAGCAATTAGATGTCTTCTGACTGGGGGTTAGAAAGCACTCACACACAGTATTTGGAGTCTTAAGGTGAGTTGTGTGACGGCTGGCACTGTGGTCCACTTTTCCCCCTCACGCTATATCCACCCCGAGAACCCAGAGGTTCATCTGAGTTGAGTCTTCTTCCCAGGTACTGATTATCTTGTTTCTGCAGACCTGACAGCTTTTTATTACCCATTAGAAGTTATTCAGCTCAGAAGTGTACGATCACATTTCTTTTTCCTCATTTGTTTCATTTGGGTTTACGTTACATTTGGGATTTGAATAAACTGAATCAACTGAATGAAAAAGAATATGATAGGGACATCACCACTCACCCACTCACTTTTTCCATTTGCGTTTTTCAGTGTGGGGGGAAAAGAGGAGCCATAGCATTGAAAGAGAAGTGCAGGGATTCCTACAGATGACATATGTTAGTATGAAATTAATTTGTAGGCTGACAAGCAGGAAATGTGTTTGTTTGTGCGCTTGTTGTTTGCCCCATAACACGCTCTGAGAGGGTTCTTCATGTCAGTAGATTTCATAGGCCTAATTGACTTGGGATACATGCTGTGCTACACATGCCTGCAGCCGCAGTAAGCCAACACTGTTGTCCTTGTTACTGCACACTCCCTGGCTCTCCAGGACAAACTCTGGAAAAAATATTTCTGATAGAATTGGCTTAATTGGCTGTCTGTACATAAAGAGAAAGTCAGTGTCTAGTAGCTCACAATACATTTGCACAGCCTTTTCTTTCTTTTTGTTTTTCTTTTAAAAATCCTATCACCCTTTTTTTTATCACTGTGTTTGTAAGGAGGTCTTTACCTGTTACTGTGGATGCACGTCCTGTGTCTGTGATCAATCATATTTGCTAGGTCATTGCGGGATAACTAAACCATGCAATTCCTGCATCATTGGGTTTCTTCTTCAGCCTACAGATCCATGTGTTCCTCATTCAGGAAAAAAAATGTTCTTCAGGAAGTGACCTGGGACAGTCTTCATGTGGCATCCGCTGTGTCTTTGCCGTCACTTTGAGCTGTCCGCATTCTTTGTCATGCCCAAGGTGACCACAGGGTCAACACTGGCAGATCTGGCTCCTGGAGAATAAGGGGTATTTCTACAGCTCCACCGAGATCAAATACAATTCATAAGACTGCGCATCATCCGTCAGGTTATTAAATAACAGATTCCCAAAAAAAGTCACCAAGGTCAACTTTGATTTTAAAGGTTGAAGCGTTTTTAACCATATAAAGGGGAGGAGCTACTCTGTTTAAATTGACTTCTTTATGCAAATTCATTGGATAAAGAAAGCTGTCTTTCTTAGCCTTCCACTTTTAATATCTCATCTTTAGATGGACTTGCATTCTTTGCATCTTCGACCCCCACTGTATTACTAATCTCTCAGATTTCAAATTCCACTGATGGGCATGAAAGTATCTCTTCACTGTTTGTGTGAATAATAGATGTTTTGTTCTCCAGACACATTGTACATTGAAATGTGACAGGGGGATCTGCCATGATGCATTCATATGGAAAAAAAGAGTATTTATATTTAAAATTTCTTTTTTAATTTGAGGGGGTGAAAAAAAGAAAAGGGATTTGTGAGCTCCTGAATAAACTCAACCCTTTGTGTGCTGTCTTCGCATCCCACCAGCCAGGCATCACAGTATTCGTCTCTGTTGTGAGTCGGTGCAGCTGTGTGGAACAACAACTGCACAGTGCAATAATGCAGGTGCACAGAGTTACATAAAACAGAAAAAAGAAAATGTTTTACAGCCTTTTACGCAACAATTACTGTTGCTACAGAAACAAAATTGCAGATTGCTGGATGGCATCATGTTCTTATGTCTCAGTGTACCATACCACAGTTCATGGAACTCAGGCAATATTACTGGCTACCTTAAATATTCTGACAGTCCTGGAAGAAGTGTCGAGCAAATGGTGAGAGGCCATAAATCTCCTCATAGGGATAATTGTGGTGGCTGATGTTTTGGTTCTCTTAATAATGTGTATTATTGTCCCTGATGTTATTATTCTAATTCATATTTGATTGCATCCATGCTGACCATTGAAGAAGAAAGCATAGAAACACACTGACATGGAGAGGCAAGGTTCAATGGGCAACTTCTCAGTGACTGAACATGATTCACCTCAGTCATTTATTAAAACAATGCAAAAAACTGAAGCGTACCGTGTGAAGCGTGTGAAGTGGCCCCTTTGAACCGTCGCCATTATGCTGTCATTTTCCGAGAGCCTGTGTAATGCAATAGATCATCATTTACGTACACAGGGTTTCACACGGAGACACAGTGAGCATAGTGTACACAGACAGAAGCAAAAATATGTGCATGTGAAAAATAATTTTACACCAGTACTATTCATCAGCATATACAATGTATTTGTGTCCTGGAGATGGATCTGTGTTTACAGCAAGTAATATGGTAGAAACGTGTCCCTTATCCATTCAGTACCGTACCGTTTTTAAAGGACCAGTGTCGGGTTGGGATTCTCAGTCCTAAATCATGTGTTGAGATTCCAAAGCAGTTTCATCATCATGGTAATCCAATATATTACTGTTCAGATTACAACCAATAATACAGAAAAATATCAAATTATCATACATCATGTATTACTGATCCTACACAGGGGGAAATTATCAAACAAATATGATTAGTATTGATCAGTCCCCACTGGGGACTTCACGTTAAGAGGATCCTCACCTGCCATATTAAAGAGAAAAGTTACTGTTTTCATCTCATTCATTAGTAGGAGGAGGAGTTCATATTGAGATTTGGAAGTGAGGCAGTTTTCCCCTTGACTCCAAAGGTTTGTTTTCCCCCACAGTCGCTCTGGTTAAAGGACAATTGAGGCAGGAGCTGGACTGTGTCCACTCTCTATTGATTGCTGGCCTGCGCTGGCCTGTGTGCTGCTATTGGTGTAAATGCACAGTGTGGGAATGTCCAGAAACAAATGGATTCCTTCATTGGTTGTGACAGCTGTGCGAGATGTGACAGACAGGAACTAATTTTTCCATCATACGCAAATAAAAAAAAAGAAAAGAAAAAACAAAGTCGAGTGAATAGGTGCCTTATTAGAGGCAGGTGTTGAGCAAACCCTATAAATGCAAATGTCTGACTGTTTCCATTCTGATGCCTCTGTGCGTGTTTTATGCAGACTAAAAAATCTGTTACGCAACAAATACAGAATTTCAGTCAGAATTGTTCCATGTAAAAATAATTGTACCATGAAACACAGAGCTTTGTTTTATCTAGACACAATGCATTCAACTTTGTCAGTGGTGAAAACAAGGCAGAACTTGAAATTCATATTAACTAAATAAAGGCTGACAGGTTTTGATAAAAGAACAAAATTAAAAATTGCAAACATGGTTTTTTATCATTTCTTTGCAATTTTCATATTATATATCCTCTTTTTTCATTCACCATTGCATTTTTTAATAGCTGAAATCTGAAACTCAAAACCTAGATTTAATCTTGCCAAACCATTTTTTATTAGATTTTAAGCTTTCAGAATCTGTAACCCGTCAAAACTCATGAATATGACTCCATAGTAGTCATCCCATAATCCTCGGATACAGCCCATGCAAGCATAGCAGCAGCAGGCATATCTTTCTCTGAAGGTAACAATAACATGAGCATTACAAAGGGAGGCATATTGAACCTTAATTGTCATGGCAACAATAAGAAATACACAGCTAAGGCCATTGGGTAGGTTTAGGGTTCAATTGTCTTCTGTGTGACGTCACATGTCTCTTGTGTCCCTAATACATTGCGTTGAGTTTCATTGGCTTGCTTGAGTAAAATGTGGATGACTGTGGCATGCTGTAAATGTCAGTTATATAGACAAATACCTCACTTGTACCACTTTTAATTAGATATTTTGATGTTAGATGTTATAACTATTTTATTTACTATTTTCCTTTTTAGAGATCTTGAATCTTAACTTTGTGTTCAACAATTTGAATTCTATATAATCTTTCATGACTGCAGGGATTTCATTGTTATTACCCTGACTTTCAGCCGAGACTGTTAGTGTCCCCTGCCCGTGCAGAGCTCCTAATGCCATAAATTATAGAATAATTGGAGTGGTGCAAATATGTGAAATGATTCAGAGGGAAATTTCTAAGGTGATTAAACTCAAAGAGTTCAAAGCACTTATATCAGGACCATTAAAACAGCCATTTCAGCTCTACAGTTGAAAATGTAAGTTGTTGAAAATAGCTTTGGACAATGGGGTTGTGACGACTGCACATAATTGTACCATGATGCCTGGTGTGACGAAGGTGGAGTCATAGAATGCACTTAAATGTTTAAAGGTACAGTGTGTTACTCTTTCAAAATAATAGGACTCCAGTTGAATATTTGGGTCTAAAAGTCAGACTTTCAGGACATTGTGTTTGATTGTGTTATATGGGATAAGATGTTGAATATTGTGCATTTGAAGCTTACCAACTGCATGTACTCATGTGTATCTGAGAAAAATATGGAGAACAACAATATGCCACCCACAACATGGAAAATTCAAAATAATTTTTGAAATTAAAAATCGGCCTTGGTAAAAAAAAAAATATATATTTTTTTTTTGAGATTCTGCAATTTGTCCAATATATCGTCTGTTCAGTCAGCCAGTTGAATAATGCGATCTTGACAAGTTCCTAGTCTGCATAATCACTCCTGTCAAAGCAGGCAGAGAGGGGACCATGAAGAATTTCCTCCAGAGTCATCATTGTCATTGTGCAGAGCCTTGTACTTAGCCCTGTCACCTGCAATTAATGTCAGTGAGGAAGTGTAGCCCGGCTGACACTGAGTTTAACTCTATGACAGGCTGTCAGCTGCTGGGCGCTCTCTGTCACTGTGCCTCCCTCTGTGGATCACAAAGGGGCGTCTGAGAGATGGCAGACTCAGGTATATTTCCTCGAACAAAATATGAATATGTGTATGTGTGGTTGGGGGAAAAAAAGGCTAAATTACCTGGTGACAGTTTTAACTAACATCTCAAATGCTCTTACTCATTGATCTTATCATAAATAAAGAGCTACGACCTTGGGGATCTTCATAGTCCCCCAAGGATAATTTAGATTTTCTTGGCAATGTAAAAGTATTCATTTTTTTAATCTAGTTATGATCCACTTCAATCGGATTTGCATTTTCGAAATAAAAAATAGTCAGTCATCCCAGGTCTTCCTTGTCCGATGTATTTTTAGACATGGAGGTGGAGAACGAGATCGAAACAAACAAACAAAAAAGAAAACAGGCCAAACTTGCTTTTTTGTTGTGCATGGATGATATTGTTCTATAAGCAACTTGTGCTAATGTACTTCAAAGGCACTTTGAACTGTACATACCACCCGCCAGTGGGCTGAGTAGAGAAGGAGAAGAGGGCACAGTAGATGGGGGGGGTTGTCCGCTCCTTGCCCGATGTGTCTGCTTTTGCTGTACGAGTATTCTGTGTGTTTGAGTCCCATCCATCAGCCATTGCATTTTCACTGGAAACAACTGTAACAGTCTGCTGCTGTAGTTTATCTGAAGACAAAGAGAGACAGTTACCCTACTCCTCTTCCCTGGAGTTGTGTCAGGTGGTAGATAGGCCTAACAATTTATTAAAGGCTTTCCAAAGTTTTATTATAATTGTAAAACTATATTTCTTTTATAGAAGATATCTACTTTCAAGCGTTCACTATTTAAGGTTGAATTAAAGATTATATAAAATCATACTATGACCTGAGTGGAGCAGCTCCCTTATTCGTTTCATCTTCCAGTATAGTGGGTTGGCCCCTCATTTCTCCATTTGTCATTTTAATGTCTTCACATTCATTGCAGTAATTATGAAGTGCGATGCACTTCTTGTAATGTTCCGAACTGAACTGACAAGTCTTTGATTTGGTTCATTGTTGGTTTCATTAGGCTGTGCAGCTCCAGACACGATCTAATGAAAAGCTATAGTGAAAATACCAGGCCTGTTGTAATGCTGCATTCTGTGGGCTTAATGGCATTAGTGTTTCGTTTTTCAGAGGCTAACGATGCATTGTGCTTCTACCTATTTGCGCTCTGAGGCAATGTCTCTGCATTATGAGACGTATTTAATCGGCTTTGGTCTCCTGTGTCTGCTGACTGTGAAAACCGACTGCATGTAATATTATCCAGGCCCAGGTACCGTTGTTGCTATAGCAATTGTAATTACAAAGGGCTCATTAACTCACAACAGTTTTGCCAGTCAAAGGGGGGTTCACATTAACAAAATTTACATATTGAGGAAATTAACGCAATTGGCATGAAACCAGGGTCATTAAAATGAGAAGCATCCTAACAATGAGGAAGCAGAGCTGCTGGGATATGTGCATGGAGGACAGAGTTAATGCATGTGCACCAGTGTTAAGCTGCTACTTCATGGTTAGGGTAACTTCGCCCAAAAGAGCAAACTTGACTAATGTAAAAGTTAATTCATCTAGGCTGCAGCACAGAGAGGAAATGGAGGGGGGAAAGCTGCCTTATTCTTTTAGGTTGACCCCATTAGCTGACATCATGGTGTCTGCTCTAACGCTATTACACAAATAGTTACACATCAAAAATAAGTAGGATAAAAAGACTGATTTCATTAATAAATGATTTAATGAAAGATGGAAAAAAACATGATTTGTGTAATTGCAAAGAAATATGCTGTGTGATTAGTTTTCCTGGTAATTATATCCCTCATCATTACAAAAAGGACACACTCCTGAATTAAGAAGCATCATCATCACACATATCCAGACATTAACAAGGCCTCTGACAATGTTGATTTAGGGCTTCATATTGATTGGGAAAAAAAAAAGCATTGAATACATTCTTGTTGGCAGAATATGGGATTTGTACAAGTCATTCAAATGCAAAGCTGCAGCTGAACCCATCTGCTGATCAATTCCCTCTGTAATGAAAAGCACCATGGGGCCCGACGATTCGCCCATTCCATTGCAGAACACATGAATAAAAATTAAACTTTACATCACTGTCTTATTTTCTTATGTGATTTTTTTTTTTTTTAAATCGAATTAAGGTGAACCATTCTGGCTCCACGTATTCCCTCAGTAACGAATATATATAGATTATACACACTGGAAAAATACACAGTGATGAAAAAACAACAGCAAAAGTGAAGAAGAAGAAAACATTGGTGGAAGACAAAGGAGACCCAGAGCATGTAACACTTTCAGATCTACCTGACATCATTATGACGTCACATGTGACAACTATGGGAAACAGCAATAACTCCACCGCCATCACAGTGACTCCTGTGTTCAGTCTACTTTGTATTGCGATGTAACTTTTCCACACAGTAATAAAGCAAGAGAATGTTTGAGTAATCCCAGATATGTCTTTGATTTGAAGAGTAATTGCTCAAACACTGACTACACGAGTGTAGCAGGGCAACTAATCATACACAACAAAGTTAAATCATGCTAAGTATAGCTATACAGCACAGTGCTGCCATGTTTCTCCATGTTTCTTGGCCCCCGTGCTGTAAAATGTAATCACACCAGTAGGTCCTTCCTCTCCAAAGGCCCATTATGACTGCTGGTTATTGACCCGTCTTGTCACATCATGTACAAGCTTACAGTCTGTATTGCCATTCAAGCACATAATTAATCACCGTGGCAGTGTGTTGTGACTTGTAGCAAGTCGCAGCCACTGCAGACTTGATAAATCATCCAAAGATCGAAGTACACAGCACACTCTGCACCAAAGGGCTTTGAACAAAATACAGCCATCTGAGACTGAGATCAATGAGGCTCTTGACCTGCTCCCTCACAGCTCCAGGTTCAGCTCGTAAAAAAAAAGAAAAAAAAAAAAAAAGTGGAGGTTCACAGAGAGGGAGCACTGACTAAGTGAAGTTATTCTGCTCTTGAAGTGAATATTTTCACCGAAAGATAAAACTAGCTCGTGCTGTGGTGCGGCAGCTTCTGAATGACAAAACCACTGAGCTGGCACAAAACAAATTTGAGCTATTATCAGTCTGCAAGTCAAAGATTGGAGAGGGCTGTGGCAGATTCATGAGGCTGGAAGAAGAGGGAGCACTGAGCTGATTTCCTGCTCCTCTGTGTAGGGAAACTCCGATCACGGGTGCGTGCATGCCTCAACACCACATCAGCATTGGACTGTTGAGGTTCATGTATCCCTGCCCCGTGATATCATAAAACAGTGCCACTGCAATTCCAGTCCTGCAGGACCGTTCTGTTCATGGAAACAATAATAAATGGGTCAGTATGGTGGTGTTATGATTGAATGCTTTCCTTTCTTCAAAATGGGAAAAATGAACTTCTGTTTAAAAAAATCCATGTACTGTGGAACCATTCATAAACCACAACCTCCTCCTCTGGATGCAGACTTTGCCTCTTTATACCTCTTCACCTGATGTCCTACTGGTCATTATCTCTAAAGTTGCAAACCGTTGTTTGTCTATTGTCAGGATGCCATGTGGAACTACACTCTCTGTTGTTATTTTCTTAAACTCGTATCAGTGGAGGTCAGAGAGCTATGGACTGTGTCATTGCCACAGCTAGAGAAATCACAGGAGTGGGTAGCAATCAAGGATAGAAATGCAGAAGAGAGGAAATAGGTGGTTAGAAAGCAGATTCCCTGATGTCAGATGAGCTAATGATCGAGAGCTAAGTTTGTACTCTGCTGATTACGGGCTAATCATGGCCTGAATGCAGGCCCCAGCATCCTGAATACATTTACAGATGTTGTCCTTAGACTCAATTTCTTTGCCCCTATTGCTCCTGTGTATTCTGAGGAAATAGTGAGACGGATGAATAAGAATAAAACTAGACCCACGTTAATTAAGGCTTTGCCTAAAAAAGGCCATGCTGAAAAAGGGTGTCTGGAAGACAACGTGTAGCAAGCAGAAATCTCTCAGGTTCTGTAGCACAGAATCATGCATCTCCCTTTCATTAGGCACCGGCAGCATGCTGGAGGACGGCAAATTGGGCCGAACTAATTACAGTTTAAACGAAACCATAATTGGACATTTTGCGCTTGTCATACGATGAGAGAC
Organism: Pseudorhombus dupliciocellatus; assembly: GCA_016785235.1. Lineage (NCBI taxonomy): Eukaryota > Metazoa > Chordata > Actinopteri > Pleuronectiformes > Paralichthyidae > Pseudorhombus > Pseudorhombus dupliciocellatus. Next base: position 891,926 of record JAFBJW010000069.1, read on the forward strand.
AGATGGGTTTGTAATTGCATTACAAGTCTGACATCATGGTGGTGAGTTACGGTATGCAACTCCCCATGCCCTTCATGGAGTGCTGAGGAGAGGTGGCCCACGTTCAAAAACAATTTACTGTTGATTTCCATAATCAGTCAGCATCTACGCCATCAACCATACTCCATCAGCCAAATCAGGATGAATCACCACACTTATCAGCATCATGTTGGACTGATTTCACACTAATGTGGCAAATAGGGAGGAAAATCTATGGACTGGGCTGAAATAGGGAACGTGTATTATGGAACGTTACCACGATTCACTACTGCCGAATCAGGCCACATTAGAGACAGCCTCACAACTTAAAATGTGACTCACTGGCATACATTTTTTTGACTTTTATCCCAGCTGTCATTGGGCGAGAGGCGGGGTACACCCTGGAAAAGTCGCCAGACAACCGTTCACACCTATGGGCAATTTGGATGAGCAATTAATTTAGATGACAATGTGCAAGGCAGCAGCATCTATAGACAAAGAGACATGTTTCCCTGTGTTGATCTCATTGTTATGGCTCTGGTTGAATGCACAGACACAGTGTGTGTGTACATTGCTCTATAGGCCATGCCAGTAATAATTCCAGTGCTTTACTATTCATATCCTCTGTCAGGAAATGATTGACTCTTCCAATCCCTATGAAATAAAACATTCATATTAATTTAGCTGCGTGGCAGGTGGAGGACTCTTTTTGTGGCTTTATTTGAATGAGCAGAAAATCCCATCCAGATCAAAATGAAACTGCTAAAGCCCAAACTCCAATTGAAGTTTGATATCATCCTCTAGCAAACATGAGTGGATTTGGTTTTATAGCTGCCTTTAATCCCTGTGATGTGATTTAACTCAAGAAGTACAGGTCAACGGATGGAAAAAAAAAATGAGAAACTTGGAAAATATAATTATGATATCCAGAAATATTTGAACCTTGGAGAATTACCTGTCACAGGCTGTGAAGAGGGGATGAATAGCCCACATTCTCATTCGGAATTACATTCTGCTCCTTTGTATACAAATCGGCTTACTCATTGTTTTGACAGATTGCACAACAATGCTTTTAAAATTCAGCTCAAGCTGCAGCCACCGCACTGAGGAGTCCACTGGAATAGGAAGAGAAGTTTGAAAATTGCACATGAACCAGTGTGAACGCCATGACTAGGATTCTAAATAACAAAAAAAAAAAAAAAACACACACACACACACACACACGTGAGAGAAACAGAGCTGGAGAGAGAGAATAGTAATGTCTATAAGCCCAGGAGTAATTACATGCATGCATGCTTTGGCCCAACACTCTGTCTTAACTGTTTTAGCAGGAAAATTAAAAAGCCCCAGTCCGTGGTTTTAAAACAACATCAGAGTAAGACCTCTGTCAGACAATTATATGATCCATTCACAGGGCAAATTGCTCTCCTGGGATTCTAGGCACCCTCTAGGGACCAGCATGGAGGTCAAAAGCTTCAGGGCTTAAAAGCCCTGGTGCTCTGACAACATGCTGCCCTCTTGTCCAGGAGTCATGATGGCTACCTTTTGCCCCCAACAGGAATAAACATCTGTTTGCATTTAATTAAATCCTTCCATCCTACACTGTCCTGTTTGATGACAGGCTATCGTCTTCTCTCATTGTGTGTTTCAATCTTCCATGGACCGTTTGCATTTTGTCTGGGGTCATGGGAATTCTTCTAGACAGTAGTACATTGTCTCACCGCTACGTACCTTGCCTTTGTTTGGTCTCTTATTGCAGTGTGTAATCATTCAGCCATGATGGAGCAGATACACTGTGGTGTGTTTACCTCTGTGAGGACAAGATGGGAATCTGCTTAGTCGGACAATGCACATGGCGTAGAAGCCACGGAACAGATAAGCAGTAATTTCACGCCTGGAGAGAGAGTATAGATCAACGTAGCAGGCTTTAGCCCATTGGTATCAGGATGGGATTAGGTACAGCAGGTATCCTATATGCAACACAGCATAGTTATCAGTTATCAGGAACAAGAGTATTTCTCGTAGGCTTAGACCAGTTCTTAACCTTTTTTCCATCCAGTGGCCTTATGACATGAACACCTCACGTCTTGTTTTGAGTCAACTGTTTCCTCCATGATCTTAAATCCTCGTATTCAAGGTCACAATGAGCACATTTAAGTGAAAGGGCAGTGCATGCATGAAACATAATGCACCTTCAATGCACCTGAAGGTAGATTCAGCAAGTAATGTGCTTGAAAGACTACGCTCTTGATTAAAGATAGGGGAGAAAAACTCCAGAGAAAACACCACTTTCTATTGAATAAACTAAAATGTTTGAGTTGTTATTGAAGATTATAGTTGTTCAGTTAGAAGTGCTGGGCTTCAGTGCCAGAGACATAATTGAGAAGATATAAAGCAGAGAAAACACTGAAGGTTTTGGAAGGTATTTGCTGTTAGACAGACAGAATAGACCCATCATGTTCCCCCATTCTCTAATGAATAGTGCAAGTATAACATGCTGTGAGTTGAACTCTGATCACACCTATCATTTAAGGTTCTTAAAATATTCTCAGCATGCACTTGTTCAACTTTTGAAAACTGTCTAATGAATCATAGCAGTATTTGGTAAGAGATCCTAGTTGAATCATGCTTGTCTTAGAGACACATTAAAAATTGTGTGGTATTTTCTTGTCATGTCTTTTACTTTAAAAAATGATATAATATAATACTGATCAGTAATAATATATGTCTTTACAGTACATGCAACGCACATTTCTCATGTCCCTCCTCTAAACAGAAAAACAAACAAAAACAAGTTTAACAATAACTGGCCACATGACAGCCAGGTGGCCAGTCGTCTGCAGAGATCCTTAACTTAATTTTGAATGCAATGAGAACAAACTTGAAATGAAATCAAGGCAGACGAAGATAAGACATGACTTGATCAGATTCTAAAGAATCTATTGTCTACAAGCTGTAAGTCCCGGTTGATTAAATGATTACAAATGTCCAGTAGAATCTCCTGAAGGACTTTGTGGGATTGATTTGCTCCTTTTAGACTGCAGCGGGAGATTTGACTGATAGATGAACTGTAGGTGCTTGGGTGAGTATGTAGCAGATTAGAAAAACTAGCAGCCATGTCTAGCCAGCAGCACACCTACACCACAAGGGAAAACTGCTGAGTGTGGACAGGCAAGAGCACACAGTCAGACAGAAAATCCAAAAATGGTTCAAATCAGTGGATAGTATCTTTATTCTCAAGCAGCTCAGCAGTGAATAGAACAGATAAGTGCAGTAAATGTCAGAAGAAAGTTTGGGAATGACACCTGATTTACTTTAGATCAGAGCAGAGTGACTTGGGATCAGGGTGTGGGAACCATCAATATCAGCAATCACTTCTCTTCTTTTTTTCTTTTATCTGTTTGTTTTTTTCTCTAGTATTTCTCTAGCCATCTCCAGTATTTCCACCACCACATGTCGTAAAAAAAGCTTCAGACAACATGCATTGGGGGTGGCGAGTTCAAAAAATTTAAATTCTCTGCCTTTTCATATAAAGATAAAGATAAATTTCCCTGAATATGTCATCTCCAAGACAACTGAGACTGGATGTGGCTCCACAATGTTATGGACTGAGTTGGCCAAGCTACAATCCAGACATAGTCAGAGATAGTGAGATATGGAAAAAAAGAGGCAATTATCAATCAAGGCAGCAGACTGGAGCCTTTAAAGGACTCATTCATACAAAGATGTGTGGCAGCATCTCAGTGCCTCTGATTAGAATCCGAGAATTGTAAATTGTGGCTAATTAGGCTGTCATGGGTTCATTAAGGGCTTCAGCGACTCAGCTCTCCCTCACCTGCATGTATATTAAAACTCATTAGCCTCCTTGTCTGAGACACCACTTGCATTAATTGCCATTGATGCCCTGGCTCTCTGTGCAGGGCCCTTTTCATGCTCCCCTGCACAGCGTATTTAGCAACTTGAAAGTCCTTTGAGAATAAGCTTTTTTTTTGTCTCCCCAGTTTTAGTTTCAAAGAAGTTCCAGATTTTATTGTACATGCACAGGTTTCCCTTTTGAGCATCTCCTGACCTTCTTCAGTTTGTGACTTGTTGTGTGTGTGTGTGTGTGGGTGTGGGTGGGTGTGTGTGGTCCATATTCCTGCATCTGCCTAGTCACAACTGCTCCTTATCGTCAACTTGGTCTGAGCAAACAAGTGTTTCTGAAGGTGACACAACAACATTGTTATGTTGTTAAGTTAATTTATATATCATTACATATAAATAATATATAATAATTGAGCTCTTTCAAGGTTTCTTCTCACCATAACTTAGTCTCTGATCTGATTTGATAACATTCTGTATTTATTTTATTTATTATTTATTATTTTTATTTTCTATTTATTTATTTTTAGTTTTCACAAATCTTCCCCGCTTCAGATCATGAATTCTGCAAAAAGCCTTGTGCAAGGGACATACAGTATCAATATATGAATCATATATGTCAGTACAGGACCATCAAGTACTCTAAACCAAGCAAAGGACCCTCAAATCAATGTGGAAACTGACGGGCGGTCAACGTAGGGTTATATGACAGCTGTAATTCGTTCTCAGTGGTTCTGATTCAACTCTAGTTGATTTAAAGTGAGTTGGGTTGAGCAGAGAGGAGAGCTGTCCTGCATGCTTGTGTGTTGATACAATACCAATAAATACGTGGCCAGTATTGCTGAGACTCTGTCCTATTTAAGCATGTTTGCAGAGAGCAAAAATGTTCTGTCTGATGCAACCATTTGATGATACACACATTTGTCAACAACAAAGGGATCATAATCTGGGCTGATATATATTCATAATTTCAGTGTTCAGTAATTTCATTAAAGTGTCTGATAGAGTCTATCACTCCTGATAGTTTGGACATTTATAGATTGTATTTGGGAAGCCCATTAAAAACATCTATTAAAACTAAACAGTTCTCAATACAATGATTCAACAAAATTGTGTCTATACCCCTCATATAAATAAGGGAACATCTGAAGAGTCACTGTATATTAATCTTATTATCAGTGACATCATTAGTGACATCCCATTATGTTGCTCTCTTTCTTCAACTGGCTGAAACAGTCACTGGTTCGATCGCAACTGGACGGCTGCAGCTGCTGAACTACACTGCATGCTTGGAGTGGATGATGATGCTGTCATTATTTGCAATTCTATGTCCACACCTCAGTTTAATTTGCATTAAAAAAAAAGCACAATAATGTCTTAGACCTGAGGGTGTTCTCAGTGTTTTCATGATGCATGGCGCCGCTGCGGTGTGCGGACACATGCTGTCCAGGTCACAGGCCCGGTTCTGCTTCAGTTAGAGACACCTGCACCTGTGTGGACCTGAGGATCCCACAGAGCAGACTAATGCTTCAACAGAGAGACCTGTATCACCAATCTAATCTTCTTTCTCTTTCTCTCTCTCTCTCCCACACACACACACACATTTAAAGGGTTTACACATCTCCATGGATATCTTGGATAATATATGAACATGTGTAGATTAACTTGCCAACTAAGTAAGATATTTAAGACCAGTTTCTGTCTTGTCTACTTATTCCCTCTGGTTGTAAGTGAATTGTAAAAAAAATGCTCATGACTTTCATAGCCATTGGGTGAAGAATGAGTTTGGAACAGGCACCATGTTTATTCAGTGCACTACGACAAGGCTGGAGAGTTGTTTAAAAATGTATTCTGAAGCCTTTACTATCAGCAGCCTATGTTCCCACTGCACAGAGAACCATAATCTGCAGGCATTTCTTTTATACTGAAGAAAACATAACCATTGTGATGATGTGGAGTTGGATCTGTTGAGCATCAAAGTACTTTATGTATTCATGACCAATGTGTTTGTGTTTGTTAACGTTCTTATCATTTGTTGTCATGTAGTCAAAGAAAGGGTTGAGAATCCATTACTGCTCCGTAACAACACAAAGATGTGCATAGTTAGGCTCTATAGGTGGTAAGATACATGTCACAGCAGCGGGTTCTCCACAACAGTCGTTTGATTTCTTTGCAGGTTTAATCAATTATATAGACGGAATGAAGCCTTTGGGCAAAGGACCCCGACAGGAAAAAAAAAAAAAAAGAAGTTGTAGTCATCAGGCATTTGCATCTAATGACAGAAATTCCACCCCATGTAGATGGGGCACATCAACATCTCGACAACATTTTTGTTCCACGTCATTAATCTGTAGAAGCTTCCTTAGCGGGAAAAACAAAATGGAATTAATTAGGAAGATGCAGGAAACCAAGATGAGGAATTAATAAAACTGCGTTCCTTGTTAATGGACACAAAACAAATGACGCCATTATACAAAAGGGAGACTGGCTCAGCGTGCCGGCTGCTCATTTCTGACTCAATTACAATGCAGAGGGAGCACCGTTCTCTACCTTTCTGAAATGAGGTTTGAATGAGAAAATTTAATTAGGAATTATAGCCCGGCGAAGACGCTGATTGAAAACAAAGCCTGTGATTTTCACTTTGCAACTTTTCTGTGGGAGTTTTGTGTTTAGTTAGAAAACAACCTTAAAACGAGTGATTTTATTTTCCTCCGGATCACTCCTGTGAACTTGCGTATGCATTTGGAAACGCAACGGCTACCGTGCAGCTCTGTTCTCACGAGAGAAATACATTTTCTTATTTTGATAATTGGGGTTTCAAATGATTCGACAGCAGCACTGACGCTCGGTTTCTGCTGTTATACTTTGATATTTCTGCCAGCAGTGCAAGCTCACACCCAGCAGAAGTAAGTAATGAAATGCATTTTAGCCCGAGGACGAAGATAATGCTCTCGCTGTGTGATCGTCGCTCTACGACATCAACAAACGTGCCACGGGCCTGAACCCATTTGGCCACAGCAAAGGCATGTTGGTGTCAGAACCCTGAAGGCTGATCCCCCCCCGCCCGCCTTCCAACTCACCGGCCACGTGCGCTGCATCTCCATAAACAGTTCTGTCATGCAGCACAAGTGGTGGAGGGGTTAGCGGGGGTCAAGCAGCAGTGGAAGGAATCAATATGTGATGAGTCAGAGGGAGGAGAGGGCTGCCTTACCTGAGGACAGGAAGACCTTCCTCTAATCTACTCAGGGAGAAAATTGCAGAGCTCAATTTAAGACCTAACCCATGAAATTAACACCTCCAGCTCTCTTTTCTGCTACCAAGAGTGATTCCACTGAATGGGCAGCCTCCTTTTAAACTTTTCAAAGTGAGAGAGGCCCCCGACTTTATTTTAGGATTCACCTTATGTGCCTCTGCTTCCACAGGGGGTCTGAATATGAGGAAATGCGGAGGGAGGGGCATCAATTGGAAATAGGCCAATAAGTATTGTTCAAGATATAGAGCTGGACATTCCAATGATGGGAGTCAAGGTGTATTTTATTTCAGAGGACCATCTCTGCTTCACGTTCCGTGCCACGTGTGCTGAAATCAGGTTTGTCACTGAGGACAAGAGCAGTGTAACCAAATGGAAAAAGGGCCTATCTTTGTAATGGTTGTTAAGGTTGCAGTTAAAATAGTCCCAATGAATATAAGTCCCCCGGGGTTCATGCACTGGACATGTTAGCAGAGTGGTTGCCTTTGTCAAATTATGGGGATCTGTCTCCCTTATCTGCACCAAATGTCCCGGCATGTTTCTTGAGTTGAAACATTTAGTTTAGTACGGTTAGGGTTGGTGTAAGATTAGATTTAGATCAGGCCAAAGTTAGGTTGAGGGTCATGCTAGGTTTATGGGACAAGGCATGGTAATGGACAAATAATGACACGATGTCCTGGACTGTGTGTGTGTCAGGATGGAAAAAAAGGAATGCACGAACACCTCTAGCAACAATACAACTCAGTTGCTATTAAACCCCTTTTATACTTTTAATTTGCTCAGGTGACAGAGCTGAATGATGATATTCTGAGCCGGCTGTTTAAAACTCATGAATCGCCCTCCAATATGAATGGTTAAATACACATATTATCATTAGCTAATACAAACTATACCTCTGATTACTTCCTAGAGTCATTAAATTCTTATCAAGCGTCTACGCTGATGGATTGGACGCAGTCAGGAGCTCCTGCCGGTCCTGCTTCAGATCAGCTTTACCTCCTGCAAACAGACAGCTCCCACTGTTTGCAAAGGTCCATTAAAAACAGCTTGTAGAAACAAACTGCTGAATTGACTAGTGTAATGCATCATTTTAAATGAGACCATGATGGTAATTCTTCCTACCATGAATTTACTACACAGCTAATTATGGCACTTAATGGAAATATTTTCACTTTGTGTTTGCAGAGCACTGCATGGATCCAGAAAGTTCTGGATCAAACACAAAATAATAGTTTTTTATGTCGTACACGTGTATCTTAATGGTATTGTGTCAGAAGTAAAAGGGCTTTTTAAAGATACCTTTTATTTTGAAAATGTTGGAAGCCATATTGAATTAAACTAACATCGGTGAAAACAGAGTAGAGGTTAGGAACCCAAAAACCCAATGGGCTTAAAATTGAAACCTTCGATTGTTGCATGAGAACTGAAAACACAAGGAAGCCCACAAGGAATTCTGTAAAACCAACCTTGAGATATGAACAGAGGGATGTAAGGAAACTGTGACCTTGACCTGCGACCTCAGAAGACCATAATCTAATCAGTTCATCTTTGGGCATGAAATGGTGATCCAGGTCAATGTGGATGGATCAATATTCATCCTAAAGGAGAACAAATGGCTGTGAATACTTTTACCTTTATCTCGTTATTCTGTGTTTTGGCAAGTTCAATTAATTTGCTTGGTAACACATAAACGTGTACAAAAACAAAGTCGTGCCTCCATGCTGTTTAAAAGTCAAACAGTCCACCTCCCTATATCTCTGATATATTTCTGGTGGCACACACTGAGGTTCTGGATGTACTTTCAGAGCATAGAGCAGCAATTAGCATGACAATGACATCAATCTGTCTGATTGCTTAATTAGGACCAGCAGAGGACAAGGGTGAGGACTAAATAAAGAGACACATGTCCCTCTCTGGTACTATCAATACGGAGGAGTCATCGGCGAACCAATCAAAGGTTCATCACATGGCACATTTAAAGCAGTCCCTCACGCTGCCAGCCGGGGCCAACTGATGGCTCATTATCCTGTAGCCTAAAATTGCAGCCATCCTGAATAGAATTTCAATTATGCACTTCTTAAAACACTCACTGGATTAAAGATGTTACAAAAGGCCACTCACCGCAATCAGGCCGACTGATTAGCTTTTCATATAGAGGATGAAAGCTGTGCTTCTAAATGCATTGAGTCCTTTTGTGTGTGTGTGTGTGTGTGTGAGACTCGCACTCCTTTTGTGCTCTCTTGTACCTTTCCCACATTTCTTTCAAAGTGGTGAATTTCAATAATGGAGGGCAATGTTAAATTAAAGTTCCTCGAACGAGTGTACATTAACAGAGCCTCAGTCGTCACTAGTGATATCTTCGACAGCAGAACCCATGAAGCGTGTTGCAACATGCAACATTATGCAATAGACGACAAGTAATGCGCCTTAAACATATTAACCGTGTACAATAACTGCAATTTCCTCTATTCGATATATAACTAGTTCCAAACAGCGAGACATATGCCAATTTGGGTGCACCCAAGGAAAACCTTCCCGGCTGTGAGCCAAGGCACATGGATAAAAGCCAATATCAGTCCAGATGTGGAAGTGCGTGTGCCAGAGTCTGGTCTGATGAGCTGGCTCCCTGTTTATCTGGGTGAGGAGTCACAGGACAGCAGCAGACAAAAGAGAGGACTCTGCTCCTTTGCTTCTGAAACACTGAGGAGGAAGTCGACTGATTCATGCACAGACTCAGAAAAAAGCCTCTATCCCTCAGCTTTACACTTCACACTAACAGCTAATGTGACAGATAGTGTCTTTGCTTTGTTTTTATAACATATAAGATATAAATAATCTTCTAACATTCCAACAATTATCTTTAATAAAAATATCTGTTTAGCGTCAGAGCGAATCGAATAGACTTAGGTTAGCGTTTGAATTAGCATATTAGAAATAATTGAAAGATGGAAATTGAATGATTGAACGAATATATCAAATTATTTGTATTCATTTGATAGATTCAGTTGTAAATTAGTTTCCAACGAATAATCCACAACAACATATTTTGTAGATTAGTCATAATAAAAGCAAAAAAAAATAAAAAATCAGCTAATCCAGTACTTAACAGAAGCTTCTGTGGCAGCGGTTCCAGCTTTGAGTCTTTAAGTACCTACAAGCTCTTCATACCTGGGTTTGAGCAGGTGTGGCAGATCCGCTCAAGCTCTGTCAGATTAAATGTGAAGTGTTCGTGAACTGCCAACTCCAGGTCTTTCTGCACATGTTTTACGGAAGTCTGGGCTTTGCCTTATGTCTAGAAATCTTCTTGCCTGATGATAATGTGGGCAAAGCATAGAGGTGGTAATTTTTAAATGTCATGTGAATAAAAATTCTACAGATTTTTTATTTAAGAAGTAGAAGAAGAAGAAGAAGACCTCCAGCAACAATGAACAGGTGTAGTGGGTGTTTTAGTGAGTATATCCAGTGTACATGGGGCAGTGATGAGTCTCAACTTTCAGTTCAGGGCATTGTTCATTGTTTCCATCGCTGTTAGAGGCTATAAAATAAAACAATCCCATCAACATCAGAACACTTCATGGCATCCAGCAGGTTTGATCTCTAATCTAGAAGCACCTCCTAAATGTGTGATGGTATTTTATTATACAGCCAATTAAAGATAATGATCCTGGATTAACATTTGGGGAACACCCACCATGGAGAAAAATAGAACAGCTGATTAGGATTCACCCTCTTTGCTGTCTCCTGAAATGTTTGGCTGCGTGACAAAGGGTCAGGGGGTTCATTGTGTGGTATTATCAGGAGCCGCAGCCATTTATTCACCCCACAGCTCAACCTTATTCTGTTGGCCTGCGCTTCCGCAGCTCAACATTTCTGCCGCCACAGCCCTGAAAGCTGCACAGCAAATAAAATCAAAGCTGCCATAAACACATGGGCCTTTTTACAGTGTGGGGAGAGAGAGAGTGAGAGAGAGAGGTGGGGTGGGGGCTCACTGGAGTTATTTACAGCAGGATACCGACTGCTTCTAAGTGAAAACTCATATTCTCGATGCAGGTCCTGTGGGCTCGTATCTGTGCTGTTGCACTTCCATGGTGCGTTGTCATAAAACATTTCAGGGTGCAGGGTTTATGGGCTGGCAGGCTCACTCGGTGGCCCTGGCCTCTGCTGGCGCTTTATGACTGCTGCTGTCCACAGATAGGACACCAAAATACACCTGACAAACCCAGGGACTCGATGACAAATGTCCTGTCCTTTGTGTTGATTGTTCTAACCTGAAAGAGAGAATGATCCGTCAAACATAGAATGGCTGCTGTTCAAAACTGACCTTAATCTGCAGTGGTCAAATCATGTTAAACTCAGAACACGTGGTTGTTGGTGGTGTGTTTTCAGGGCATGCATGGTCTTGTTTAAGGTTGCTGTCTTCTTTTCATTCTATGTTCAACACATTTACATGTGAACACATGCAAACTGTATTTTAGGCGATGTAGGTCAATGTAGTTGCGTTTGATTCATTATCGTTAACCATAGATGTTTGCTACTTTACTTTACATCCAGTGGGATAACGTACAGCTTTTATTCCCTGAATTGTCTTGTCTTGCAACATTTATTGAAATAAGTTACAATAATACACAAATTAAAACCTCCCTCCACTGTTACACTGTGGCAGAACTGTTTCTGTTGATATTACAGCAGATCTCGATTTTTAACCCACTTGTTCATTTCAACCTTCATGCAGTTGTCAATGGGGGCCTTTTGTCCTTTTTAATTGAAACAAGGATTAGGATAGACACAAACATTCACCAAGGGTGCTGATCACCGTCATGGCAACAACATCCAAAGAATCCTTTCATCTTCATCAAAAACACCGGCACACTGTGGTTCCCTTGGGGGTAAATGAAAGCATATAAATGTGGATGTAGCCAGTGTCTCTGAGTTTCCTTCACTTCTTGTCACATGGACTCTGCCTAGTTTTGTGTGCAGGTTCCTGAGCTTTTTCCCATGTGTTTTTTTGTATTTTTTGTATGTTTTGTGTTCATGCTGCTGGTTCCTTAAATACTTAATTTGTAATACTTCATAATGGAAATGTTCTATTTCTTTTCCCTCAAGGCCACATGAAATGGAATAATAGGAAGCACAGCCTCTTTTGTTCCTGTCCTCATAGCACTCCGTCTCCCTGGCTTACTATTTGCAGTATTATAATATTATAATATAATATTCCTGCTGATATTATCTGTGATATTACAGGGCTTTCGGCTGCTAGATAAACACATCGACATGTGAAGTCTTCAGCACAATGCCTTTCCAGTCAGGGAAACTGTGCATAGTGGTGACTGATTTTGTTTTTCGGCTTTGTGAGGGTTGGAATGATCCGAGCTATTAAGCAGTTGTATAAAGAGGCAGTGCATTAGATGAGCTGCAGGAGTTCAGTGTCAGTCCAAAATACCACCAGCCTGGTACAGCTGCTATTTGCAATTGTTTAAGGTACGTAGCCACTTTTGTGTGAACAACAAATAAGTGCTGTACTGGGGAGGAAGCCATTCAGATGCTGCAGAGCCAACAATGAATGTTTACTGCTCTGAAAGCCTGAGAAATCTCAGTGTTCCCAGCCATAGAGCTCCAGTGTTGTGACGACAAAGACGACATTACTGAGCCATGCTTCTGCACTAGGTGACGTGGTCCTTCATTACCACTTAGCAGTTGATCACACATTGCACTAAAGACGAATTTGCCACTGGACTGCCACTGCTAACAGAACCAGTTGTGAAAGAAAGATACAACAGCATCAACATCTTATTGACATCAAATATCCTGTCAATATCTTTAGATATACAATGTTTCTGCCTATAGTATAGGTAATACTATATTTAGCAGAGCCACAAATTCCAGTCAACCGTCATAGTATCTCTCCACTTGTGTAACAAGTACGCAGACCCCAGATCTTCTCCTCTGACACTCCGCTCTGTCTCTCTCTCTGTCTTTTTGACGCTTATGAATATGAGACAACTCCTTGGCATTAAAGCCACAGCAACATCAACCAGCAGGAGCAGAATAATGGTCTTTTTCCTTTTCCTTTTCACACGATAGAAAGAAATAATCATTTGAAGTTGTGGTTCTTGAAGAGGCAGTTCAAACAGAGGCTGGCCGTGGCCTGGTGTTTGCTCTCCTCTTTCTCCATCTTCTCCCCCTGCTCTCCGAGGACAAAAAAGGAGATTTACTCCAGCTTATCTATAAAGGGCCAGGATGAGCCTCGGCAACTGAGCGAAACAATTACTCACAGCTGCTCCCTATCTGTCCGACCGTGAGCAATGCCACTTTGAGCGGCTGGCGCCAGCACTCACATTCAGATGGACACCAACACAACCACAAATACGTAGGCCCACATACATTTCAGGCCTCACAAGCTTCTTAAGTTTGTCCCACTGACATCAGGTCACTGAGTATCACTGTTTCACTTCTTACCTTAGTGTTTGAAATGCTTTGCTCCAACCAGAAGTATTACAGAGCCCTGTTGATCCCTAGTCCATCAGTATAGTGCAATAAAAGCTAAAACTACTATTAAAGATTAAACTCTATAAGATATGCAGCCAATGGGATAAAACCAAGCAGTGATAAGTAAAATTGATATTTCAACTTTTGGGAAATAGCTACATATCAAGATTAGCAGTGTTCAGCCAAGTTTAAAACGACACTGAACGCCGCTAATAGCTCCTGGGGAATGTGTTAAATTTCACTTAATTCATATTTAATTACAATAATATTTCAATGTGTGAATTAGGTGGTGAAAGGAATTTTTGGCAAGCTACCCGCATTCAGACTTCAGGAACCTTGTCAGCACAGCTAGGTTGCCAGGTTTGTAACCAGCATGCCTTCAAAGACAAAAACAAAAAAGATTAAAGAGCGTGGTAAACCACCCTCCTGCCAGAAACACAGCACAGGATTACAGGAGTGATTCAGACTCATTTTAGCATGTAACCTCTGTGAAACCATAAATACTTCAGTTTTAAGTTCTTTAATGAAATAATCGTTTGTGCCTCCCACATTTAAAACAGCATGGATGGGAATATATTTAGAACAATAGCTAAGTAATAATAATAAAAAAATTGAACATATATGCATGGTAAAATAATATGCAGTAAAAACTATGCATGGAAAACTGGGTTGAGAGCAAAGCTTGATAATATATATATATATATATATATATATGAAAAATATGATACAAATCTCATGAAACATCGAGCTCAGCAGTCGAGGATCCATGGGTTTTATTGTCATATGACATGACATATAACATCGTACACAGCACACCCGAAAATACAGCATATAATGGACGGTTCTTGTAAACAAGAAGTATTACACAATCTAACTTTTTGACCACTGAAACTCTCAGGGAATGTCAGGAAACCAAGCCACACTGGAATAAATTCAATTTAAAACTGAATAAATGTGAAAATAATCATCCCAATGTGTATTTCACAGAGGGCACAGATAACAGCGGCACCAGAGAGAGCCTGTTTCTGCAGCACACCACGCATTAACGCTTGTGACACTTGTGTCTCGGAGGTTCATTGTGTCCCCAGCAGTCCCACTGCCTCTCCGCCCTGCAGCACACGGGCTGCTGCTGCTAGTCAGTGGCAGTCATCGGTTAGCTGCATTAAAGTTCCCTGTGATCTGTGGAATGAGGAGCACCACTGAGGAAATTCCTCCCCCTCAAATACAGACCTCGAGTATGAAGTCATCATGGTTTCTACCCGGAGGGACTCCTCCCCTGTCTCTCCTCACCTCCCGAGCTGTTCGTCCACTAACCAGAAGGCTGGCTGTTCCCAGTCTCACACTTTCCGCAAGATACTGAACCCTGCCCACTGTTCCTGATTGATATATAATGGAGAAAGATGTACTATATGAATGTCTGTGTGAATGGTAAAGCTTTACTCTATTCATCTAATGTCTTCTGAAATATGTGGACATTTCAGATCCAACAACAGGCAGCTTATGAGCGGAACAACACAAAGAACTGGTTGTATGTTGTCTGAAGCTCCAAGAGCAGCATTAGCTGTTAGATGTTAGATCTCATCCGGCGTCCGAATGTTCACATACTCGTGGAGGTAGAGTGTATTTCTGCCTTTTCAAAAATCACATCCGGTTCTGTATTTAGTTGTTGACTCTCCGACAGTTGAGCGGCCTCCCCCCTGGGTTGCCCATGAGAGAGATAGAGAGAGAGAGCGACAGGCGCCGGTAATGCAAAAATAATCTGATAATCTCCACTGTAATTAAACAGATGGAATGAGGTCTTTACTGCGTGCCTGAAATAAGCCTTAAGTTGCCCCAAGCCGCAGACAGAGATGTGCATAAAGGAGCAGAGAGAGCCACTAAGGAGGAGGATGGAGAGTCTGCATCACGACCTGTAATCTGCTCCTCACATGATATCCCAAACAACATGTCCGTCCCCAATTCTTATTCAGGTGTGATGACAAATAAGTTATTCAACAGTATAAATACAACTGGGAACTGAGAGCTGATATTTCTTTTAAAGGAATAATTATTATGCTAATCTGTGGAAGGTGTTTATTGTTACTGCAGAATGGAATATGCACCGCTTTATAAAGTCCTGATGCAGTATGGAGATGCTTATATTGTTCATATACTCTTAATTGAGGAAATTCAGTATTCACACCAGAACCCAATTTGGAGCTGCTGCAGTTGACATCTGTGATATGATGATGATGATGATGATGATGATGAAGATCTCTGTATGCAGTATGTCTTCCTTTATTTTATTGGAATTGTTTTTCCTCTTCAATATAATTTTCGGTTTCAGGATGACTTGGTCTGAGGGCGAATAAACATGATCGTGCTGATTGCTGTTGTTCTCAGGCTAATTGATGTTTTTAGGAAGACAGTCGTTAAGGTTGGCCAAGGTTGCTGTCTGTTATACGAGCACCGCGCACTGGGGCATGGTCTCTGTGCTGCTGCAAGACCGCGCCATTGTTTCAGATGCATGTGGAACTGTTGATCTGAAAATAATCAGTGAAGAAGTATGACTTATGGTGTGATGAATAACATGAGTACTCTCCAGTGGGATGATTTTGTGTCTGCCATACATCACCCAGTCTGTAATCTGACAGATAGCTCTTCAGTCTTGTGGATGCGGTGAGAGGTTTTAAAAGAGGGTGATGGCAAAGATCTGTCAGTAAGACAATCTAGGATCAGTTTTGAAAATGTGCTATTTTAGGCATGCTGAATGGAAAAAGGACACGTATGTGCAATAGATATTATTCTTATTCTTAGTCCCTTCTGGCTGGAAAGCTGAAACCCTAATATTCCATGACACTGGCTGTATCTGCATGTTTGATAGTTCAGATATGTGTGGCTGTGTCGATTATCAACGCTGCAAAAGGGCTCATATTTAATTTACATTGTGCATTTGCTGCTGGGGTTTCATTTACTTATTTTCACTTCAAAAATAAAATCAACAAAGTATGTCATTTGCCCAGGGGTGGCCAAACTCTTGCATTCAACTTTATATAAATAAGACTGAACAGAAGGTTTGGTGTTTCTATTCATGTTTGCATTATTAGTAATATATATGTACATCGGGTAGCCAGCATACGATTACTCTCACAGTCAAAAAGTTTCTTCCCAATAAAAGTCTAAGCATGTTTTCCTGTTGCCATGTTTTGAATACATGTTTGCAAACGGTTCTCCCAGTACAACCTCTATGTCTGCACAATGTCAGAGTGATTGGATCAGCGTGTGGGTGAACAGCACACACTGAGCCCCTGCACTCGTTTGCAGACACAGCCTGTGGAGGCTATGGTGATTAAAACGATGCACTCTGGCTTATGAAAACATATTACTAGTTCAAAAGAGGCACGATATGATCTTGTGTCTGCTAATGAGTGTCACATTTATTTATTAATTTATTTCATTGAGTTTGACACTTTAGCTGATGCTTCTGTCCCTTTGTAAGAACATGCTCAGACACCACATGCAAGAATATGACGCTCCCCTCAGCACCACCCACCGATGACAGCAACACCGACCAACCGATGTCAACACAAACACTGGCTGCTGCTTTAACTGTGATAGTTTTAAATACATGAAAGTGAAGTGCACAAAGGCTCCACAATCTGAGGGATTTGTTTTTCTTAGGTCACACGAGCCACAATCAACTCCATTGTATGAGGAGAATATAAATAAAATCAATCAAAATGTCATAACCTTTGCAGAAACAAAGACCAAAAAATACTGCATATTAATTATGTATGTGCTATCCAGTGGTGTGCGGTGACTTTAACAGACCAGTGAGTGTTATTGAAAGCTGTCTCTCCCAGAAGCGAGGCAGACAGACTGACGATGCTAATATTCCCTGTATTGTGTGTATAAATACTCAACCACAGGACTGTCAACCAACCCACCAGTATCTAGTCAAAGTAACGTGCACCTGTCCTAGCCTTCTCTACCTCAGCACAGTTAACGTGCAGCAGGTGATGGTGAACAGCATTCTGGATGGAGGACGACCAACTCTACCCCTCAGCCACGGCCGCCCAGTTCAGGAGACAAAGTTGATTTAAAGCTTAAATCCATGCAGTATTGCCCGGAACATCCTTTAAAATTAGTTCAAAACACTTTTAAGTTTAACTCCCAGTACCCACTGTGTTGTGCTCAGCAGCAGAATAAAGCCCCATCATTTTATTGGATTTTGAGATTTGGATCTGAGCCTGTGAAAACACCTATCCCTGCCATTTTCATAAGTTTTTGAGATGCCTTTGGCTTTATGCAGTACTTCAGCGCAATTTAATAAAACCCACTCCACCGATGAATCCTTCTGTTCGTTTAAATGTAAACTGAAAGCAAACCCCAGGGTAGCTATATTCACCACCCTGCCACACAGCGGGCCGAGCATCAAGAGCTCAACCATTCAACATTGAATAGGAAAGTAGGAAAGTGGTGAACATGATGATCACCTTCATCTCTCTACCTGAGGTTTCAAAACACGGTCTTAAGAATTGGCATAATTTGCTGGCTCACCTTGATCGGAGTTCATTAGTTTCCGAGACGGCAACTACAAAGAGCCCAGGTTTTACCTGGTTTTGGTGGGGACTGTCAGACATCCAGCATCAAGGACCAGGTAGAGCTGTGCGTCATCAGCGCAACACTGGAGCCGGGCTTTATTGTTACGGATGATGTCAGAGGGTTAGTGAGAGGGGGAAATAAAATGCAGCTCATAACTGAACCCAGTGGGACACAAAAGACTGGTAATGGCATGAAATGAACTTGATGATTTTCAGAAGATAAAAGGTCGCATAAACTTTGAGAACAGCTCCACAACAGATCATTCTTTGTGAACTTTGCTAGTTTGTTTGTTGGATCTCTGATAAGTTTTTCATAAGCGGAGAATCTTTTTTTTTTTTTTTTTTTGAGAAGTAGATAGGTGAACATGCTATTTACAATAGATAAGAGAATGAAAATAAACTCTTTGCTTAAAAACAATGATTGCAGCTTGAAATATGGATGCAGCTGAAGAATGTGTGAAATTAAATATATCTATCAGTATAGGTTTATTATAGGGGCACCAACAATCCACTAAAAGTTTCTTTTTGTTTTGGACCTTCTGGGATATCAACGTAGGAAATGACCTTCCTTGTGCCTCTTTGATTGCATCAGTGTCTTTCTTCATTAAATGTTTCATAAGATTTTAATGAACATGCAATTAGTTTCCACTTTGTGCACCTCTCTCTTCTGTGTGATCATGTAGCCCGGGGGAAGTTTTGAAGATGGTCCTGGTTCTGGGGTGTAAACTAATTCCAGTGTTGCAAAGCAGAGGTTGTTCAGAAGAGTTCACAAGAAGGTCAGTGTCAAGGATGAGAGGTGCATCTGTAGAGAGGGATGGAAATCGATGGGAGACTTGCTGTTGATGAGTAAATGATGCAAGATGGACTGGGGACCAGTGTCATTTCAGGAGGCAGAGGAGATCAAAAGTTGTTTTATATATATGGATACAGAGGTTCTTTACTAGAACAACTAAAACAAAAAATACTCTACAGTATGTATCGAAACAATCAGGGGTGTCTAAAAATAAATAATCATACCCCTTATTTCCTCTCATTTAAAACTTAAAAATAAATAAAACACTCTCCATGGGGGAGGGAGGCACCCCAGCACCCTCTATTTACCGACCACTGCTGGTGACAGATCTATTTCAGGGTTTACTTAGCAGCAAACCGCACGTGAAACGTGTCCAACTCTCCAGAAGAGCAGCCTTGCTCACAGGAGACTAGCCTGAGACGCACGGCTTACACAGGCGGCGTGGCTCCTGAAATCTGATAACACTGGCACCGAAATGAAAAGCAAGACGTCCCGGGATGCACACATGCATTGTGGCAAAGGTGTGAATAAAAATGATAATATATTATATATAATAATAATAATAATAACACATGACTGATGAAGAAGTGCTGCACGAGTGTGTGTGAATGATGCTTGGGACTGTTAAAGTGCTGTGAGCAGTAATTATGACTGGATAGGTGCTGTATGAATGCAGTCCATTTACTGTTGATCATCAGTGTCCATTACGTCAACGTCTGTTACACATGGGCACACACAAACAGCTGACCTTTTTCCTGGTTTATCCAGTGATTTCTTTTGAGGGTGCTACAATGCTGGGTAGACCCGAGGGCAAAGGTTTGTGACAATAATACTCATAATATATTTATAAGTATGATAAAGTTCCTCATCACAAGGAAAGAACAGGCTTTGCATGATCATCTGGAAAAAATGGTTTAGCTTTTGCAACAACAACAACAACAACATAAACAACAACAAAATTATAGCTGCATAAATCATTGCAGTCCTTGACGCACCAGCTGTGCATTGGGAAGCAGGCTCTGTTGCAGTACTAATGCAGGATACAGTAGATAAAGGATAGAAGCATGGTTTGGGGGTGGTGGGAGGGCGGGTAACGGTGGATTAACCTATAGTGTCGAATCTGTGAAATCAACAAAGGAGGAGACGTTGGATTTGAGGATTTTGTGTTTTTCTCTGCACAACATGAATAAGCCAGCTTGTGAGAGAGAAAGGACAGATAGGAACAGTCAGAATCTCACTATCTAAATCTGAAAACTAGCTGATAATAACGGCTGGAATCTCTCTCTCTCTCTCTCTCTCTCTCTCTCTTTCTCTTTCGCTCTCTCTCTCTCTCGCTTTCTCGGTGCTCGAGCAGCTAAATGAAGCCTTAGAACCTCTTCACAGCGATGAGAGCTGAATGCTCTATCAACGGCAGCGCGCTGCAAACACGCTACTGGCCCAGGAATCCAGATAAACATATAAGAGGCGCTGGCCGCCGTCAACAGGCGCATTCATCGGCAGACAATAGGCCTCTGATCAGAACAATGATTGTGCTGGCCCTCAGCCGTCCTGTCATTGGCAGCCCACTTTCTCCATTCCTATCATTTTAATTAATTCTGTGATATTTCCAAAGCCGGCGCTGCATAGACCCCTAATGAGAAACCTCATCAAAAGACACGCAAGCCAGGCAATTTGAGCTGCGGCTGGCATGATATGTTGCACTTTCAGCCTTCCCCTCCATCCCCAATTACTTGCTTTTCTTCTTGATGCACAGCAGTGCCCATACCCACAAAGGGCTCTCATGGCCACCAACAGCATTACACAGATTCTTGTGTGTTTCCCTTTCATTTCTACCCCCTTGAGGCAATCCTTTCTCTTTTTTGTCCGCTGTTTTTTTTTTTTTTTTTTTTTTTACTGGTTTGCTCTTGTGTACTGATAGCCATCTCATTGACTTTAATCAGCCATCCATCAATGTGACAACGCTCTAAGAAGAAAGGTTTTCAGGCGCCAGTTAATTAATCTGCCCGTTCCTGTCTACCTGAACTGCTCAATCATTGAGTAAATAAAGGCAGTCAAGAATGTAATTGTTTGTTTTCTGTGCAGACTTTGGAAATAAAGGCACTTTTTCATCTCAAGGAGCTGTGAAAGTTGCCCTTTTCACTTTGATTCCCCAGAGATATCTCATGAGGCAAATGAGGCAGAAGTGTACACAAATGTCACGTTTCAGAATAACTTGTTCTCGTGCTCGCTCCCTCCTCTCGCAGCTCCGGCAGTGATTCCGCAAAAAAAAAAAAAAGAAAATTGTAAACAACTGAGAATCTGAATCAAAATGAAAAGAATATATTTGGCAGTGGGAATGATGGACAGCAGGGGAGCATGCAGTGATGGGGATGCTTATATAGATATTCCCACAGGAATTATCCTGCTCCACTTTGTGTTTGATTGTAATGTGTTAATTAGTATTTGCAGAGGGACGAGCTGTTTACATGCCTGTAGCAAAGAATTAATGTGCTTGTGCTAAACCCATTTGCATTAACTGCCATGAGAAAGCTCAGATTTTGAATGGTGTGTGTAGTGTGTAATCATTTGTCACGTTATCTCAGGCCATCATTACAGTTGTGCTGCTTTTGTCTAGAAAGATATTCCTTGCTGGTGCATCGCATCTATAAATGTTTCCCCTTGTTTATTGATTTGAATTGTTAAATACAGTGAGTGTGGTGTCTATGCACGAATGCTGCTGTCACTTTTGATCCTTTTTAATTGACACACACAATGCGAACATTACTGCACACATGCAAAACATTTACTGGTGAAAACATACATTTTTTGGTGAGTTGGATCAATGCAGCTGCTGCATGTCTCTGTCCGTCCTCCGTATTCACATCGATTCACTGACAGAGGGATGATTTAGTGTGTATTTACGCGTTGTGTTTGCCCAGAGGGATTCCGTTTCTGCTCCCAGAATTCATCTGTGCATATTCAGAGTTCAAAACATGAAATGTGTCAGACAAAATCATATTGACCTGCCTAATGGTGCACTGTCCAGACCCCATACCAGATACCATACCCCAACATGGGATAAAAGAAAAAAAAAATCAACATTACTGAGCCTCTAATGGGTCCCCACACAGATTTGAGGTCTATTATTATATATTAACACACAACTAAGGTTCAAAGTGAGAGCACATCCAGGTCACGCACCTTTGGGACATTTGGAATCGTAGGACATGTGTCTGTATATCAGTGTTAAACCTTGATTGCATTTTACCCCCTGGACCCATTTAGCACGTGTGTGACATCGTGGCAAGTTATAATGTGATGTGTCAGGCTGTCTGACCGCCTGTGTGGTTGCTGCAGCAGCTGCTGGAGTGGCTGCTCGAATGCTGAGGTGTTGCTCAGTGGAAATCACCGATGTGATTCAGCCAGACAAATGCCATGTAAACTGTGAAGAGATCTGTGAAGTGTAAGAACTGCACGGCCCCTCCCCTGCTCACACTCTCCACTCCCACTCTGAGAGAAATCAGCCACTGAATCAAAGCCAAACAGATCTAATCAAGCAGACAAGACCAGTAATGACTTTTCAATGAGACACATTATAAATGGAGTGTCACAAGGCAAATCTGAATAAAGTGGCAAGTGTTCACATGTGAAAGTTCAAAGTAAACCTGGGGGCAGATTGTAACGATCCTCAGATTTTATAGATAAGACAAAAAGTTCTACTTTTCAGTGAATGAAGTGACGTTAGGTATTGTGGACACCTTTGACTTCTGAGCTAAGAGGGGTGGTCCAAGCCCAGCTTTCTTCAAAGATGACATTCTATGAATTGCTTGAATTGATTATGGTTTTGTTATAAGCTGATAATGAACAGACTGGAGACGAGTTTGTCGGCAGATGGAAAACATTTTAAACTCATACGATGACACAGCTGCTTGGGTGCACTGGAATAATCCATTTTGCTTAGGAAGGTTCCTAACTGAGTGAAATGAGCTGAGCGGCCGCCATAAAAGCTATTCAACTTCTCTCAACAATGTGGAAAGCATCGCCAATGTGCCCTAACTTATCTCTTCAAGCATCGGCAACACTACACCTTCCTTTGTGAAAGGACAGGAGAAATGCCTTTACGCAATTCTTTCAGGCAGCAAAACTGAATGTGAACAGAATGAACATAAAGAATGGAAGCTCCTGAAGATGCTGCTTCACAATTATCAGATTATAGGAGATAAAAAGAAATAACTGTAATTAATCAAAGAAACAAAATATTTAATAATTGTGTTAATAAAAGCATATAAATACGGAATCAGAAAATTTAATCAGCAAGAAACCGTCACATTTATCAACCAAAATCAGTTGGCTGTCATTCAAAGTATAATCACACTTAAATCTGTGTTTCTGACTCACAAGACATTTTGGCCTGTTTGTCTCTGATTCCTGAAAATGCAATAGATAATATAACTTCCATATCAGATGAATAGGCAGTGTTGCAACCCTGTGTAATTTGAATTATCTTTGACAATCATTCTGTGACTAATGCTATTCTAAAGTGCACTGCTCTATATAAATTAGAATTACCTGCTGTAACAAACAGCATGCTTGGATAACTGTGGAACACAAATATTTTACATTATGCACCAAAGCAAGTAAACATTGATTTCATGTTATTAGTCCGCACTGAAATTGGGTTTTTCTTTCCCTGAGTTAGGTGAGGTGAGTTAATAATGTGTTTTGTTTTTTTTTTCACCCGCACCTTCCAAACACTTTTAATTATAAAGTGCTTTGCTGCATTACGTTTCAGGCCCTGTCCTCTCCACACAACCACCGGCATCCTCAGCCAGGCAGGAAATTGAAAGAAGCAGGTAGAATCATCCACAAAGCTGACGGAGGATGAGCTGCTGACCGTAATTACCACAAGTGCAATCCAAATGGCGCCACCTCACTTTATGGACAGTTAAGAATACCCATGCTCTCTAATGTGCTCTCACAGCTCCATCAGCGATGTTCCTATCCAGTGGTCATATTCAGACACATTGCTGCAGCTCGCAGACAATGGCTGCTTAATAGTCAGCTACTTAAAGACACTACATCAGTAGCTTCACGCTGCCGCTGAGCTTTATAGCCCATACCACTAGTCAGTGAATGTTCCATCAAGACAGTAACAAATGATCGGTCCGCTCACCAGTCTGTCGTTTCCTCTACGTCAACCCATATCAACGTGTAGCCGGTGTGTAGACCCAGCAAAGCATGTAGTACTAAAAATGAATTTAGGAATAAAGAGCTATTTATGGAGCCATATCAACTCTTAATATATTGACTAGACAGTTTATTTATGACACTGCGCACCATCATTACTACCTGGGCACACATAAGGACAGCAGCACATGCAGCCCTTAATTAAAAGTGACACATTTATGGAAGATCTCCGGTGGGCACATGGTGACGTTACTTATTATGGCTACTGCAGAAACAAAGGTGGTGTCCTGTGCTGAGGTCAGTTGCTGATGGTCACCTCAACCTACCCCTGCTCCTGACAGCTTCTCACTGTGTGAGCCTTCTGAGGAAATACACCCAAGTCATTCACAGCCAACTGGGTGTGTTGCCATGATTATCTCATGTTTATTGCAAAAATATATATAGAAGTCTTCTTGACATATAATAACAATTAAGCTCTCGGTGAGTTTGTGTGAAAATCACATAATAGCTTTGGTTAAATTCCTGGGGTTGGCCTTTTCCCCATCATAATAGAATATTTTGAAGAAAATAGACAAAGCTGCTTACCTGGTTTTATTTCTTTGAAGATATCAGGGTGGTAGTTTGGATTCAAAATGTGGACGTGGGTTCAAAAACGTTGGTGATCACTGGTGTAAAATGTGCATCCTCTGAGGATATGGAAGTCTTATTCCTCTTGTTTGTTAACAGCAGTCATTTCCCCATTTTTATTATTGCCCCCAAACTAAACCATGGACGATGGTCCACAGTTAGGGCCTTTCTCCAACCACACAACACTCCACAAAAGAAAATTCTAGAGACAGATGAGTGTGAACAAAACAACTGAATAAGAAAACTGGTTGAGATGTTTGAGAGAAAGCAATTCAAGCCATTTCCCTCCATTCCTGTAATGGCACAGTCACTCAAGGTCAGTATGGAGGCTCAAAATAAAAGACATATCTCCCCAGGTGTGATAAGCCCTGAGGGCAAGCACACACATATTTCAGATGTTCTCTTGTGATAATCGTCAACTCCATACGATGCCCTGAGAGGAAGTGATTAAAGCACTTGTCTTCAGTTATACCTACCTCGTCCAATCCTTGTCTCTGATCCCTATCTGAACCTTGCTGCTGTTTGCCCAGACAAAGGAGAGCACATCTCTGTCTCCCCTTCATATCTCTGTTCATCTCTACTGCAGTGTTTATTCAAAATACTAAAGACCAATTCAAACCCATGGAATAAAGGTTATGAAGCAAACAGAAAGCTCAATAGTTATTTAATAATCTGCAGGTTGCTGGAACTTGGCCGTCTTCCTTAAATCTCTCTATATTTCTGCTGTTTAGAATCCAGGAAGAGGTCACTGTTACGATCTGGCTCTGTTGCATTCGGGATTGCTACTTGAAAACCAGGGATGATCTGTGTAGCGACTTTCTAAGGGCATAGGAGATCAAAAACTTCAAGCAGAGGAACAAGGATTCTCTTCTCAGGGGGCAGGGGTGGGGGGCTGATTTGAAATGATAAAAATATCAAAGTCAGAGGTGTGTCGAGTAGTATGTCAGATCCCTGCAACATCAAAACATACAGAGGCGACATACATATTGCACAAAGCCATGGCTTATCAAGCGCTGTACAGTACGTATGGTTGAGATCAACAGAAATGCTTTGTTAAGGTTAGGGAATGGAAAGGAACAGAATGGAATAAAAAAAGAAAAAAGAGAAAGGAGAACATTGGCCTTGAAAGGGAATTTCATCCAGTGTAATCATCCAATATCGGGCTGTGAATCATTAGCAGGGAAGCACTTACATTGGCTGTAGAAACGTAGCTTCATTAGACTAATGTTCGAGATTGTGAAAACATGTGAGGGGAAGCATTAAAACTTCCAAAACTAAGTAGTTGTGTTCCAACAAACACAGTATGGGCTGGAAAGTCAGCTTTGACAGCCAGAATCTCAATGGCTGCCCAAATAAAGGTTCACGGGGAATCTGCACCCTGCCAACTCCAAGAGATGCAATATGTTTTCTCATCGTGTTGAATTCTGTATCTGCATGAAATGTCATGCCAAGAGTGAGACGAGCATATTGATAGCAGTGGGCTAAATAAGGAGCTAGACTCGAGGATGCTGTTCGCTTAATTTATAGACGGGAAACAGTTTCATCATAAAAAGGCAAACTTGTGCAAGTGTATAAAGGGACACTTTGTGCTTTTAGGGGAGTTGCATGCTAGAGTCATTTCTTGGCAGACAACAGCTGGCAGCAGCAGCAACTGTGCAAAGAAACCCTAAGACTTGTCATTACAGTAAGACTTGCCAAGTTACTCAAGTACTAATCAAACAGCTATACGAGTGACATGTTGATCTTCATATCGCACTCGTAGAAGGAATGGAAGAATGCTCGACCATACCTCTCCCTTAGATAAATGCCAGAACATTTTTTACAAGATTGTCTTTGTAAACAGTTGCTGACACTGTCCCCATGTGTCAAAACACCACACACATTGATATTCAAGACAGAAAAGGTGATTTTCTCAGAACTGTAACAATATAATACATTAAACAACACATCTCAGCCATGGCGTTGTCACATCATAGGGCAAATGTATTTGTTATTTGTTTACAATCCATGTAGACAGGTAATTGCTGTTTGCATTTTTAAGTTTTAATGTTCAGGACTTTCTAAATTCAGCATCTAATCACTTTAAGAGAACTAATGTATTTATGGGAAACCCTGCGCCATTCAGTTTTACATTTCCAACCTTTAATAATAGCAAATGCTTCCATTGTTTGTTTTCCTTTTGGCAAATGCTTAATCCTCCACCACTCAGCACACACAGCTGTTTACTTTATGCCATTGCCATGATGGTGGCTTGGAATGAGCAATAAAAATATAGCTGGGAGGTAAAAACAGCGATGCGCCCAGAAAGTATTCTAAGTGTGCACACGTGGATTTGAGTTAGTGAGTGTGCAATGTCACAGCGTGCTCTGACGATATGTAAAAGTTCAAACAGGGATCAGTTCAATTGGCCCTGGAAGCAAAGTGCTCGGCTCCGCTCTCTCTGCTGGTGTGCTGCTGGTAATTGATCTGGCAGCACTACCAACCATCTGGGCTCCAGTCTCTTCAAACACAGTGAGAAAGACTTACCGTGCACTCACTCAGATCTGTTTGGACGGGCTGGATGGATCTGCACAGCCAGTGGGCACAGTACCAAGTGGAAGGCTGCGTTTCTCAGAAGTGCTGTGCCTGCTTCTGCAAACACACTGTCCTAACTGAAGGCCCAACATGGTTATATACAACTGCCTGTAGGAGATAGTTTAGTAGCAGTGTTGTGGGCAACAAACACACTTACTAAGTCATTTTCAGACATGACCTGCAGGTAAAATTGCGAGGATTGGATACAGACTTTACCGTAGTCTGCCTTGCCAGACATGCACGACACAGCGGGAGGCTCTCTGCCGTTCACAACAGCACAAATCCTCTGCATTATTCAGGAGAGGGGTGGAGCATCTGGATGCAGCAGACGGAGGCAGGAAGTGACGCATTAACTTCATTGTGAAATTCATGTTTATATCACCTCGTGAATCCAGCAGTGGATACCTACAGAGTGTATAAGTCTAAGAAGTCAAGCGGATTAAGTCCGTAGGCATGGCAGAGGGTCACACATGAATCCATAGAAAAGAACACAATAGCACATTCTAGAAAATAATAGGATTTCTGTGTACTTGAAGACTTATATAAAATCCATACAAACTTACTTCTGCAATCACTTACAAGGGGCGGAGTTCTATGTAAACACTTACACTGTTCTTTTTCCTACTTTGTAACATTTGCTACAGTGACAATGCAGATATTGTACCTTAGGAAGAAGCCCAGCGAGCAGCCTGATGATATTAGCTGTGAGAGTGTCTTTCGCTGTAGATTCGGGCAGGAGGGCAGGCAGGAAATGGCAGCTGAGAAGTGGTGGCTGTCTGCTCATTGAGGACGGTTGTCCGCTCGAATCTGTCATGGGCCCAACCACTCTGCAATGGCCTGGTTAAGGGAGGCCAGCCCGCCAGAATGAAAGGTAATCTCAGATATCACTTTCAATAGCCCCGGCAGCCGGTGCAATGGAGAGGAGATGTATTGAGCCTTCTCACTGGATTAGTACCGTGTTGCCCTCAGAGAAGAAGTGACAGAGGAGAAGTCTGTCTCCAGGGAAAACTCACTTAATGTGGACCTGTCTCCACCTATCTGTGACTCTGACTATCTTCCAATACTGCACCGTTTTCAACTGAGCCAGAGTTTCTACAAACAATGTACGATAGTTGCATGCATACAAAAATAGCTGCCTTGTTTCTGTCAATTTAAAGTGAAGTTATATTACAAGTGTTTATCCATTCTTTCTTTGGGCTGTGCTGACATTGTACTTGGTAATTGGAAAGAACATAGTGAGATCAGAAGACACAGTGGCATTCTGGGTTTATGGTTCAAGGTTCAAGCTCTCTTTTTCTACTGCAGCAGCACGCTTGTGTGTGTGTGTGTGTTTGTGGAGATGGAGCTGGAGGATGTTCTTAGCAGGAGGTGGCCAACTCGTAGCCTCTGCTGACGGATGAAATTCAACATAGCTGCCATGGACCCAAATATCCATATGGGGTTTATGGACATTTGTTTTCATCAAACAGAAAACCACATTCAAACAGAGCAGCGCTATTTCAGCCTGTAAATGCTCTACTTGCATGGGAAGCAATACATCCTCCTTCCCAGGCTTTATCTGCCACAGCAGCACGCCCTCCGTCGGAGAAGCAATCTTCATTCCATTCAAGGTCACCCTCCAGATGTAGTGGATTCATTCAGCTGTGCACCCTCTAGGAAGTATAGAAGAAAAACTCCAAAGCTGACTCATTAACTGCAACTGCTAAAGAGGCAGAAAAAACAGAGATGAGAGGAGGAAAGAGCAGGAGAATCAATCTGGGGTTGGCCATCCACAGTGGATTCGTGCATCTTGCAGCCTTGTCTCTCATCTCGGAGTGACAGCGCAGAGCAATGACTGGTAATGCTTCACTGTGATTACCTAATGCCATTTTTCTTCTCCACACACTCACACTCCACGAGAATGTTTTATCTGGGTGCAACAGCAATGCGTGTGAGTGTGTGATTGAGTAAGCAAATGAATGAATGAGTGAATGAGTGAGGGAGTGAGTGAGTGAGACAGCAAGTGAAAGAGGGGTAAAGGCAGGGGAGGTTGAGCTTTTTATCTCCTCTGGCAGCGTGTTATGGCACCTGCAACACCGGAAACAACATTGGAGTCGTTTCCATTTGTGTTTTGTTTTTGTTTTGTTTTTGTTTTTTCCCTCAGGATGCCGTCGCAGACATTCTCCCCAGAGAAAAAAGGAAAAAAAAAAAAAAAAAAAGTTATCCTGTTACTGGTTTAATCAAAACTTGGAAAAGCTGAAGTCGAAAGTCTTATCAGCATATAATCAAATTTCCAAAATAGGATTACTAGGAGGACCAAGCATACAGATAATTCAGTTCAGCTCGGTTTTAATTGTATAGTGCCAAATCATAATATACTTGCCTTAATCTTTAATCTCCAAATTATAGAAAAACAAGAGAGTCAAGAATTTAATAAAGAATAAAAGGCATGCTAATACCAGGCATGATTATGATTTAAAAAATAATAATAATTAAAAACAAAAGCAAAACAGAGAAACCACACGAAAGTTAATATAATGTATTCCAGAAAATAGCATTGTTAGTCTCTTTGTGCTAAATGATGGAACCATTGCTCGTTTAACTCCTTTAACTTGTGTCTGTTCTGGGATCATTTCCATTACAAGTATCTCTACATGGAGTCGTCCTTATCTGCAGCAGTACTGCCATATGGCCAGTACCAGAGACAGCCATCTCTCCATGAAGCCGAGACAGAGGTGAGGAGAAGAAGCCTGCAGCCCCGATGATCCCTGCCCACCTCTCTCTGTTCCTCGTTCTATTAATCAAAAGCTTCCATTAGTCGAACACTGACTCCCTCAGGTAATGATGAATGGGCTGCTGAAGAAGCTGAGCCAGGAAGTGCACATATGCCATGTGTGGATGTGGGTGGAGATTGCAGAGGGTAATCCAGGTGGGAGGGTGGCTGTGTGGTCAGAGCGGCACACAGCAAGATGAAAACTGAGTTCATTTGTGCTGCATCTTTTAAATGCAAGGCTGAGTAGAAATAAAAAAAAACATCAGGACAAGGTATGAAAGAGACAAAAAAAAACGACTATAGATACTGTGGAGTAATGTCACACATTGTGTGAGCTTGATAGAAATGCAATGTTGTACCATCCAAATTGTATCACTGATTACACTCATCATAGCATACTTACTGATTTGTTTCGATATCTGACGACGAATAATTATTCTGTCTTGAAGCAACACACAGACGGATGACCTCTATGAACTGTAGCGAGCATAACAGCTCACTCATTGTACGTCACTGTGCAGAACACAAGGTCCGCCAGATGTGTGATCCTTGTGGGCCATTGTGGCCAGTGAGAGCATTCACACTGTCTCTGCCAAATGCGAAGGAAGACCTCCCTTACTTTGAGACCCATACTCTGGCTGCTCATTCTGCCCACCCTGCCAGATGGAGGGCTAATCACAGGAACAGCATGCAGCTCGAGCCCCTTAGTTAGCCCTGCCTCTCTGGACACAATGCAGTATGCTAAGCTCTGTTTTCCACTGTACTGGACTGAAACACTGCTGCTCGCCTGCTCCATCTGTCCTCCCCATTCCATCTTCAAGTTGGAAGGTGGAAGTTTGCCTCAGTGGATACTCTGGTTGCTGTCACTTTGTCGCTTGTTGTACTATTAGAGCAACAAATTATGAGTCGCTTTCATTCCAAGTTATTCAGAGCCAGTTATGTTTTGTTGTCAGCTGCCGAGTATTCTCCAGAGAGGAGCAGTTGCCAGAGATAAGAGGGACTGTTCGAGGTCGATGGTATTGAGCCTGCATTCCTGTCCCTGATGAGATTAGCTGGCAGAGAGAGAAAGAGAGAGAGAGAGAGATGTAAGGTAAGACACAATTTGAAAAGAATTGCAGTTTATAGATTATCTGTAACCTTGTTGTTCCTAGAAAGCCCCTCTTCCGAACACTTATCTGTCTATGACACAATTCCATCATGATGAGACTCTAAGTTTGCTGTTCTTTTGCAAATCCCCGTGCAGGTATCTAGAACATGCAGCCATTCAGACACGGGCAGACGAAGGCGAGTAATTGTGCGCATAACTTGACGCCTTCTGCTGCACGAAAACTTAACCGAATTCGTTTTGATGTTAGCCAACTAAAGTAAAAGTGTGGAACAAAGTCTTTGGATCTCTCAGTACCAGTCTCTGGTATCCAAGCAGAGAGTGCAGAGTCAGGGCTTTTCATGGTCCGTGGCAGTAGTGTAATGGACAATGACAGGCCAGCCCAGCTCCTCTTCCAGGAGCGTGTTTGATTGATACTCATTAATTACAGGAAGTAGAGCAGCCATCCATAGGCTTCACACTGACCTGCCCATCACCTGCCTGGGTTAGGTTAGAAGACAGTCAGCGGTTTTAACATTCTGGAAGTGCATCGACGAGACAATTTCATACTGTGCCGGGATCTGTTAGGGCTCCTTTGTGCATACAGGTTAGCTGCAACATTTCTGATATCATGCGTATTATTGTCGCTATTCAAGTTTTACATAATATTTGTAGGTATTTGAGTGTTGAATTTTAACCTCACGCTAATCCTGGATAATAAATGGAAACTGGAAAATATCCACAAAGGGTTTAGGAACAACTTTTGAAAATTGTGCATGCTTCCTCACAGTTCAGAAATCACATAAGGGTACATAACAGTTTCTGCGTGCATACATATTGGTAGTTTTTACTGCACACGAATCTCAAACAAACAAACATGCAGGAATAAGTGATGAGGTCATGATCAGACCCCATGACCAGTCATTCATCTTGAAATGCAGTCAGGGACTCATTTACAGTTTGACGTCCACATTTATTAAGACGTGTTTTTCATCTGATTACACCTACACATGACATTAGTTTGGGTCTCCAGTGTCTACATCTGAGATCTGATTGAGATCTGATCAAGTTTCATCCTCCATCCATATGGCCCATTTGTTGAACAGGATGTCAATGCCTTGAGAGAATTTGTTCTTGCTCAAAGGTGAGATGAAAATGGAAATTGTCCTTCTAAATATGTGTTAATGTATTCATTTATTTTTGAAACTGAAACTGAATTTATAATATGTAATAGATAATGAATTTTGGAAGTCAGTTCCTTTTGAAATAATATGTAAAACCCATTAATAGACATTTAATAATAAGCAATTTATTTCCATTAGAAGTCATTCAAATGCACAGTAAAGGCATGTTTATACATTTTTCTGGCAACAAAACAACATTTGTTCTAATTATACATTTGTTGACACATTCTCTGTTTTGCTGGCCTTTAGAAGCCATTTGTCTTCTCTCTGAGAAGGTCAGGCAAAGGACATTGTGTCCACTGCTTTCTGCGGACAGCATTTAGTTTACTGTGGTAAAAAGCCTCCAGCTCACCCGGAGTGCCATTTTGAACTGTGCCTCTGTAGCCCTGACCTGCTTTTCTACTGTAATGGCATCGCATTACAGCCAGTTCCAGCTTACTGAGTCTTAAGATTGAGCCCTTTGCAGTTCAAACAGGTGTGACATTCAGACAAGCTGTTCTCCTTTGTCCTTGTCCACAAATCGAGATCTCCCAAAATGTAATGTTCTGCAGCTGGCTGATGCATGAGTAGGCACCGGGGTTGCTGGGTTGAATATATCAGTTGACATTCACTCCATCAAGGTGAATGAATTCCATGTTTTCCAATGCCAATTCCAAGCGTCCTATCCACAAGAAAAATCCAGCGCTTTGGTAAATATTCAATTTTATTTTGATTGACTTTGAATCAATCAAGGTTGCTGAGGATAAACTGAAGTTTAATACTGAACCATCCACAACAAGTCTGAGTTTCAGCACTCACAAAACTCAGATAGTGAGTCACCCAGAACCCCAAGCCAATCTGTTACTGCTGGAGGACGTGAGGGATGTAAGGGGCTGGTGTGATTGCTCTTGTTAACACACATCTCTTATTTTAAAAAATGCTCTGCTGCTAAACCTCACGATGTTTATGCTTGATTAATGTTCATATTAAAATGGCAAAGTATTCCACAAAAAAAATACCAAAATATTTGTTTGTGCTAAGAGGGTTCATTAATAACCGTTTCTACACAAAGCTGCATTTGTTGGAAAAGTTCCTGCAAATTGAGTTTTAAGTTAACTTGACCTTGGATGAGTAAAATACAATTAATTACAGCTTAAATTTTATTCCAGGGCCTGCATCACGTGGTTTTAATTTGCTGATGGAGTCTTCCAAACAACAACCAAGGCAAAAACAAGAAAGATAAAAAAATATATATATATATATGTTTACTTTAAATAGAAAAGCAATAAAATCATAGTTTTTTTAAGATGCAAGAAAAGAGGAAAGTGAACATGCAACATTATCAGCAACAGCAAAGATACATTCTCTATTGTGTTTCTATCAATCATAGATTACGGGTAACAAAAAGGGATCCATCAAAATGGAGATTTGACGTGTTTATGATTATTACTTCAGTAATTCTTAACACGACTTGTGGACTCCTCAGTGGCATCCAGGAAAGAGCTGTGCAGTCCTCACATCAAATTAGAATCTAAATATCTTATCGCCTGCTTTAAATCACCTCATCCATCAGGAGTCTATAAACTAAATTATGCAGCCTTCTCCAGCTTGTCACATCTCCTGCTGTTTCTCACGGCTCTCCACCAGCTCCACTCATCTTCTCTTTCTAATGTCTTCTCCCTGTCACTAATGACATTAGAGCGTCCTGTTGTGGAGCGGGGGCTATATTCACATTGATTGGACTTGTCTAAAATGTTCTAAAATAGAAACCATAACCTGTAATGAATACGTCCTCCCTGGGTTTTTATCGATATTTTCTAAATGCCAGCTAGATGCCTTCTATGCCAGGTTGTTAATTTAACATTAAATATATAAGAAAATTCACGAACAAAGTACATATTTGCTAAAGACAGATGAACGAAAGAGATGCTCCTGATGTTTCTTGTGAAGATTACATGCTTTGCTAATGTTTCTGCATTACACAACAGAGCTTTGTATATTGTATATTCCAGGTGCTCTGGCATGACACTGATAATATTATGTAGTGTAGAATATCATCCCTTTCTTACCACCTTTTGTTCTGTCTAACCTGAAACCAGGTAAAAGTAAAAATCAAACAAAAAAATACAAATAAGGAAGTATAAACTATGGTGTGCAAAAACAATATGAAGCCAGAAGTTTTTATCCAATACACATCAGGGCTCTGGTGGTGTTTTGAAGAACACACATAACCAACTCTGACTAAGGGGTTTGATCCTCTAAAGAGCATGCACAAACTAATTTCACGCCGCCCCAACTTTACACCATTAGGAGAAAACAAGACCATACAATTCTAAATATCACTTTACGTATAAGCAATGTGATAAGCATGACAACACTCTCATAAGATTGATTTGGCTGTTATTTATTATTGTAAATAAAACAATTATTTATGGCTTAAGACTGACAAAAAAATTGCACAGAAATGTCACCTTGGCTCGAGGGGAGATCGTGATGACATTAAATGGACAAAGAATCAACACATTATTTAAAAAGATGTCAAATTAATAGCTGAGAAACATTTTGTTTAAGCGAAGGGATTTTAAACCGTAAATGTGATTTCAAAATGAGATTTCCTCCAGAGCAGAAAACAAGCCGTTGCAGCCGTCTATAAATATACAGCAGCAGACAGAGGATCTCTGAACAGAAGCCAGGGTTACTGAAGGTCATAGATTACAGCTGGACAAAGTATGGATGAAAACAATTTAACAGGACAGTTGCTTTGGTTCAGAGAATAACTTTGCTTTTCCTCTGCTACATGCAGACAGTTAGTGATATCATGACTTGGTTTCTAAATGAAATCTCCGCCTGAATTGTTTGCCTCTAACCTGTGATTTATTCATACTGAATGCTCAACATTTTTGCCTTTTGGGGGCTTGAAGCGGTGCTCGATTTGTTTATCAAAAGCTGATAGAAAAAGCGTAATTCATCCTGGAATGAAGCTGCTCATTGCAGTCAGTGAACATGAAAATTGGATTCAGGTAGATAAGTCAATCTTTGGGTCGGATCCTTTTACTGTTGACCTGAGAGAGCGAGAGCAGGGAGGGGGAGGGAGAGGGAGAGCGCTGCCACAGCGTTTCCATACCATATCAGTCTATAAATGTTTGTTTACTTCACTTTGCTCTTGCCTGCAGAAAGAAAATAGTTTAAATAGTCAGAGATGCTTATTTTCCGTGGTGTTGAACTTTTGCTTTTATTTTCTGGTTAAACCATCAGTTCAATTACAAGCCTTTACTGGAATGAAATGCCTTTGATTGCACTTTAAGTTGAGAACAGCACGTCCTAATTACAAATGTAGTTTTATATCCGTCCATGAAACGCACTATAGGCTGATTTGGATGGAAATGTAAAGTAATAAACTTTGCATTACAGAGTGTGTGATTTGGCACCAAATCTAGCTGGCCAGGCACCAGATCTTTCGAGTTCTATTTTGCTCGGAACAGCACAATACACAGCTTCTTATTCGTTATAAACATCTAAACCCCCTCATCAGGCAGATGGAAATCCAATATGGAACCGAGATCAGCAGTGACCGTGTGAGGGACTCGCCCCAACAGGACAGGTTTTAGGTTTTGTACAAGTAAAATAACACAATTATTTTCTTTTGTGACAAAGACTGCACTGGAAAATACTATGACCCTGTCTTCATTGTTTCTTAAATGTGTCTTCCCATAATGTGGAGTAGCCTAACACGCCTGTAGTTCAGGCTGCACCTGCTTTAACGAAGTGTTGGGTGCTAGGATGAACACTGAACTGACGATGGATCAAAATAACACAACACGAGATGTTGTGATAATGCAGTTGTTGCCGTTTGCCTTCATAGACAGTGCTCACCACTCAGCGCTTACATGTTCCGGAAACTGCTGAAGACCAGTGGCGATATAGACGTGGTGTTACCGCGGAAAACACTCGAGTCGCACCGGGCAGGAAGGTGCTTTTGTCCCTGCCGAGAAAGAGCAGCTTGTTTATCATAGGCTCGAAGCCGCTGTTATCAGCTCTATGCACTGACGCCTTCCTGTTGGTGGGAAATCGTCGAGGAATTGGCAGCCTCTCCACTCCTCTCCACTGGAGAGCCAGGCAACGCACCAGGCGCTTTTTTTTTTTTTTTTTTTTTTTCTCATTCCAACAGAAGTGTGGGCTTTTCTGTCAATGCTGGGAATCAATTTGTAAAGAGAAGGGACGTGCTGCAAAGACACAACATACCTGTAGGCAAAACATCCAAGCCAAGTTAATTCCAGTTTTACTTTCACTCACTCTTAATTCGCCCTCTTTATCCCCTGATCCACTTACACAGAGATTTGCTTGACTTAATTAGGAATAAAAATTAAAACAGGACAAAGAATATACATTGACAGAACTATTTCAAATTATACACATCCTCCACATCCTCCAATTCAAAATGTAAGTAGAAGGCCAATGGGAGGCGCACGCAGCCTCATGGTCAAAGAGCAGAGGACAAGATGTGGCGAGGAGCAGATGCCCGGTGACATAGTGGTGTTCCCTCCCTCTGCTGCTTAAATGTAGAGTCGGCTGCAAAATGACAGACATCCGCCGCATGGAAGCATCTGCAGCCCCGGCCTGACTTTAGCCCAGCCCTGGCAGCTCCTAATTCCTGTTCCAGTCGAAGGGTTTCTGCATTGCCAGGAGCTAATGGATCATGTGACGAAGCCACAAAACACCTGCCTTCCAACAAACACCCCCCCCACGCGTCTCTTATGCCTCTGACATTTGATCACACGGAGAACCCCCCGCCCCCCTCCGGTTTATTTTGGAATGTCTCTGTAATGTGGCCTTTGGGGCAGAATTTGACAGCCAGTTTTAACTTTGCTATATTTCTCCAGTCCAATTGAATTTAAGTGCTGGCCTACATTTCCATGCTTAATAGTGTCATTATGACAGCAGCAATAGATGCGGTCTAAGCTGTTTGAACTAATTTACTGCCTTCCCTATTTTATGTTGTTTTATTGCACGGTTTAAGAGAGCCAAGGGGGTTGGGATGGAGTGGAAGGGGGGGATCCTAGTGCAGGTTTTCAGTGCAGATACGTTCGGCGTCCGTCTGCCAAACTGATCTCAGAGGGTTTGTCTTAAGCCTTGTAGAACCACTGGAATCGTAGGAGGAGAATTGGGGATGATGTGGTTGTCTGCTGTTGCAGTTCACCCCGTCAGAAGCTTTTAAAAACCTGTTCACAATAAGCAGCTGGCTGGGGACGCTCGCCGTTCATGGCTGGTACGCTCAGATGCTCCCAGGATGCGTCTCCTGGCCATCCTCCCCATAAACCACTCCTTTCCGAGTGTGTGTGTATGTGTGTAAAAAAAAAAAAAAAAAAAGCCACATTTAGCATAATGAAATGTAGGATGCAATCATTGAGAACACTGACAGAATGCAGGCTGACACATGAGATATTTCCTGCTTGGGAGAAGTCTAATGTGGTTTATACTCACATCTAGTCTCATAACTGCATAAAAAGCAGCAGGGCTGTGCAGACGCTACCCGTCTGAGTTGCTTTGCCTCACAATGGTACACACACACACACACACACACACACTAAGCAAATTAGCTGTATTTGCATTTTTGGTTTAAACCGATAATTCAGCCTGTGCACTGATTTTGTTGTCTTTTAGTTTTTTTAGACTATGGTTTCAAGACTTTCTTTAGCATGGTGGCCTCTGAAGAGAGGACCCACTTGATGTAAATATAAAGCATTTAAATAGAAAGGGCTTCTCCTTTTTTTTATTTTGTAAAGTAAAATATAATTCATACACAAAGGTCCAAAGGACCTATACACCTACCAAAGTGGGATTCCTCTTCACTCAACTTTTTTTCTCTCGTAAGGCTGTATGTGAGTGCATGTTGGCAACCTGTTCAGGGCGTGCCATGCCTCTTGCTCAAGGTCAGCTGGGATTAAACATCTTCCTCATGACCTTGGAAAGTGTAATCAGGATGGATGGATGGATGGATGCTGACTCACCATCTGCTCCCACATGCTGCACACACATTGCCATCCAACTCTCTCCAACCAAATGAAATGAGTAAAAATAATTAACACCAAGCATCACACATGCTGGAGTTAGATGATAAAGGTAACAGTTGGTCAGTCGTGGTTTCCTAGACTCCATGTCAGTCCCCTCTTTTTTGAGAAACACAATGATGAAAGATGGAGATGATGGTTGGAGAAGTTATTCATCTTTGTTGTGGATCACCCAGCTCCCATTTGATCACATCCACCACCTCATATCTGCAAATAGACTTTGCACGTCTGCTCTGTCGATCTTCTCTCCCAGATCTTTTCTAGTTGCATTTTAAATCCGATTCAAAAGAAAAATAGAGAGAGATGTCAATCACTGAGGTCACACGGTGACGCCTGACGTGAGTGGAGTGCGGGTTGTTATGTGTAGGTGCAACGCTGACAGGACTGAAACTGAGCACAGGAGATTGATTGACAGACAGAGAGAACACATCAGTTTGTGACGTTTCTCAGCCTGCTTGCTTTTCATGATTGTAAACAGAACTTTTAGCATCAAAAGGCCCTTTCACATTCACCCATAAATGCCCATTTTAATATTCCACTTATATCCATGTCTACCCCTATTGGCAACACATCGTATTCATGCAAAGACTATGGTTGCTGCACAAATTGACCTTCCACTCCATCCACTGGAACAGAAACTTATCACGGTGGTAATGCTTTTCATCATGGCTGCTGATGTGGGGAAGTGAATGGTACATCTGTCCTGGGAAGTGCCAGCTACTGTAGCACAAAGGGCTGGTTTTGTCACAGATAGCCCCTCTGTAGCTGACTCCAGACACCTAGAGCCAAAGCTGCCTCCACTGGCAGGGGAATGACACAATTGCAGCACCCGAGCTGTCAGTCAAAGCTCCAGGGAAGCAGAACCAAAGAGGGAGGGGGGGTCTCATGTGGCCTGCAATTTTCTTGAGGCCATTAAACCCACCCTTTTAATTCTCTTTCTAACACTCACAGTATTCTTGCTATAAAGTGGTCTTTCAGTGCTCAATTTCCCAGCTGGAGCTGAAAGAATGTGAAAAGCACTTTGCAGAACAATGCAGAAGACATCTGAGATTAAATTGGAATGGAATGATGGACACGTTCCTATATTCAAGGCTCCGAGAAGATTCTGAGGTAGACAGGTCCGAATTGGACTAGATAATGTGATGTCTGGATGTAACATTCTGATTTCATTTGCAATGAAGACTTGATGCTTCATCAGACCTTCAGTGGCAGTCGTGCCCGTCTGTAAAAGGCACACATGCATGTTTAGTTCAAATGTGTTTATTTATTTCAGCTTGAAGTTATTTTTTTCATATTTTTTTAATTCAGGCTGATTTTTGAACATGCAAAGTTTAGCTGGTCAAATTTGAAATAAGTGCATCGCCATCTAAAGTTTTTGAGCGCTGCTCAGACTAACTCAAAGGAACCATGTACCAGGTGCTGCATAAAAACTAAATCTGCTGGTCTGCATACCAACATAAAGGTAATGTACATTGAATAAATAACTGGTTAAACTTGTGAAATGCAGCTTACCTTTTATTCCCCTCCCTCCTTCTCCACATAAGTGTGCCCTTCTCAATTTCCAGCTTCAGTGAGAATGAAGAAAGATAGGGGGAGAAAATTGGAAGTTTGGTTTAAAATGCAGGCAGCCCTGGCTTTCTGCTTGACGGCCTGTGACATCTCCCTGCACCACACTTTGCATGGCAGAATAGGAGCTTGTAATAGAATTTTCCCCACCGAGGAGGTTAATTACATTCTTTCTCTTCCCTCCTCCTCCTCACCTTGCTGCAAAATAAAATAAAAATGCACCACATCGCCCGTAAGCTTCTGTGACAGCCACAAATCCCTGTCGCCATCTTACCTTTAAGATTTAATTCCAGGTTAATGTCTGCCATCATGTTGCATTATAGCAGGACCCTCAGGGGAACTCGAGGGGCCTTCAGCCAAAGTGACTGACATGACAGCTCATGGCAAAGAAGAGAGAGGTGGAGGGAAAACAGGCTGTCTGTCACTGTTCCATGAAAAGAGGTCATCATCTAACCTGACTGAAGGCTTTTGTAAATATTAAGGCTTGACTTCAGGTTAGGGGCCTTCTTCAAGAGTAAAGACAACTACAATTCATGCAATTTCCATCACATCGTGAATAGCTGATGGTATGAATATCTTTGTTTTCTAAACTGGAAACAAATGTCTTGATGGCAATGAGCAGTGACGTTATAAGCGATAGTTGGTCATGGTTATGCTAGTTTCAAACTCATTAAAACAAACAGTATAATTAGAGAGAGTTTAGAAGATTATATTCCAATTTGAGTTACAAAAGCCCAACAATGCCAAACAGAGAGACTTAACAGTTTCTACATCCGATAAGTGCTCCCTTCGCGTTCCTCATTTCCCCCCAGTTCATTTTAAAACAGAGTTGATCATCTGGACTGCTCATCTGAAAAATATCCCATCAGCTTTTGACTCAGAGTTTTGGCAAAACTTCCTAAACAATTGCTGTTGCTAACCACGGAAGATAAAGTTTTATCATTTGGCCATAGATAATCAAGTCCAAGCATTTCCCCGCCTTTGATCCTCTGCTTAGTGCTATCGGACACAGCCCGGGATGCAGCCTCCAAACACGTCATGCTTCAGCAAGGCATGGGCAGAATCCCACCAGAGGCCAATGTGCTGCAGGACGGTGGAGTACAATGAGTGGGAGGACACGTCCTCCTCCTCCTCAGGAGGAGCATCTTCGCTTCTGATTCTGCAGCCTGCAGCGGCCGTGGCAAAGGGGATTGCTCCCGCCTCAGGTAATATAGCTCACTTCCCACATGTTCATGGGCACTTGATGAGAACACTGGTTTCAAACTTGTCGCTGTCTCATTACATCATCTGCTGGTTCAGTTATGACCTTTACCCAAAACTCATCTCTGGGGAGAACTCAAAACTTTTACATATATTCCACATCGAATGTGTAACCAATGGAATGATTGCCCTGTGATGTTGGGTGACTCACCTTAACAGCTGCACCTGCCCAGAATGCTGCATCACTGTGAGGGGTCAAGCTCTTTGGGGGAAAGTCATTATTTGAGAATTTGGTCAACGGTTATTGCGTACCATGATGAATCTGAGAGTTCTGCATCCTCCTGAAGCATTTATGTATTTTCTTTGAATTAAAACTAGAATAATATGGTCAGCAATCGTTGTGTTACCTTCTTACATTTTAATAGTTTTCTTCCTAAACCTGTAAAAAGTATAATGATATAAACAAAATATATTTTACATTTCCAGCTGCTTTTTGAATGATCCAGACCATTCAGGTCTGTTGCCTGTCTCCAGAGTCAAACCTAAACTGGCTCAAGTTTACGTTCACGTTCATTTTCAATCCTCCATATCTCTGGAGCCAGAGAACCTCAGGTGCTAATCTCACTTCTTTTAATCCAATCATCAAAACATTTCTGCCACTTAAATCAAGTGATTCCTTGTTTCCTTCACAGCACTCTTCTTTCTTATTTTCTAAATTTATGTATTTTTTGAATTTGACTCCTTTTAAAATATTTTTTCTATTGGTGTATGTTGTTTTTTTTATTATTAATGTGTGAGGCCTTTTGTACTTTATGTAAAACACTTTGAATTGCCTTGTTTTTAAAATATGGCATACAAATACATTTGCCTGTAATGCTTTAGAATCTGAGCAACCTTCCTCTATCATTAACGGTGACAAGGAACAACAAGAAAATTGTAGAAAGTAAAATTAGGAAATTGTCCTTCAACAGATAAAGCAGTGTGTACTAAATGAAGTTTCATTCTCCACAAAATCTGCTGATGAAAGCCACACAATCTTCAGAAAATGCTTTTTAACATGATGATAGATCCTTGT
Source organism: Pseudorhombus dupliciocellatus (assembly GCA_016785235.1). Lineage (NCBI taxonomy): Eukaryota > Metazoa > Chordata > Actinopteri > Pleuronectiformes > Paralichthyidae > Pseudorhombus > Pseudorhombus dupliciocellatus. Next base: position 934,192 of record JAFBJW010000069.1, read on the forward strand.
GTTTAGATTTTATTTTTTCTCTCACAAAAATAGTAAAGGTGAAAGGAAGGGGTGGAGTGGATGGATGGGAAAAGCCTTGACCTTTTGACCTTCTCCAGGCAGAACAGGCTTGCAGCTCAGAGGAAGCAGTAACAGAATCACAGCATCAGACATATTTGACTGGGGTTAATGAATATTCAGAGCAGATTCATGCCAGCTGTTCAGAGGTCTGGACGTTAAGCTAAGGGTGTCTCTGGGTGGATGCTGTATGGGTGCATCTTTGCTGCTCCTGCATGAATAATTTGCCCATTTGAGGGGGTACACCCTGGACAAGTTGCCAGTTCATCGCGGAGCTGACATACAGAGACAGACAACCATTCACACTTATGGGCAATTTAGATAGATCAATGAACCTGACATGCATGTCTTTGGACTGTGGGAGGACACTGGAGGACCCAGAGGACACCCACAGGGAGAACATTCTATATGCTATAACTATATGCTATCTGCAATCTGCAATCTGCATCTGCAATAGCAACAGAGTTTTACAATAGCAATAATACTTGGGGCTTCTAATGGGAATATTTATAATCTGGATCAAAGTGATGGAATGACGAACACACTCCCCATTGCTATCTTTGGAGCCATGGAGGAAGCAGGAGTAAAGTCATGAGGGATTCTAATTGGTATACGCCAGCACGCCACAACAACTCTACACAACTGCAGCTGACATGTTTGAAAAAACTTCCCAATCACGGCACACGCAAGGTGGATTACTTCTATCAATATGTACTGTTGCACGGCTTTGTGTAATCCACTGTAGATGACCGTTGTTGGAGTTCTTGAGTGCGGCGTACAGCAATGACGAGATTACATTTTTATATTAAAATATCCAGTAGCCGAGCTCACATGTAATCCCACGATTAATCGACCCTCTCTGACAGCTTACGTTGATCTTTGAAGAATAAAAGACAAAAATCCATGTTTATGAAGGGAGGGAAAGAAACACATAAAATGATTTTTTGTTCCGAGGGTTGAGGGGCGGAGGAAGTTAAATTCTCTCCCAGTCCGCAGAGCTGTTTATTATTTTGTTGATGTAGGTTCATTGCAGATAAAGGAAAAGAAATCAGAGGAGGAAAAGTCCTGCGTTACTGTTTGCTAAGCTTAATTATATTTCTAAATGCTTCAGTGAGGTTTTCAAGAGCAGCTATCTGTAATGTGTAATATTTCATATTTATGAAGCATCTGTATAATAAAGATAAGGTATTCAATTAACTGAGCCATAAAAACTCTGTGTTATTAAATATTAATCATTCCACTTATTGCTTTGATTTCTAACTACTTAATTACAAACACGCTGCTCTGTGCTGGCGCCGTGAGTTGGGAATTTGGTCTTCTTTTAGCCGACTACAAAGTGTTTAGCAAAGCACTTCACACACAGTCATAAAACCATTTGTGGACGCGTCGTCCTGTCCCACGTGCATCCACTGTTCTACATTCAGGTATTTACTCGGTATTTACTTTCATTTTATTTTTTTTTAAGTCAACAAAGACATCAGCATTACAGGAGAGAGGCTTATTTATATATATATATATATATAGGAAAACAAAAATGACTGAGAGAATACGTGTGTGTGTGTGCATGTGTGTGTGTGTGAAGGTCAAACACCAGACACCCACCAGATGCAGTAACAGGTAGAAATTAAAGCCTCATCGCATTTTAGCGGTTTCTCTGTTGACCGAACACATTAGCATATATAGATGGGTATAGATTCATTAAGATGGCTCAGTGAAAATGTGTGGAAAACCCTTCTGTAATCACGTTTCACTGCTGACACGGTGACCTAATCATCATTGTTGCCTTTCTGTCGGCCACATGGATTGTGTCTCATCTGTTTCACTGGCTGCCTCATTGATAAATTCCATTGACGAATCAAAGGGGAGCCTGGGAAATTGCTGTTTTCCCCTCTGCTCAAGTGTCAATCACACAAACACACACACTAAATCTGTGAGCTGAAGAGACGCTGTCCGGGGTCTCGGACCGTGTGTGACCGTACACTTTATGTGTGTGTGTGTGTGTGTGTGTGTGTGTTTGAAGTTACAATACACAAAAAGAGGTCAGGCCGACCGGGCAGGAATCAGCTCTTTAGCCTGCCAGCCATAGCGGTTGCAGACCAAGTTCCCCTCAGCGCTGCAGCATGAAATCCGGGGCTGTAGAGGGGGATTTGGCTTCTTGGTCTAAAGCCAAGCAGGGAATTGCATGACTGGCCATCACTGGCAGCTACACCCTAACCCAGCAACGCTTCCCCTCTTATCTACCCCTCACCATCATGCTGCTGCAGCCCCTACCTCCTGGTGCATAAGCAATATTTCCACCAGCGTCCTCACCAAACCCTCCCCAGAGATTTATCTGGCTGTTGAAGTAGAAAATGAATATTTTACAGTTCACTTGCCTGATCAATTACCTACAAGCTGTTGCTGTATTTTGTGGCTGGTCGGAGAGTGCGCTCGCAGGTAGTGATAGAAAGGTCCATAGGGACTCCTCTTCCACAACAAGAGAAAAAAGAAACGCAGGAGTTTTGAATGAGACTGTCTCTGGTGAGCCACTCCATTTTGTATGCACAGCTCCGGGATTGTGGCAAAACAAATTAAAGCTTTTTAGTACATAATCCGCAAACTAATTTTCTAGAGGTTACAGACACTCTGGGCCTGATTAGAAGTTGCCAAGTGCTTCTTGATTCAAGGCCAATTTGATTATTTAGTTAATAAATAAATATTGTCATCAGTGCTCACTGATTAACATCTTTCCATGTGTGTCTTAATAGAAATTCTCATAATAATTGCAACTGACTACTTGATGGTGGCTGTGCTGATCAAGTGTTGCACCTTCCCGTCATGGAAAGAAAAAAAAAACAACTGCCTCAGCATTGAACACTTGGTCTTCGCAGCCAGAAGCGGGTAGGTTTGGGTCTAGTTCTCCTGGTAGAGAGAGTGTGTGCGTGTGTCCCTTTGGTGTAAATTCTATGTCTCTTCAAGTGTGCAGGATGGTTGTATCGCACCCAGTGTCCAATGTCGGCAGGGATTATCTACTCACAGGAAAAGCTGTATGCAGATAATGGTTAAACTTGAGGCATTAAAGGTTTTTTTGCTCAGTAATATCTCAATTTGTCTGAGTTTTAATGTTATTTTCGGAACAGACTGTGTTGACCCCTTCAGAGGGACTGTCTGAATTTTACCTCATGTCTACATCCAGCTGATTTTCCTTTGAAGTAGAATCAGTGAAGTGTCTGATTATGTCTCAATCAAACACATCCATTGTACAGCAATCAATGTCGTGATTGCAGGAGAAACAGAACCTTTATTTGGCAGTTTTAATAATGGAGTAGTATTCATCAGGGGATATTCAGACATGGAAGTTGGTACACCCTGCAATCCTATCACGATGGCATCACAATGAAATACACAGACTGTGTGTGTCAGTGGGACGTTCGATTTGATTTGACAAAAAAAAAAAATCAGAATTGGAGAAACAAGCACCTCAAAGATGCTCATCACTGAAAGGTCTGACCTTGATTGAACAGAACTTGAAGTGGAGGTATAACATTTTCTTGACAAATGTTGTAGCTTGTCATAAAGAATCGCAAAATCCAAACATCCGAACACTCCCAGATAGACTAACTGACCCACACAAGATTAATATGAAGATAAATTAAGTGAATCAAAGGAAAAAAGAGGAAATCCATCTGCTTTCTGACCCTCAGTTGGTCTTGTGACCCTTGTCTACAGCATGTCATTAAACACAAGGACACTTAGGTATAGATTTCCATTTCTGTATACATATACATGTTTACTTCTTTAATATTCTTATTTTGTGCAGAGAGCCTGATGATAGAGCCACCCTGTGAGGGCCAAGAAGCTACAACAAATATTTGGTTCCTCCTGCATTTTAGTTTTCAAGTTACGATGTTATATACCAAAGAGTTGATAAAGGGAATTATTCTAGAACAGAGGCTTAAAATATAAGTCGGATTGGCATGCCAATACTTCTCCCCTGGTGCTACTGGGACAAAAAGTTTAGCTATGTGCATTTGGTGAAAACTAGGGCATGAACCCAGATCCACAAATGATGCACTGGGGTTCAGAGTGATTATTTGTGGCCTGTGCAGTGTAAATAAAATCTGACTTGTATTTTGGCTCTGTTTATCGGGGGGGCAGAGATGATGAGATAATCCGGATTGTGAAAATTGCTGGATTACTCAGAAAGTCCTCACAATGGGAGGTGATTGAGACTTTGCAAAAACGCAAAGCGCCTTTCTGTCTGACAAGGAGTTGACGCAAGTACAGATCATGACGCCAGATATGGAAAAAGTAATTTAGACTTTTTGAATTTGAACAGTTATTCCGTGCTAAGAGCTGCAACAATAGTTTCTGTAATCCTCACCCTGCCTTCATTCAACATGCAAGGCATACATGATTGAAAAGATTATGGTGGAAGTTATTTGATGAAAATTGCTGGCATATGTGTGCTGGAGAATAACCACGTCAGTTTGCTCATGTGCAGGATGTGGACAGTGTTTAAACTAGAATCTCCAAACTCAAATTATGAACAGAAATCATCTCCATTATCAACGCTCCTTTCATCTGTCCAAACCAACAGAATCCTTTCCATCTCAAGCTCATCAGCTCATTTGTGATATGCTGGAAATTAATTTCAGTCCAGTCCCGTTGACAGTGATAGAGCACATTCCCTAATTATATTGTTACCATAGTGACAGTGCGGGACAAAGCACGATGCCACAGGTTTCAAATCTAATGAACTATTTTCCCTCCTCAATGATATCTTTACCATCAGATTCATTTAGCATGTGAGTATCTCAGTCTATGAGGTGTCATGTTTACACTGGTCTTGCACTGGGCTGAAGCAGTTGTACAGCAACACACCAGCAATTAAAAATAATAATAATAATTTAAGTTTACATAAGACTAATTTGGCTCAGGGCTGCTCTACTGCAACAGAGCCCCTCTGCACACTGGGGTACATGCACCAGTGTGTTGTTGTTAACAGGATTTTGTAAAGTGACTGGATATGATATGTTAGCGTGGATATGAATAAAGATGCAGAAATTGTTTCTTTTCCACTTATTCTGCAGCGCTTGCCAAAGAATTCTCTCAATCGGTAGCAGGAACAGGGCCGCACCTGCAAGCACATAAACATCACACTTACATGCACCAGCTACCGAATGATCTGAGGGTCAAAGGTCTTCATGTTCTTGTGAATGTGATACAGCGTATCAGGAATGCCCACAGGGACTTGATGTCATCTGGAACAAACATTGACCTGGATGACCTGATTAGAATTCGAAGGTCATTGTAAGCTATTATTAAGTTTTCTTACAAACACCACATTCATACATTGTACAATTATGTAATATGTAGAGGTTTCAGTGTTTTAGTTTTAGTTTAATTTCGTGCACACACAACTGATTCTGGACAAAGGTCAAATCCCAAGATATGCCCATGCTCTTCATTAGCAATTAGACATCATTCGATTTTACCTGATGGTTAAGTGTGTGTGCGTGCGTGTGTTATGTGTGTGTGTGCGCGTCCGTGTGTGTGTGTTATGTCCGTGTTACTGGTTCTCTGCCGGATAAATATTTATCAAGTGCTTCTGCCTCCCAGTTAAACACACTCCTGATAGAAGGGATAAAGTAGGAGTGGAAACAGATATTGAAATGGTGGAGCTGGGTGTGGGGACTACAGCTACAAATGAGGAAGCCCTCCCTTGGACAGCTTTTTTAGGGGGTGTGGGGAGATAAACAGAGCAGCCAAGGGCATGATGGGGGGGAAAAAAAAGCTTTGTAATAGCAGAGCATATTCTCCTGTCCTCAAGTGCAGCTTACCATATTTGCATCTCAGCTGCATGTGCTTTGAAGATTGAAGGATTGCTGTGGTTCTGGACATGTAGCAGGGATTTCTGTTCCTTTATTGACAAGCTGTGTTGTATGTACATGTCGGCTCTACTGCACTGTATATGTATATACTGTGATATGTACATGAAGTCATGCGTAAAATGCTTGATCATCATTCCACCTTTTGTGTCTACTGTAAATGGACGCAGCCTGTGCTCTCGAGGATAATTGGAGCATTGGATTTGTTTATATGCCCTATCTATGCAAAACATAATGACAGCAAAGAAGCAGCCGTTGAGTAATTAAAATGATTAAGACTCACCGTATGCCATTACAATGACAAATCTCTAAACTTAAGAAAAGTAAAATACAGAGTACCTTCATGAAGAGGGCAAAAAAATCAAAGCAGTAAAATGAGGAATGTTACCACCATGCAGAAAATGTGCACATTTTATGTGCGCAAGTTAATTATGCCACTTCAGAGGAGCTTGTGAAAGGATAAGGAAAGCTGCATAAATTTAGCTGTAATCCAGGCAGGCAGAACTCATTTGCAGGGATGGTCTTATCTGGGCACTGCAGCTTTCTCACAAAATTAACCTTGGATATTTGGGCCCAATTCAGCCAGCGTTTGATTCTCTCTCTCTCTCTCTCTCTCTCTCTCTCTCTCTCTCTCTCTCGCTGTGTGTCCACCCTCCATCCCCCACATCAGTCGCACACATTGCCTGCATAAACCCCTCCCCTTATGCCACTACACCCCTCCTTCGCGTCACAGCCCCCATTTGTTTATCTCCCTGTTGTATGCGTGAGTCAAAACTTTGTCGTGAAACAAATATTCAGATGAAAACCCAGATAGATAGAGAGATAAAAAGAGAGATAGATAGATCGATAGTAGTAACAAAATAATACTCAGTAGTGTAATAAAGTTCCATATTGCGTAAAAATCCAAACTATCACTTTTACTACTACTCAGTTTTTGTCTGTGTGCGTGGTCAGCTCTCAGTCATATATATGTATTTGTATCATTTACAAATACTTTGATTAAAAAACAAAATCACCTAGAAATACAACCATATGAATGCTTTATTATTATTATTATTCTTGAACAGGTTCGTATGATAGACTTAAGGAGTCGGAATATATCCTTGTAAATAATATGTAAATAATCAACTGTATTTTAATCAGAGACATGTCAAACAACAAATCATTGGGGTCTTTTTTGTCTTCCTTCAGTGACAGGAATCATTCCCTATTGGGACATATTGTATGTCTTGATCTTGCAATCAGTGCTATCACACAGTGCTGTGATGTATGCTGTCAACTGTATTTAGGACCAAACTGACAGCAATCATAAAGTATAAAAGGTTGTGAATAAGTCATAAGCTCACATGATGCAATAAATCCTGTCAGCATCTGGGCATGGACCCAGTGAACTTATATTAGTTGCCTTTATCACTGTAATTGAGTTCTGCAAGAGAGAGACACTTTCAAGACAGTCAAAATTATTGAATTGCCATTTGTCTTGCTGCAGAAGTGTTTTTCCCTCTGATGCTGACAAGGTAATCTTCCTCGAGGTGCTCTGAAAACACGCTTTTTTTCCCGGTGCTACCCATAATCCTCACCACTCGCTCGTCTCACATAATTTTGGCAGTGCGTCATCAGGAGACTGATGGTTCTGACAACGTCACCTGTCCCCATCTGTAACACTAATGTCCCTGTCAGGTGATGCCAGCAGAAAACATAAATCAGCCCCTCTGCCAGGCCGCTAATGGGACAACTCCTAATGTATGTATATCCCCCCTCGCATTCATTCCGTATGCTGGAAACATATGCTAATCATGCCTTGATGTCCATAATGCATGAGGCTTCAGCGTCAGCCAAAATGAAAGATATTAGCTCTCACATTTATACTTAAAGAATACCTGAAGTTATGTATGTCTTTGGATTCATATTCCATTTTGAATTCAAGATGCATGCAGGAGTTGCAGTGTTTAAATGTTAGTTGTGAAGTGCCTTTGAATATTTGAGAAAAGCTCAGGTTTGGTGTTACGGCCTGCAACATAATAAATAGGGAAAAATAGAAAAGCAAGGTAATCATCCATGAAGCCGTGTAATTGTGTTTTCTTGCTTTTCCCTCAGTCACGTCTTCACTCCATTCGCAGGTCTATGTGACCGCATGAGGACTTTGGAGAGGACTTTTCATGAGATCCACTCTAACTTATTTCAGTCCGATGACCATAATGACATTATTCTTCCTATCACTATCTCTCTGCTAGCATCAGAACGCTATTATACATGTAAGGTATTCTGCCCCCTAGTGGCCAGAATCAGGAGGAAACACCTTCAGACAAAGTTTATTTTTTCCCCCTGTTAAGCATTTCCTGCACCTTAGAAATATCATCAACTGTGACACTGGATCTCTATGGATCTCTATGGAGACTCTCAATTGAAACATTAACATTCACACATACAGAGAGTTAATATCCAGAGTTCTGAACACATCCGGCTCTACTTATCATCCGTATTAATTTTTAAATCATATTCGCAATACAGCTTTTGTAGTTTTGCTGCTTTGTTTCCTTACAGGCAGCTCATGTGGATATTTAGACTTTAGACCAGTACATGCAGAGCACTTCCTGCGTCGATGCTGCAGGTCAACCACTCACCTTTAAGTGCTTTGACATTTTAATTTGCCTCTTACCAAAAAATGGGCCCAAATGGACTGCTTCTGATTGTGATATACAAGCATCCATGCTGCCTCATGTATTCATCAGGGAGTTATTAGTCACTGTATGAGCTGAACGTCATTTTGCGGGAATGTGGATCCCCAATCTGGTTGAGAAATTGTTTAGGGTGTAATGTTCGACATTGGAACGTATTTGCTGAGCATGACAAAATGAAAGCTTGTCTGAAGAAAGATCCCCCATTAAAGTTCTTTTCTATGGAGGTGCAGTACGTGCACAGCAATGAAAGAATTGAAGACAGTTCCTTGCAATTTTTTTTCTCTAATTGGACTGAAATTAAGTGGAAGAAATTGTGAGACAATTAACTATGCTTTTTTATCAGGGTTGCACAGTCTGAAGGAGGTTCAGTGGAGGCCCGCCTGCGCTGCCAGCCACAATCTTTCCCACTGCTTTTCACAGCCTTTGTTTATCTCATTTTTCAATTAACCTCCACGATTTAACTCCCTTCATAAAGCCGGGTACATGTTTGCTCCAAAGAACAAATAAAATGGTCTCTTTCTCTCTACCTCTCTCTCACATGCGCTATCTTTTCTTTCTCCGTCTCCGTCTATCCCTCTGACTCCCCTCTCTCTTGGCTGCGGTGTTCTTTCAGCCCAGGATGCTGAGCTTCACAGCGCCTTGCAGGGTTTTAGCAGGCATGAGGCTGTATGTGTCAGATTAAAGAGAGGAAATCTGTGGCGTGCAGGGAGAGCTTTGTAGATATGGCAATTTGGTGATAACTTCCTCTTCTCGGCAGCCTCCCTCCTCCCCACCTCCCCCACCCCTCTACCGTGTGCCTTCCATTTGGAAGAGACCACTGGAAGGAGGAGGGAGATCTGCCGCTGCTGATGCAGCTGCGGCTGGAAAGCCTGGACAATCGTTTCCCCAGATCTGGCCAGTTATCAGACAGATTGGAATGCATGTTTATTTCATTGCAACTTTCTCCAACTTTGCTTTTGGAACCAAAAGTTTAAACTTAAGAAATCCTTTGCAGCTAAATTAAAATGTGCCTCTCTTTTATATCGACAACCTCAATCAAGCCTATAGATTGTTTTAAGCCACTGCAAAACAATGACACATAACCTCGGAGAAGAGGGATCACTCCTGCACCAACACTGGTTCAAAGTAAGCGACTGAACCCCAGGACACAAGCGGGCTACTCTGTGATTAATCATTACTAATGAGCAAGGAGGCCCAGGAAATACACAGCAAATCAAAATGAATTAATTGCCTGAAGAACATACCCTAGTAGAATAATTGCATTACTTGTTTTCCATGTCACTTGGGTGCCATTCCCTTTTGCAATCAAAGGCCAGTTTGAAAATCAAATAGACTACCATCTTGGGGCTGCACCACTTCTGACAAGGCTGATTGAATGAATGTATTACCCAGTGCCCACAGAAACGCACATTGTTTGTCACAGTGCCCCTCCCCATTTCCCTCCACTGTAGGGGGAATGTTTATCAGTGCAGCAGGTCCATGGTTATGGATGATACAGGCTGGATGCAGCGAAGTCCCACCCAGAGGAGCCCGAGTGCTGCTTATTTCAGCAGAAAGATTCAGTGGAGAGAAGGCATTTAGCAGCATAAGCACAGGACATGGTGGATGTGATGTCAACAAAAGGTCTTTAATAGATCAATCTGACCCCCACAGATAAATATGGGGTTTTATGATCTTGAACAGAGCACCAGTCTTGCTCCCACTCAGCAAGTCTGTGATTCTCGAGGTAATTGCCCCTTAAGAATTAAAGGTGACGTGTCTGGTAAACATTTGTGGGCTGTGATACACAAACCATCATTCATTCTCAGCATGTTCCTCAAATGATTCTCATTCACTAAATATTCTGGAACATTTTTTCAGAAATATAAGTGTTTGTTATATCACTAACATTTATCACACTGACATACGCTTTGTGTCATACCTTTTTTAACCAAGTCACTCATATGCAATATTAAATGTTTACATTTCTCATATGTTGATTACTGTGCCTCTATTAATTTATTTTTTATTTTTAAATGAGGGCAGTAAAGCACAGGCATGCTAACAATGCCAACTCGCCACTAGCCCGTATGCAACTCCGGTGAGAGTGCTGTGCTCGGTCAAGAAGAATAAGCGCCCATTTAAATGTTTGTAATGTGCAATTACATACAGCTGGCAAAGTATGTGCCATTTTAAAAAGACAGAAATACAGCAAGTTTAAGTTCCTGACTTGGTTTTATGCCCCATAAGAATTGGCCTACTTGTAATTTCCCACGACACTGTCATAGCAGATAGCATATTAAACTTGTGGTTGCTTGGTAAAAGTGCCTGGTCACTGATCGGAGCGTTTAAAGTCTCCACAGCACAGTTCACACTGATTCTATTCATGCACAACCAGTGAAGAAGAAAAAAAAACTGCAGCCAGAGACTGATTACCACTCAGGCATAATCCCCTTTTCCTGATCTCCCCTGATTTTGCTTTAATATATGTGTGTATAAGTATATAATAGGAAGGAATTATTCAAATAAAACTGCTCAGTGGAAGTCTGTTCTGTTGCTGCAGGCGTTTGGTAGGAGAGGGGAGGAGAGACGAGGGAGATAAATGGGAAAAAAAGTATTGAAATGGGCTCCAAGGTTGTCGCTGAGATTTTCCCCCTCTCTAGCTGTCCCGCCTGCTGCCCCCCCCCTCTGCTGCGGTTTCTCTGTTTCCTGCACGATGGTCGACATCTTAGCTTCTTTAGCTCATATCCTTGTTAAGCTTGGTAATTGACTCTGGGCTGTTTGGGCTGATCTCCTTAATCAGACTCTTGAGCAGGGAGCTTTCAGCCTGCCGAGCTCACACCCCGGCTTGAAGAGATGACTGATAGGCCGCTGATAGTCGGTCAGAGCAGTTTGCATTCATTTGAGAGAGCGTCTGCCCAACATCAATAGGTTCAGGAGACAGGGAGCTGCTGCAACATGTCCAGGCATATAATAGAGCGAAAGAGAAATGGCCCTGGAAGTGATGGGTGTTACGTTATTGTATGAATGTAAATATTGCACATCAAACATATACCACAGGCCAAGCCTTGGGGCTCCCGGCCTATAGATGTATAGATAGTCTTGTTAGATTGCATTCTTAAAAACCAGTTCATTCTAAAAGGTTGGCTGAGTTTTGCTTTTCACTTTGTAACTGTTATTTATCTATTAACTTGTGCCTCGTCTATTTATCCGGTAAGACATCAATTTATTCAACCTTACATGCATCATGATTCATTGTATTTATCCATCCACTCCATTTCTTTATTTAATCATTCATTCATCCTTGCATCAACTTAACCAATGATAGATTTATTTGTCCATCCATTTAAGAGTCGTTTACTCATTTATATCTTTTTTGTAATGGCTGTGCGCCCATATAAGGGCATACACAACACACACACAAAAGTGACAGTAATTGATGGTGATATTTGTGCATGTGTATATAAGTCATTGTGTAATTATACGTAGATTTATCTACTAGTATGGCTTTACTGTAAGGAAACTGTTTCAGCTCCTATGTCAGACTGCTGCTGCTGCTGCTGGGGTTGGATCCATGATGATGATGTTGCTAGGAACTTGGTGGTGGTGTGTGTAGGGTGGTGAAGCTGGCAACATGGTGGGGCTGGGTTTATGGTTCTGCTTCCGTGGTATAACACTGCCTTTCCAAATATACTATCAAGACTATCAAGTACTGATTGAGTTGTGATTGTGTTTGGTTATGACAGAAGCATTAGAACTTCAGCGTTAACTTGGCAGTTGTTGCCTCTGCCCCCTACCCAACAAATTGGCACCCAAAGTAAATCATCTTGAGATACTCTTTGAAGTAAGAATCCCACCAAGTTTGATGAAAATCTACGCACCCATTGTTGAGTTATTTTGTACACACACACATATAAATACAGTATACAGCCAGCACATGGTACAATAAGCACAATATAAGACATGGATGTCACAGATTCTAAATGTGACCTTATTGACGTGTTTTTCTGTTGCTATATCTGTGTTATTTATTGAATCCTTTTATAGAGGCAGGAGATAAACAACACTGACAGTTTGAGACATCAGCAGTTCATAACAGATGTGTCCAAGGTCAGTTGCCGAGCAGGGCACATAAAGGAAAGCTAACAATGCTCTCTGTATGTTCGGTTCCATTTCACTGAAGTGTTGGAACATGGAAAACACTGCTGCAGCTAATAAAATTAATTGCGGATGTACAGGCCTGATTTAGGGAACACAACATACGGGCGTTTACAAGACTGTTGTTTGGCAGTGATTGTTAAACTGGTACAGCTTCATAAAATCTCTTCATGGCGGATTTTATTAGCTGCTCCTTCGATCACGGACACGTTTCTTTTTTAAACACAATCTCATCCTACCATCAACTGCATTTCAAAACAAGATAACAGTTCATTCAGTGTGCTAATTACACCGGTTATTAATAACTCTGACAGGCACCATGCAGGAGAAGCCTCTAGCATTCACTGAACAAAGGATGATTTCACGTTTTCACTCGGGAAGGGGTGGATGTCATGTGACTTGTGTGGAGGGCATACGTTATTCAGAGGAAAGTATGTTAGAAATAGATAGATCAGGGTGGCTTTGCTTATACTGACTTTATGATACACAATTTTCTGTTTCAGTTCAGGCGACAGAGGCGTGTGACGCCTGAGCTGTGGAGCCAGGGAATAAACTTCCTTTGGAAGAGCTGTCTAACAGTCAGCAGATAAAGAGAGAAAACAAAGCTGAGGCTGAACCTGCTGCCAGCGCCAAGCTTTACGCCACCTGCCAATTAACTGATTGTGGGCAAGTGATCAGCAGCGGCTGGCACCTCAATGACTTCCACCTCTTCCGTCTCGCGAACTGCTTAAATCTGTTGTTCTCCCTCACAAATAAAACTTGACAAAATTCAGTTTCACTTAACACACATTAACATTTCTGTTTAGAAGCAAATTCTGAAGCTGCTGTTCGTATCCACAGCAACTGACAGCTCCAATAAACTTTAAAATGCGCCTTTGCCTTCTACAAGCATCATGACAACAAAATATGACTGACACAAAAAACGTGTATATTGTTTAACTCAAGTTATCCTTGTAAACAAACTCACAAGGTAAAAAGGTATGCAGTAAACTGCCTGATGTAATGCAATGAAGAGATTCTTGTGAAAAGGGTTATGACATGGGTTCACTAGTTTTCCTGCATCGACAACAACAAATGTATTACCTGAAGTGTCCGGGCTTCTGTTCCATCCCTGTCAAGTGTGTTTGTGTGACCCCTCATCACAACGTAAACACACATTATAATGAGTTCAGTTTCAGTATAAAAACAGTTCGCCAGAACAGTTCCTCTTTCTACCCCACACATGTCTTTTGAGGTATTGCTTTCCAAGTTCAAAAACATTCTTTGGACAATAATGCAGGGAGTTGAAATTGTCGGTAAAAGTAATGGAACAGTTAGATAAATAAAAAGTGACATTTCTGCAGAAGCTATTTGAAAGAGTCATGACCCCAGTGTTTCAGGATCCACATCAGTCTGACAAGGTTAAATGATTCTCTTAATTAGGGTTGGGGGGGGGGGATTTTATTAAAGCATCAATTTCTAAAGCCTGTGAAAAGGTGGCTTGGTATGAAATCATATTTCGCTATTATTTAACTCTCATGTAGATGTTACAACAGTGGATATGACTGTCACCTTCCGGTGTTGATACTTGCTATTCAGTGCACTCAACATCTTTTGTGCCCCGTCATTTTGTGAGTTGAATTCATTTTCCTGCAGTCAAAGGCTAAGGACGAATGTTTTCCTAGGCCTGCGTGTGGGGGTTAAAGAGTTCTGCTTAGTGAACTGAAAATGTGAAGTGAACAAGTGTGTGAGAGAGGATTCTGTCCCACAGATCAGTGGAAGAATGGCACCGTGTGTAAATTCTGCAATGTTTCATTCTCTTTCTGTATGTTGTGCTGTCAGGGTTCTTACATCAGCCGTCATGTTTGCTGTTAGTTCTACTGCCCTCTGCAGGGCGTCCGCAAACACCACTAACACACTCTCTCTCTCTCTCTTCCTCTCATTCAAAGTTCAGCACAGACCCATGACAATTAATCACACAATGCAACATAACACACGCTGCATGGTGTTCCTTGGGCCCCTAAATGGGGTAAATAACCCCAGCACTCACCATGCAGGGAGACGTTTCGTCAAACAAATATGATCAAAACAAACCTAATGACGTGTAAATTGTTTATGATGTATTCTGAAATGAGCAGGCCCAGCACAATGTCTGAGAGTAATCACAGACACAAGAGAGACATAATCAGGAGGAAATGAATACGTACATAGGCGGAGTGCACTCTGACACTCTGCGCCGGGTTGGAGCGGTCCAGCGGTGTGTGCGACACAAATGTGTTATGTCTGACAGCAGGGGAAACATGTGGCCCCTGCCATTTGTGCTCGGTGAGAAAAACACTGTTTGAGGAGCAAATAAGTGACAGATGTGAAAAGTGCTCCTCCGTTCCATAAGAAACAAACACAATGCCAAGGTAAGTGTTATTTGGAAGAGAGGGGACCTGGACTGACTGATGTTGAACAGGGATTCAGTAAATGAACTCTGCCATTACAATACATCTCAGGTTGTTACCAGCAACAGACTTGTACATTGCACACACAGGCATGTGTAGTATATACAGAAACAACAGCAAAATTGTAATGTATAACATGCCTGTATTAAACAAGTAAATATTATTATTATATTATTATCATTACAATTCTAGATTATGTGCAAAACCTAAAAACTGGTGCCACGGATTTTGTGTAATGTTGATGAAACTCACAGATTTCACACCAAGCTTAACAAAAGTTGTCAACGGGTTGGGGCTAGGGTTGGGGCTAGGGTTGGGGTTAGGGTTAGGGTTGGCAATCCCAAAACAGTTTCACTTATATCCGCAAATGAAAAGAATCAATCAACAAAAAAAAGTCTAAATAACAGAGTCATTATGTTGATGCATTCTAAATACAATAGATGATAATAAAGTAGAAATCATACACATGTAATAACCCAAATCAGAACAAACTCACTGTTAAAACGGCTCATACTTAGAACTTGATGCTTTAATGAGCTGGTGCAAAATATTGCTGCTCCTGCGGCTTGTGATGAGGAGCTGACACAGCCAACCCGGCCTCTCAGTCCCTGCGATCGGGAATGAACCTTAAATGAAATTAAATTGTGTAAACACAGTAAATGTAGTACCACAGCGCGCTACATACCGATTAGTCGGTAGCCTGAGTCCCTGAGCTCAGGGGAGGGAGGAGCAGAGGGGGCCAGCCTTACTGCCACCTACAAACTAGGTCTGGTGCATAATCGCAAGGCAAAGGTTGAGTGAAAGTGCTGACAATACCTTCAGGATCATTTCAGGCATGGGGGTGGGGGGGGTTCCACCTTAAACACCTACAAAGTCAGAGGCTATAATGAGGGAAGACCCTCAGTGTGAGTCAAACATTCCAATCCAACACTGCTCAGAAGACTCTGTAGTTGTGATTGGTTGATAGAACCAACTAATCAATAGTGCAAAATACTGTTCTGCCAGATTAAGTTCTTGATTGTAAAACCATGAGAAGCACTCACAACATCACCACAAGCCACAGATACAAGATAACGTCTGGCTCTATTGTAATGTTTCGACAGAAAATCTCTAAGGTCTTATTTTGTGTCGTCAACAGCACGCAGCCTCTGTCTGGGTGACAAACTGCTTCCCTGCAACAGTCAGAGTCAAACAGAGACGAGAGGTGAGCCTCGCTGCTGCTGACTGTCCTCACCAGAGAGCTGCATCTGTTGGCTCTTTTGAAAAAAAGTCAGTGAATCCAATGTCCAAGACCCCACGTTGGCAACACTCCCTGTAAGTGCCCCCCTGGAGAATGTGGAGAAACCTTTTTCTGGGATATGTTTTAAAAGCGCAATGGCCGATGGGAAAACTTTAACACTCTGCTGGCCGGTCAATGGCGTATCTCGCAAAACCCAACTCTGACACTCACTTGCCCTGACATTTTAAGTCATATTTTTAAGTAATTTCTGTGAGATTTAAGACATACTTTAGGAAAGATTAGTCATTTTTTGTATTTATAATTTGTTCAATTTGTATTAGATAAGGGTCCTTAGAGTGATGAATTATCTTCATGGTTTAGCCCCTCCATTGTCAACAATCAAAGCTTTAGAACCTTTGTTTTCTCACAGACATCTACACTGACTGTGGCCTGGCTTGCATCCTGCAGGTTAATTTTAGGACCTTTTAGGACTATTTTTCTGCTTTTCTATTTAAGTTTTCAAATCAATACATTTTGCTTCAGGTGACCTTTAGTTTATAGATTCCCAGCTCTGGTTCTGAATATAAGATTTTAATATTCCTAATCAATTATTAAAAACTTTATTATGTTGCACAGAGCCTTGATTAGTGGAGGACATTTTTGTTCTATTTAAAGCCCAGTTAAGGGGGAAAAGGAAAGGGAAGTAATATTTTGAGCTTATATTGTAAATGGATGTAGATGACGTCTTGATAATTGTTACTCCCTGTTAAACAGTTTCGTAACGTGACAGAGAACAAAAACACACACGCACACACACACACACACACACACTTACGAACGAATGGAAAACCCTTAAAGTGGCTTTCATAAAACAGAAATCCTGAAAAAAACATAATTAAACTCAAATGCATGTAAAATATTCATATGCCTAAAACAGGCCATTTAAATTTGAACAAATTACCATAATTGAATGATGTGTAGATCATCCTGAGCAGATGGAGCATGTCAGCTTGTTTTACAGAACCTGCGAAACATAAATCTCAGTTTGAACCTTTAAATGACAAGTTGAATTGCTCTAACAAACAGTGTTCTCGATAAATAGACTATATGCTGTTTATAGTTTGTTTATAAATGTTACTGTTGAAATGTTTTGTTCGGCAAATTCTTCCACACTACATGGTCGTCTAAAAGCAGTTTCCAAAATGAGTTCCTGATAGTAAAAGTAGCTTCATGCATCGTACCAATCCACCAACCTGGGTCTGCCCCATGTGGGCCCCTCACACAACCAGAGCAGTGTGGTGCTGCAGCCGCTGCGCGATGTGAAAAACCAGCGGCAGCCCCTGCCAAGACGGTGAATTACCAGAGCTAATCCCACAGACGGAAGCCGCAGATCTTACAACAGGGAACAAAAGCTCTATTTCCTTTCTGACGGAGGCACAGACACAGCAGAGGTTTAGCAGAGTCCTCAGGGTTCTGCCCAGGAGAGTTTAAGACAGGACAGAGTTACAGACACAAGGTTTTTAAGAGAGAGATGATAAGAAAGAGCTGCGGACGAAAGGAAAGTGAAAGAAATCGGTGAAGTATCAAGACAGGTTTATTTGTTGAAACCCATTAAGGGGTCTTTGCACTATTTGCATTGTCTTTTAGGCATCATGCCTACTAATCGTGCAATTACCAAAAAATGTCAGACTGCTCCTTTAAATTAGTATTGTTAATTAAAGGACAATTCATATCAAATTGTGTGCTTGTGATCCTGTATGAATGTGTGTATTAAAAAAGTATAATTATAAAGATAAAAAATAGACATATAAATGTCTAACAGCCTTTATAATTTCCTGCTACTGCACCTTTTATAAGCTGCTATTATCGCATCTATATAAATCTACATCTCAGCTTCATAAACAGAAAACATAACAAATACATTATTTTTTTCTGAAATATTGAATTGGAGTAGATTTCCAGTGTATTTACCTGGTTGTCCTTTCCATTGTCAACGCTCCAGCCCGGCTCATGTGACTCTTTCATTCTCCTCCTCGCCTCATTTCACTGCTTCACTTCACAAAGGTCTCAGAAACGTGTAACAGAAAAAGCACTTTGTTGCTAAGCAGTTCTCTGGGAAACATTCACTGTAACCAAACACAACATCTTTCTATTAAATGCAATGTGCAGCGTTGCCAGAAGTTAATTTACCATGCGCTGCTCTACCTGTTTTGATATCGATGTAAATGGCTGCGTTTGAGGGCTTGAGGAAACATGATTTCACCATACAATCTGTGAGTGCAACAGATGGATTTTCCCCTCCGGGAGCTGAATGAAGAAAAAGAACATTCAATATGTAATTACCTTCCACAGAAATCGTCATGGCCTTGTCAGGAATTCAATGTGCACCCATGACACTGGCAGTTTAATGCAAAAGAAATAAATGTTTGTGTGGAAGAGGGCAACAACCACCTCAGCCGTTCATCATGAGAAGCAGGTCGAACCTCCATCTGATACTGGGAGACGTCTCACCATTGCAATGACTGTTGAAAGCACACACACACACACACACACACACACACACTGTCTGCCTCTCCCTCTCTCCCTCTCACCTACCGGCTACAGATATGTGGTATTTGTAATGGTTGTGTGAGACTCTGTCGCAATATATTTTTTTATTCTTATTAACTGCAAGGGTGCAATTTATTTTCCTCTCAGGCGATGAAGGTGGTTCGGAGTGAGAGAAACTCTGGTTGGAGCTGATAAGCTGCTGCTCAGACGCAGGTCTGCTGGAGGGACCAGATTTACCAGGAAGACAATGTCCACCAGGTCAGACGCACGCACGCACAAATCCACTAGCACGTGCGCGCACTCATTTGTGTTAGCTATTCTTTAGGGGACGCCAGCTACATCTCTACAACAAACTCCTAACCTTTACATACGAGAAAAAAAAAAAAAAAAGCAAACATTTACGACGAGTGATGACTAAAGACTATTGGTAACTAACATGATAGTCAGTTGCATCTTTATAAAACCATAAACCCAAACATGTTGTCAGGAGTGCACTTGCCATTTGCGTATGTGAAACCCACACAAACACTGTGCTTAAACTATTAAATAAATCATCTGAGCCTCAATAAACAAGTGTTACATCTACAGCAAACATCTACTGGATTGTTCAGGTATCTATACACAGATGCTTCATGTATATTTCCCCATTGTGGGACTAATAAAGGAGGAGCTGAAATACTTTGCTTGCAATGTTGAGAGTATATATATTACTCCTGCTGTGGCTTGTGCTATAAAAGTAACTCTATCAAGACATCACTCACAGTGCCATCATCTCATATCCTGCTTATTACTGAGCCAATAAAGCAACACGCGCTTGCGCACGAGCATAAAGCTTGCGTAGATCACTGTGACATCATGATGACGGAGGTAATTAACGTTCCTGACGAGGTAGAAAGTGGTGATGATTACCTCGCACGGTTTGTGAGTCCCGCTGAAGTTAACACCCCTCCCAGAACAGTCATGATTATTCAGTTGTGCTGACTGTTTGTTTATACAAAGAGCCTATAAACAGCGGCGAAATTATAAGGGAGAAAAGCTACAGTTCTCAGTGAGCACAGTCAGGGGCACAGAGCCGTCTGTAAAGTGAAAGAAGCGCTGCGCTGTCGGGATATGACAGCCAATCCATCAGAGAAATGGAGGCTGTGTCTAAAGTGCCAAGGAGACAGTGTCTGGAAGTTTTATAAATAGTTGCACCTTTTAAAGGAAATTGGAAGTTGTCAGACACATGCCATCTGCATTTTTTTTGGAGAATATCTCCAGTGGAGGCAGTCTTTGAACATGACTGAAACACCGTAACATGCAAAGTGGCAGTGCTGAAAGCCCATCGGGAAACAATTGGATCACCCGCCACACTTAGAGGAGTCTGTTCAGGACCCAGTAACACAATGTCAAGATGCCAGGAGTAATGAACAGACTTTCCATGACAGCTATTAACCTCGCTCATACATGTGGTCTTGAGTATGTGTGTACTAAGGTTTGTTGTGTACAGCCACAATTATGAGAACGGCTGAGAAAAGTCCTCTTAACGGTCTCATCCTTCATGTACAAAGGGGACAGTTAAGAGTTGGGACCTTAGGACATTTTTTAAATTACATTTTACATTTAATTAAAAATGAGGAATTAGGCAAAGAGCTGGAGCAAATTTAAAGATGTGTTTGAGGGGTAGTGAACTGAAGAATCAACGAATGCATATGTTTATTTTTGGTGTGGTGGCACTGACAGACAGAGAAGCAATGAGGCACTGGAGCCAATAGAGGCTTTTAGAAGGAAGCTGGACTTGTAGTTATTGAGAGATTCACCATCAGAGGAGAAATCAAGTTAAATGTAAAAAATTTTCATTATTGCCTAAACATTGTCAGAGTACTACAATTCTATATTATTATAGGCACACAGTAAATTATACTTATCCATGAATAAATCTACCATGAACCATTACATCCATAATATTATTTAAGTAGTCTAATATCACCTCATGTTTTTTATGTTTACGTTTCTCTTTAAAACATAAAATAAAATAGAGAAAAATAGAACATTTCAATCAAATTGATGTTGGTGATATATTACTGAATATAAAAACATAAAAGGAGAGAGCATGTGTGTTTTTAATCAACCCGTAGATGAAGCAGAAGTGTCAGCTTCAGTTTCTCCAGCTAGAGCGTTTGGAGCATCTGATGTGAATGTCCATTGTAGCCTCTTATGGGAAAGTAGGCAATCATTTGGAACATAATAGAAAAATGTGCATTTACTTATCTATCTCCCTGAGGTCTGACAACCGCTATATGAAGTAGTGAAACATCTTATTGCCTTATCAGATTTAATTTGTATCTGCTGCCCAAGCTTCAGTGTTGTCCCTGAGTTGAGTGAGTCGCTTTGGATAAGAGCATCTGACAATTGAGCTCATGTAAATGTAAGTTTTGGCGAGAGCTGAAAATGACACTCCCTTAAATACAATTTGTTTGGCGCACCTCAGAAGTAATTGGTTGCGTGCCGGTGTATATATTATTTCATTAAGACATCATCATGCACTGCTGGTGGAGTAGTGATACAATTCTCTGTCTAGAATGAAATGTAAAAGTGCTTTCATGAAAGATACAGTATATGCAAAACGTGGTGTCACATGATTTACATCATATGAATGGATAAATATTCCAATTTAAATGCAAACTCTTGGGCTGGAGGGGGCTGTACATCAACACAGGCATTTGGTACATTTTACCTCAGGGTTCATAAATAACACCCAATGCAATTACTCCTCTTCAAATGAGGTTTTAAACCTTACTTGTCAGGGCGCGTCCTTATAGTAATGTTTTTATTTCCCAAACCCTGTGTTATTCTTGCTCTCAGTGTAATTGCTTCTGTCCTTTGGTTCATCAAGCTGACTGATATCTGAGGTAGGACACTTCCTCAAGATCTTTGCTCTGCGTCGAGCCAGTGCTGCTTTTCTCTTGCTCCCCTTAAATCAAACTTCACTCAAGCCAAAACCATCCACTTTTATCATCTGCCGCATTTCATTTTACCCATAGGAGTAGGGGTCGTAAAGGGTGGAGCTTAAAGTCAGTATGTCTACAGTGTCTTCGTGCACCTTGTTTGTTCTTTCAAATAATAATATATAATTTAATAATAATTCATAGAGGTCTTTTCAGGAGACACAAGGACACTTTATATGTGTCACCGGGGAACAAAAAGAAACAATAATCCACTCGAAACAGGACAGAAATAAACAGAACTAATGGCAGAGTGGAGCTTCATAGGCCTTGGTAGACCGATGGTGTTCACCGAGAGTTTTTTAAGATGTCCAGGGATGCAGCATTGCAGATTTCAGAGT
Source organism: Pseudorhombus dupliciocellatus (assembly GCA_016785235.1). Classification (NCBI taxonomy): domain Eukaryota; kingdom Metazoa; phylum Chordata; class Actinopteri; order Pleuronectiformes; family Paralichthyidae; genus Pseudorhombus; species Pseudorhombus dupliciocellatus. The sequence goes on from JAFBJW010000069.1 coordinate 956,460, forward strand.
GGAGAGAGTTCCAGAGGGTGGGGGCTACAACACAGAAGGTTCTTTGTCATCAAATTCAAAGTTTGAAATGAGCCAAATTTCCAGGATGCAATTCTCAACCACTTAGCAAACTTGGCATTCCTGTATTTTAATTTATATTAAATTTTATTTATATGAAGGGGCTTCAGTGAATATATGTTGTGATTTGGTGCTTTGCTAATAAATTACTTGAACTGAACCTAATGTTTGCCTTCACTGCAATGACTACTGCTACTTGAATAAATTTCAATTTTCATTGGGAAAACCACACTGTGATTGTAATTCAATTAAATTCCCACCTGGACTCACAAACCATCTGAATTGAATCCACTTTCAGACCAACTGCTTTTCATACAAAGACTATCTCACCACATAACAGGCCCTATGTTGACGGGAGCAACGGCAGCAGAGGATACGATGAAAACACTGATAGTGCTGATGACATTGATGACTACCACGATATCCCCAAAGTGTTTTGATACAAGCTGATAGAAAAGAAAAAAACTTCCCCTCTCCAGCACAATACAGGGCCATTTGTCATCAAGCAACGACAGGTGTAATCATCCTTTTTGTTTGCCTGGCCCATCAGTCTTCCCCTTACCATGGATCAGGATCAATCTAGGCTCATTTATTTTAATCGTTTCTTATTTGCTAAATTGGCAAAGTCAAAGGAGGACGACAGAAACAAAGCAAATTTTCAGCATGAGCCCAAGAACAAGTTGAGACTGCATCATTATAGGAACTTTGCCATTTCTTTAGTTTTGTATCCTGTCTCCCAACATTAACTATTTTGCCATTTTGATTATCAATTAAATGATGTAGATAATGTTTTTGTTTCGTGTATTTTGTTATTTAACAACAAGGACAGTTTATCCTATTATGTTTGTGATGTTGCTGTGTTCGGCTGTTGCCTTGCCAACTATGTGGGGTCAGATCAGCAGGTCGATCAGTAACCCAGAGTCAAAACTTGGACTTGAGTGTGGTTTATATTTCTGTTTAGCTCACCCTATACTTACCAGCACAGGGGAGGGTGTGAAGCCCATTGCCAGTCGGTAGTAGTGGAGGGACAGAGAGTGAGAGAGAGAGAGAGAGAGAGAGAGAGAGAGAGCTGGGTCAAATTTGAGATCAAAGTTTCAACCTCTGATTACAGTGAAGAGTTGCTCAACAAATATTTGGGGCCCCCATGTATCTAAAATTAATGTGTAGACTGTTTTTAAACACATATATTGAAAAGGCATTTTCTTTACACTGCATATACTGTTGTGTGTTTGCATTAACTTATATAAATGCAGTTTATGTATGTATGTTTATGTCTAAATTAAAAATACATTAGATATATTTTTTTCATACAAATTGTTTCTATTATTATTATTTTTAGGCCTATATTGCTTCTCTGTTTATTTTCTGTAACGGTTTTGTAGCCTCGTCCATCCTATCTCCATGGCAACAACATCCAGTCGTGATGACGTCACTGCCGTGTTTTCCATTGTCCACATAACATGCTGCTAACAGGAGACCTGCCTCGTTCCTTATAGCAAAAACGAACCACAAAGTGAGTGCTGCTCTCCACGCTGCGATTTTACTCTCAGAGTCTGTACAATTCTGTGTGTTTAGCTTTGTCGTGTGCCGAACAATACCATTGTCAGCCTCGAACTGCTGCTAAGTAGCAGCTAGCCGGCTAAGCTAGACCAGCTATGCTATGTGGCGAGGAAGTGGCGTTGCTATAAAAGCTAACACTGATGCGTTACATATGCACGTTGTATGTAAATCATACGCTGCATTAGGATGGTTACAAACGTGTGCACAAGGGTCTCTCCACGGTTAACGTAACAACGCTGGAATAACAATGCTACGGTTACAGCTAATGCTAGCTGCTGGTAGCTAGCTTTGCTCGGTGGACGAGGTGAGGTAACGACGCTATTTGAGGGAGGGAGAAAAGTGTGGAGGGTGCAGCTTTTTGGGATGACGCAGTCTCGGTGGGTAACTGATGTTTGGGAGGATCATAATTTTGAAAACGGCACTATATGGTTTGTTATTGTGCAACGTATGAAGCTGCGGAGGCATAGCACTGTCCTCTGATTGCTAACGCTATGCTAACGCCAAATGCAGTGTTCACGTGAGGAGCGTTCATGAACCTCTTCAAACTTTCCTGCGGTGTGTTTATGAACCGGACCATAGCGGTTCATCCTAACGCTGGCATATAAACAAACATCGCTGGCGTGGCTGTCTGTACAGGAAAGAGAGGGATCAACATCCAGCACCAGGAGAACCAGGGGTCTCACTCAGTAGACTGATGCTCAACAGTAGAATTAAGAGCAGTCAGAACAACTTGACATTGATTAGAAAGATTAGAAAGACAATCATTGAGATGTTTAGTGTTGCTCAAGACAGGGCTATGGTAGTTGAAGTGAGGAGGATAAGGCTGCAGATTAACTTCATTTTAAAAGTACATGGACTACATCATGTAGGGAACGGACTATTGTGTTGTTTCTCACTTAGTTGGGCTAGCTCCACCTATATGTTATCCCTGTATGACAAGCCTACAATGCTGGGAGGATCGAATCTATACTATGCAATATACAGTGCTAAAATCAAAGTTTCACGCTTCTCATAATGAATAGCAGAAGTTGTTTCACTGCTTGGAAATAAGTTTATTCAGAAACCTCGTTTTCTACAATTCTTTCCCATTAGTGGATCGCAGTTTGAAACGCCGGCAGGTGAAGCCGCTTGCTGCCTCCCTTTTAGATGCGTTGGATTATGACAGCTCAGATGACAGCGACTTTGAAGTGGGAGATGCCTCAGGTAAGCATGGACTATGGAATATCCAACCGCCTACAGTATGTAATCCATAATCAACGGGAACACTGCGATGTATTGCTATTGTGAATAATTGTTCTAAAAAAAGTGGTTTCCACAGAGTCAGCATCGTGCAACCTCATATGACAAGTGAAGACATGAGGCTAATATTAGTTGTATACACAACTATCTTCACAGGGGCTTAGTGAGTAGACATCTGGAAAACTGCAGACCAGCAGTACAATGCAGACTGACCACTAGTTCCTTGGTTATTGGGGAATGGTAATTGGCATTTTTTCTGTAGAATATATGTGTGTTTGGATTAAAGTTGTCCCAGTGCATGATACTATGTAACTTTAATCCAAACACACACACACATGTTCTTCATGTGTTTATTTTTTTAAATGCTCTGCTTTATCACCAATGTCTTGAACATTCAGTGTCTACAAATGTAAGAAATGCGCTTACTGCCAATTCTGTGTCAGTTCAGCTCACCCTCACAGTAGCTGTCTCTCACTAAATTGTCATATGAGTTCACATTTTTATTGTTGTTTTATTGCATTTGTGCCTCATCTGTGATCTGAAAACAGCTCAGTCAGAGAAAGTGTGTGTGAGTGTGAGTGCTGTTCTTAGCTAAATCATAAAATCTCAGTGATTCATGCAGTATTCCTCCTGCCTGGCTGCTGACCACGCTGTCGTTCCAATGCTCAGTCATACTGGATGGCAGTAGGGGAGGTTGTGCCCGCATCTGGTGCAGAAGTTGTTTTGCTGACTAGGGAGGGTTAGAGAGGGTTACAGAGGCCAATAGACAGAAACTGCCCTGCCCGTCAGTGTCCAGGGTCATGCTTCCTTCCTTCTCATCACCGTTTTCTACTTTGTGGTGGGAGAATGTCAGTGAAAATGGTATAATGGTTTGCCTCTCAGCATTATATTTTTGGGGTTTTCCGACTGTCCCGTTCTTGTGAATTTGATGTCTCAAGAATGCTTTGAGGGAATGTCTTTGTATTTGTTCACAAACATTTGTGTGACATCTTAAGATCTGCTGCAAATATTAATTTGGACTCAAAGATGAATTGATTTGATTTGGGTGGTTTAAAGTTGAAGTCTGGAGACCATACATTGTTTTGAAACCAAAATATTTAAGGAATGCCTGAAGGAAAAATCAGGATATGAGACACATATTCTCACAGGATAGGATTTGGTGGTTAAGGTCATGGTCACTGTGATCTCACAAATCCATTGTTTGCCTTATGAATGCAATATCTGCAGACTACCTTAGAGGCATTCCTTCACATTTGCCAGAAAACATTCCATTGAACTTGGATTTCATTTTGACAAAGATCAAAGGTCACGGTGCCCCCCCCCCAGCCTGTGACACTATTCCTAGTGTTCCTAATGTGCTTTGATTAATCTGTTATGTGTTATGACAGGATCAGACGGCACAGGCAATGGCAGTGATGAAGAAGGATCTAAAGCGAGTGCTGCTGGTACGGAAAGTGACTCGGAGAATGCTGCCTCAGCAGATGATGGTATAGATGAGGAGGAGGCCAAAGACCTGGCTGCAGAAGACAACTTAACAGAAGATGAAGAGAAGACCAAACAGCAGCCTTCCTCAGACAGCCCAACCAAAGACACCCCTACTGTTACTCCGATTAAAGGCCGACGCAAGAGCAGGAAAGCGTCAGAGCCCGAGCCTGAGCCCGAACCTGAGCCCGCTCCAGCTGCTGATACCGCTGCCACTTCTGGCTCCAGCAGTGGGAACACTGATGAGAGTCAGACAGAGCCCAAGAAATGGAATTTCCGTAGGAACCGCCCTTTGCTGGACTTCACAACTATGGAAGAGCTAAACGAAATGGACGACTATGACAGTGAGGATGACAATGATTGGAGACCCACAGCAGGGAAGAAAAAAAGCAAAGCAGCTACCCCGAAAGGGGGCCCTGATGAAGAGGGCGGTGGCAGTGCAAGTGACGACGACGACGACGACGATGATGATGATGATGATAATGATGACGACGACGACGACGACGACGACGATGATGACAAAGAAGATGGTGATGACAACAACAACAACAACAGCAGCAGTGATACTGACAAAGAAGTGAAGAAGACCATGAAGAAGGTGAAGAGCACCAGCACCTTTGATGAAGAGCTTACCAATGACAGCATGTCCCAGGGAAAGGGCAATGAGGTAAAGCTGCACTGTTCATTGTTTTCACAGTGGGTCAAACTGACTGTGCAATATGGCGGGTGTCACTTGTGGAGACAAACACAGAGAAACACACCTTTATCTCGTTGTTTTGATTTTAATAGGCTCCAAGCTCCAGCTCATCAGCCTTATAGGATTATAAAGCTGCTTTCATCAACAAACTGTCCTCTACTTTCTGAGCAGCAGAGAAAGAAGGCAACACAATTAGCAACATATATTTTTGGATCTGTGGTCAGGAGAGTGAGATTTTAGGTTTTTTACATTGTGTCTTTCTTCTTGGATTCCCACAGGATGCCTTGCTGGACCGGTCCCAGACATGGAGCACTCAGCACATCCTCATCTGTTGTGTCTGTTTGGGAGACAACAGTGAAGATGCAGATGAGATCATTCAGTGTGACAACTGTGGGGTCACCGTGCACGAAGGTAAACCACAGTTTTAGTTCAATGCATCTTTTTGTTGACGTATACAGAGCATGCTTAAAACAATAAGGAACTGACAGGCCATAGTCAAGTCATAGTGAAAAGCAACTTGCAGTACATTAATGATTCATAGTTGATTTTTTCTATAATTTAAATTCATACAGACAGACAGTTTTCATACACTTATTCACTCAGTTGGTTGATATTTTTTTCCTCTGAGACATGCTTAATCTCCCTCAAGAGACACAGACAAAGTGGTTGGTCTGCAGTGGAGGCTTGAGGAGGCAATGGCAGCTCTTGTGGCCAGTTCTTATCTTTCTCTCTGAGGACATGAATGACTTTGCAAGGGCAGGCAAACTTGGAATTTTTTCTTTATTTCCTTGATTATTTAAAGCACACGCAGACATATAAGTTTGCCATTTACTGACCAAATCTACCCTCAGTCTGTCCAATTCATCTCAGTGTCTTAAATTCAGATTAAAAAAAATCTACACTTACTCAGATACATATAAATGGTTATGATTTAGTATATTCAGGTTTTGAGACTTGTCCCGCCAGCAGAGTGGAAAACCTGTAGTGCATTCAGCTGTCTTCTAGATTCTCAGTTACATTCATCAGCTGTGTAAGCGGATCCGAGATCTCAGATAGAAAAACAAAAACTGCCAAAAATGTTAACTTGTATTAAAACTTATTGCATTCTTCGCTGCTGACTCATACATGTATTCTTCTCAGGTCGGGAATTGTGTAGTTTTGCACTGTGATCTAAGGTGTTGCTAACAGTCATGAATTCAGGCTGATCCATGCATTTATTTTGAAGAGAGCTGAGCTGGAATTTTGCCACCCTGAGATCGAGCTATTTGATTGTGAAGAACTGCTGCTGAGGCAGGGTTGTTTCACCTTGGCAGTGGATGTGTGTTCTTTTTCTCCAGTAACAGCAATTGTTGATGTGGCTATGTTTTATAAGAAATTTTTATTAGTTTAACATTTCTGGTGCAGGAGCCCATAGCCTGTGGCCGGAATAAAATATGCTTGGGTAATCAGAGTAAAAAAGTGTATCTGCTGACATTTGGCATACTTGAGTTGTAGAAGTATGTTTTTTTCCAGATGATTTCAAATTTCCCATACCGATTCTATAAATAGTTTTTATGCAATTGTTTACATTGAATTGAATTTAATTTGATTTAAAACAGTTAGCTAAGAAGCATTCAACTGTTTATTTAAAAAGTTACTGGTTTATGACACTCAATGAATATAAAATTAATAGATCATGGTTTTGTCTGGTTTCATTGAGAATATGCTGCTTCACCATCAGGGCAGATGAGCATTATGAATCTGGTGCCCTTGTCTCGTACTGTACCATGCCTCGCTGACCAGTGCTCACTTTGCCTGTTAACAAAAAACATGACTATGATCTGAATATATTAGAATCTGAACAGAATTTAGTTTTACTTAATGTCACTAGATCCAATGTTATACGCACTCAGCCGGGACATCAGGTTTAATTGAGTGGAACGATCCGGATTCTTGATCCGACACTGTCGATTAATAGCTAAATAAATATGAGTGTTTTGTTTGTGTGAAGACCACCAGTGATATGCATGGCAGGCAGGCACCTTTAGGTCGATCAGACAGAGTTCCTTGTCTAGGTTTAAGATGAAGTCAAAGGAACAAGGTCTCTGAGGTAAGGTGTGAGGGATGGGCTGTTGGTATATGGAGTCAGTCTCAACCCTCGACTCCACTTCTTCACTTTGTTCTTGTGTTCACACCAGTTTCCTTACACAACTCCTTCTCAGAAGAGAAGAGAGGCTGACATGAAACGTCAGCACTCAGGACCTGGGTGAGAGATCAAAAGTTGGAGTGAGCAAAGCAAGCATCTGCATGGCGCACATGGAAATGTCCTGTTCTTACTGGCCTCTCTAACAATTATCAAATGCTTACCAGTACAGGCAGTATTACCAGTGCACAAGCTCATCACACAGACAAATTCAATTCAATACCTTTATTTAATGTCTTTAAGACCACATTCTTTGTATTTCAACTCCTGAATGTGCTGCTTTGTTGAAAGCAAGCAAGAAATTTCTTGTATTAAATCTCATTGCAGTTAAAAGTACTCGGTACCTGGTTTTAGTCGACTGTACCTTACCCCTTCTTTTTTCTGCCATGCTCGTCAATTCTGACAAGGATAATCTTTCCTTGAGGGATTATGAAGCTATCCTGTAGTCATCACTTTTTGTCAGCTTAGCTCATATTAGCCAGCAACCCGTGGCTTAGCGGGTCTGAGCTTTGTATCTCAGTTCAAAAGGAACATCGAAGATTTGTGCCATAGTTCAGCCCTAAGACGGTTAAGCCAGTATGGTGGTCATTCATAACCCCCAGTTCCACAGTTCAAAGTCCAATCAGTGAAGATGAAGCACCCAACTGTTGCCAAAGGTATTCCAGTCATACTTGTTCACTACATTTGACTCGATCGAGCTCTTGCCACACACAGGGAGCAGTTATACCCACATCTTGGGTAATTAGATTTTAAGTAGGTCTTCTGTTTTGAAGGTCAAGAAAGAATCCAGCTGTGACATAATTTGCCCTGTGGAGTAATCAGTGGCTTGATTGGTTTATCCCTTTGACTTGACCTTAAAGAACAGACCAGAAACCTGTTTAAATTGAAAATGCTCCCAGCACCCAAGAGGTAAAAATTAGAGATTCACCATGACACACAGCAAGAGGTCTCTCAATCAGAAAAGGACATGCACCCCCAGACAAAGTTAGAGTGAAATAAATAAATTTGTCTGCCCCAGTGTTTGCTTTTGATTGGCTGCCCAACTCCCCAGTGTGGCACATAGTGACAAGCGTGCACAACACTGAGCTTTTGATTTGTGAGTCTTTCCCATTTCTTTAAAAGCCCGAAGGCTGGATGACTGAATTAGGAGTTAGAATGTTATCTCCCCTATGGAGGCAGAGTACAGATTGCTGCCCTCATTGGTAGGGAAGAGCACGTTTGTCTGGTGTAATAGCTGCCATAGAAACCACATCAACCTTGTAATTGTTTAGGCAACCTCAAAAATTAAGAGGACAACATTAAAATGCTTTCACTTTTCTTCTGGCTTGTCTCAGGCTGTATATGTTTTTATTAAATGTTATTTTTGTGCTGCTGCAGTGTCACAGGAGATTGACAGCTCTGGGCCAAGAAAGCTGTTTGTTGTTTTTCCAGTTGAGAGAGACATACGTGTGCATCTCATAGAATTAGAACTGGAAACAGGGAACCTATAGTTTCTTAAACATTAACAATTTTAGAGCTTAAAGTCCAATTTAAAATGTCCCCTTGCAGTTGGTTATGAAATGTGTTATTTCTTGTTATGTGTATTTAATTTTGAAATGAAATGAGTGGTAGTGACAGAATGTGATGTTCACGTTCCTGCTCTATATGAGAGGCAGTCAGATGGAAAATAGGATGACTGATGTTGCCTTTAATGAACAGTGTAATTGACATTGCCATACCGGTCAACCCTCTCTGTGTTTCCAGGGTGTTATGGTGTTGACGGCGAAAGCGACTCCATCATGAGCTCAGCGTCTGAGAATTCAACCGAGCCTTGGTTCTGTGATGCCTGTAAAAACGGAGTGACTCCAAGCTGTGAGCTGTGCCCCAACCAGGATGGCATCTTCAAAGAAACAGATGCTGGGAGGTAGGCTACAGCAACACACTGACCCAGTGGTCAGATGCCAATTATGAGGCCAACTAGTGGAACACGTAGACGAATATCACCTACTGACCTTCACTGGTCAAAATGCTGCAGGCAGCTAAAGGCTATCTAAATTGTATATATATATATATATATATATATATATATATATATATATTCAGTGCATGGGAGAAAAGGAAGTTAGAGAGAGAAAGAATTGGTAGAGGAATGAGAGAAGGGGATGGAGGGAAGAGAGGAGATAGAGGAAGAAAAGGAGTGAGAGAAAAGAGTGTGTTATGTGAAGCGTGGAGACTTCAGCCACGTTATCGCTGATAGTGCTCCTCAGCCAGGCTGCACCCGAATTTACTACTTCACTAGAGCATGAAAAACACAGCAAATTAAACTGTGAAGCGGTTGCTTGCCAGAGATGGATATCTTTATATTGGACTTCGGATTCTCTTCCCTAAAGTCCGCATTTGAAATTGTGTCACAGCAAACTGTAGTCAAGAGTCTGGGGCTACATAAATCTATGAATCCATTTCTTTTTGAAGTGTCTGGGCAAGTCACTGCAGCCAATTTTATGATATTAAGTTTCTTTTGTTTGCAGTAATCCCTACATTTAATGCAGAAGTACCCATCATCATAGATTCTGATCAATTTGAACTACATTCTTTGAAATCAGCGTGAGAATTTGATTCACTTCGACTTCCACCTCCTGTGTGTTTATTTCTTTCTTTGTTCTTAGCACTAGAAGTAGTCCTTACTTACTGTGTTGTTCAGTGGAAAATGACTGAAAAGATATGAAAATAAAATAATTATCGATGCAAAGTAAAAGAAAACGATCAATTCAAATAAATACGACACAACAGAGAAATCGTCAGTTCAATATTATTTTACTGATATGCTGTATTTTGTACTGCTTCTCTTGACCAAACTTTTTTTATCAGTCAATTTGATTTTCTTTATCTCCGTTTTCAGATGGGTGCATGTTGTCTGTGCACTTTATGTTCCTGGAGTAGCATTTGGAGACATTGATAAACTACGACCAGTGACGCTCACAGAAATGAATTATTCAAAATACGGGGCCAAGGCAAGTACTCTTTTTACATACTGATGTAGCTTATTGACGCATAGCTTTAGTTAAGTTTTACTGACACCTTTAACATGCTGCAGGATCCAGTTTCAGATGTCCTTTTCGGTTACTTTATCCTGACTTTTATATCCTAATGCACTCACCAAGCAATTCAATGGGAACACAACTCTAATATTAGGCAGGGCCTCCCTTTACTCTCAGCTGCACTTGCTGCCAATCATCTGCTCTACCACATCCTAAACTGTTCATGAAACCAGTTTGAGTCTTTTGCTTTGTGACAGGGAACATTAGGCTTCTGGAAATAGCCATTAGAAGATAGTAAACTGTGACCACAAAGGAACGAACATGATCAAAACCGAGCTAGACTGTGACATTCAAACGTTAAAGAATGGTATTAAAGGGACCCCAAAAGGCTGCAGGAAAGGTTTAGTCTTCCCCACAAAATGTGCATCAAGACAATGGGCCAAAAAAGCTGTTGAAATCAGCCATATCTTTTGATGACTTGTCTCATCTCGAGTCTTTCCAAAGCAGTGTGCTTACCTCTCCTGTTCTTTTTGCTGCTATACACGGCAATGGTTCTGAAAGTGTTTAGACATTTTCGGTGTCAATAAAAAAAAAGACTTGATTTGTAGCTTCTAGGCAGAGCTGACATGTTTCATATCACCCACCCTAATTTCATACATGTGACTGCTGATACGGAATGATTTTTTTTGGAGAATGCTTTAACTCAAAAAGCATTTCATGTGACAATTGGAGACAAATGTTAAACTCTTCCTTGTTGTCGTTGTCTCTCTCTCTGCGTCATGTAGGAATGCAGTTTCTGCGAAGATGCCCGTTTTGCCAGGACTGGTGTGTGCATCAGCTGTGATGCAGGGATGTGTCGGTCCTACTTCCATGTGACCTGTGCACAGAGGGAGGGGCTCCTGTCTGAGGCTGCAGCAGAGGAGGTAACTTGGATATTCAAGACACAATAGCATATCACTGAACTTTCTGAGGTGTTTAAGAGTCTCAATGTTGACCGCCTGTCTGAATGACACAAATATCTTAACATACCCAGACGTCATCTTTGTTAGATGTACACTTAGTATGAGAAATCACAAAATTTAACCCTACATGAATACCTTGGATGTAAAACTACTGTGTAGTTAAAGCTGTCCTGTTTTCTTAATTAGTCAGTTTTATTACACTCTTATATATATTACCCCTGTTTCCTCAGGATATTGCAGACCCTTTTTTTGCGTACTGCAAGCAACATGCAGACCGCTTTGACAGGAAGTGGAAAAGGAAGAATTATCTGGCCCTGCAGTCCTACTGTAAGGTCTCTCTGCAGGAGAGAGAGAGACAGCTTACTCCTGAAGCTCAGGTAGGTTCATTCATTCCTATCAGCTGCAACAGCCAAAGCCCACAACAAGTTTTCAAATGTGCATGTGTGTTTGTGCCTCAAGCCATTTGCCCAAAGCTTGGCCATTTTGCTTCTGGGGAAGCATTCAGTCGAGGAGTGGAGATTAGACCCAGGTTTGGGTTGGCAATTTATGTTTCATCGTAAGTCCAAGTTGAATTTATGGAAAATTGTAACATTCAAATGGTATAATGATTGTGAGGGGTGGGCCTTACTATTTCATCACAATCAGTATATAATAACAGGGCAATAGTCGTTGCTGAACAAACCAGGCCAATTTAATCATGATTATGGTTAAATATTGTTAAGAATTGCGTGTCTCACCTGCAGGCCCGAATCACCACCCGCCTGCAGCAGTACAGGGCAAAAGCAGAGTTGTCCAGGAACACTCGGCCTCAGGCATGGGTGCCCCGGGAAAAACTGCCACGCCCTCTCACTTCTAGTGCCTCGGCCATCAGGAAGCTGATGAGGAAGGCAGAGCTGATGGGGATCAGCACCGACATCTTCCCAGTGGACACGTCTGACACCAGCGCCAGTATGGACGGACGCAGGAAACACAAGCAGCCGGCCCTCACAGCAGACTTTGTCAATTACTACCTTGGTAAGAAGAGTTTCTTTGGCAGTTGCTCTTGCATGACGTGGGTAGAGATGTCACCATATTAGTGCTTTCAGACATGCACTGAACTCAGCAGTTTCTTCGTATTTTCTCCAGAGGAGGGGTAGGTGTGAACGCAAATGTCGAAATGAGACGGTCTGCAGTCTCTGCTACCTGCTATAAATCCAGGAAATCCAGTGTGATAATCTCATGATCTCGGCAGCAGAGTTTATAAGGCACTTCCTGCTTCTGCCTGCTGCTGCCCCCACCTGCCATGCTTCTGACCGGAATAATAGGGAGGACTTTTTGCTGTTGTGAACATGTCTGTGCAGAGAACCTCCCTCTGTGTTGATAAGTGATACAAATATCTCTAGCTAAATAATGAGTCGGCATACTCTGGTGTTAACGTGCTGTAAACAAAATCATGGGATTCCAACAGTGATTTAAATGATATGCCCCCTAAAGACACCTCTTTTTGCTTTAATGTCCCAGAGATCTTCCTTTTAATTTGAACACAGCAGACACAGACAATCCCTGCCTTGTTCATAAAAAAGGAAAGGCAGACCCTATTATCCGGATATTGTCTCGCGTTCATGTCTGGAAACAGCTATAAAACTTTCACTTCCATTCAAACACATTATCAATTTTCATGTTAAAATGTTATTGAGAATGCTTTGTGAACACATTTTCACCCCCAAAAGTGATTATGTTGTCGAATGTGAAACAGACGCCATGACAGTAACCTTGAGAGCATACTCTATTAGCCTGCAGCATGGTGCCTATCTGCCATCAGTACACTCTCTCATGTGCTTTTTCTCGGATATAGATTGCGATCTTGCTATTGATTTTTGTCCCATTGATATTCAGAGCGGAACATGCGAATGATCCAGATCCAGGACAACATCTCCGAACAGAAGAACTTAAAAGACAAGCTGGAGAGCGAGCAAGAAAAACTGCATGTGGAGTACAACAAGGTGAGCAGCAGAATCCATCCTCGCTTGGTGCATTGTTCAAATGTTTGAAAAGAAAAAAAAAAAAAAAAAAGTGAATTTTGATCAGCATTGTTTGGATTAATTTGGTGCTGATATTGTTATTTCAGTAGATAATTAAACAGATAGCTACATTTATACCAAGAGTTATCACCTGAGAGGACACCTGTGTCATTATTAATCATTATTAGTTATTATTACATTATGCTAAAGCCACCGGTGTCACACAATAATTAAAATGAAGATGAAGTGACATATTGATGAATTGTAATTGTAGTAATGACAGCTGTAGGGATAGCGGTAATGTCATTAATGGTAAAATATGCAAGTAGGTATATTGTATATCTAAGCAATCTGGTTGTGATCATAATCCATGATAAGATACCACCAAAAACCACCATCTTGATCCAGGATCCTGAGTCAGCGATACATAACAACTCCGGGGAGAAGTCAAGTCAATCACAATTTTAGATCAGGCATTAATGCGATGAAGAGGGAGAGGCTGTTTCATATGTCCCCTGACAATTTAGACCAATGGCAGCATAACTGAGAGCAGGACCAAGACAGACCTGAACCAGCTCTAACTGTAAGCTTACTCACTGTAAGCCTACTCACTAAACAAGCCTGCAGTGCTATATTAGTGTTCATTTGAAAGATTTTGGGTGAAAATGAAAATACAAAACTAAATCAATGTGTTGTTTGGTGAGTCGTGTTAATGGACAATGTTGTACTCTGTCTTAAAAACTGCTTCTACATATTATTATGGCCTCACTCGTCTACGTGATAAAACTCTTGTAAATCCTGGGCCCGTCTCTCCTCAAACATGACCTCTGTGAGGAGGCTGCCGCTCCATCTGTCAACATGAGAAAGGAATACGACAGCAGAGTAAAAGTCACAGGAGTTAATGTGGCGTTCAGTCTTCTGCCGTGCGTGTTAAGAGTTATTAATGGAGTATGTGTTGCTAATTGCACTGCTTGAGTTGCTTTTACATGGCTCTGGCCTTGGAGAAAATGGCAGTGATGGAATCGGATTACAAGTCTTGCTATAACTGATATATAGTCACGGTGCCTAGTACAAGGTTTACTGTTGACACAACGCCCAACTCCTGCACATCATATGTAATGTTGACATTAAACAGTTGACTGACTGCAGTGTTGGCCCAAAGGTTCTCCTGCTCAACTGTATAATATTTATATGCAGTTTTATAGTCACTTAGTTTATACCCGGCTGTGACCCTCCCCATTACTGCTGTACCCCTGTGACACTCAGCCAATTAAATCAAAGCCAGGGGGCAGTATATTTATTAATCTTACACAAATCCAGGAGGGTTTATATTTATGTTTCTCCTCTGCCTGGATGGTTGACTATGCTAGATCTATTGCGGTCTAAAATCTGTTTGAGGAGGAACAGTATATAATGTGTTGGTTTTACAGTATCTGATAGTGTTTGTTTGTTCTCCTTAAAATGGGCTGAAACGTTGGTGTCCTTGTCTCATGTTCTCTCCTTTCTCCCACTGCAGCTCTGTGAGTCTCTGGAGGAGCTGCTGAATGTGAATGGTGAGCTGCGGGGTGAAGGCCAGGCCATGTGGACTCTGCTGGGAGACATCCTTGGTCAGGTACTGCCACAGTCTCTGCCTCTCCACTTACCATATCCCCTTCTCCTTTCACCTTTAATAGCTCAACATCACACACGCACTGTTGGCAGATTTCCTCCTTTGCAGGTTACTAGTAGCAACTAACATTGTCAACCGTAGTGTGATGCTGAGGTTTATAATGTACACAGGCAGGCTGTGGAGTCCTGCATAGATCCAACCATTTACCTGAACTTATTTCAAAATCAAATATAAACCAGGCCAACTGATATAAGTCCTAGGACCTGGTCCGTAAATTTATGTTAATCAAACTTAATATGGCTAAAGTGAATGCAGTCAAGTTATCTGCACTGTTGTATTAAGTTCTCTCCCATTTATTGTTATTTTAAGGGTTCAAGGGTTATATCCTATAGACTACTTCACCTTATCTTTCGTTATCAGGAAGCGTAAGTTATGCTGGAACCCCAATAATTCTTTACATCCCTTGTTTGTGCCATTTAAGATCTAATTGAATCTCATCTTTAATCGTCTTTAAATCCTCCGACACAAAGAACACAGATTTTCAGTCAGTCAGCTGCAGTCTCATCTCTTTCAGTTTCCTGATCTTGTTCTGATGATATTTTTCCCTCTGTCTACATTTGGTTCATTTAAACCGGCTTCTGTACCTGTGATGTAGTATTTACATATTTCATTTTAAGTAGGACTCCCCTGGTGCTCATAGAAAATCATTTTATTTTTTGCTAAATCACAGACCTGTCATTTTCCATGAACTCACAGCTGACTGTGAAGGTACACTTCTTGTTCCTATGGCAACCAATTACCAAGAAGTGCCACAAAGGTTTAACGGCTATTTAATTTCTGAGAACTACAGAAATAGACTGAGGGTTAGAGTGGTTGATGGTGCTGCAACATTTTATTTTTATTGTTTTCACTTCTTTGGACTATTTCCCGGTCTTTTAATTTTTATGTCATCACTTATTGTTGATTTAGCAAGGATTCAAAGGTCATTTGTAAATGTAGTTTCTTTTTAGGTTTAGTGGAGAACTTTACCCAGAGGATATGCTGTTTGAGTAAATGGACACTTCTTTGTGGACACTTTCATTGTTCTTTTGTAGAGTTTAATGTGACTGCTCCCAGTCTGATCTACAAGGAGAGAGCTGCTCTTTCACTGCAGTCCTAAGCAGCATTGATCATTAAACATGCAGGGCAGTATGACAAGTGCCAGGGAGTCAGGGAGAGGTGAGGAGAAGATGAGCTGCTCAGCTTTGGAGTGTATGGACTTTGAATTTATTGTAGTTTTCTGTCAGCTGTCCAAGCAGAGGAGAGAGGAGAGGGCAACTGGGTAATTTCAGACAACATTCTCTTTTATAAGATTATAATTATAATTACTTTTTTGTATTCCACTTGTCAACACAAGTAACAAAGTCCTTTACAACCGACAAAATGAAATTCATGAACAATTACAGCAATTTAATAATAATTTTAATAAAGAGAAGAAATAATATAAATCAGACTTTCAATATTTTTTATTTTATTTATAGAGACGTGTCTTAAGAATAAAGGTAAAGAATAAAGGTAAAACCCTATCCTGCTAGTCTAATCTCTTTTTTTAAGTCTGAGATATAAGGAGGGGGCAGCCAATGTCTGGTATTAAAAGGAATGAAAAGAGTTTCAAAATAAGGGCTATCATGTCAGTCCAGAATGTTTTCTGTATTGTATATGGCAAGGAAACTTTATTATGTTTAGCAGCTAAATCTCCAAAAAGCCTTGTTAAAAGTATAATCGTTTAGAGCCTGATGAGCCTTGTAGATAAATGGTAAGATGATGTTAATATCATGGCGAGGCAGCAAAATGGACAGGAACGAGAAAGGGACTGGCAGTGAATCTGCAATGACCACCATAAATCACCTAATTATGAACACGCATGGTTTAAGTAGCAACATCAGTCACAGCAGGGCCTGCTTTTGTGCCATTTATCTGCCACATTTTCATCTTCTATTTGTCATCCTGCCTGTGCATTTGCAGAAATTATTGATGTCCCCAACTGGGACTCTCATCCCTCTTCCTGTACACAGTCAGTCTTTTTGTTCCTTATGCTCCTAGAAGTTTTGCACTCATGGCAACTTCACACAAAAAAAGAAAATCATAAAAAGCACTCATCATCCTTTTTCATCCACGTGGATACAACGCTTTGATGCTCAATAGAAGAAAGATGCTTAATAGACCTTGGTGACACTGCTGTCTTTTACTTGGAAGCGGGAACAGGAAGTGTTTCAAATATTTATATTAGTGGCATATTTGAAAGCCAGACATTAAAATTGTGTTGAAAGTTGTTTTTGTGTGGTCTATTTACTCTGTTTGAACTGTGTGAAGCGTGCAGAAAATTAGGCAAGACTCCGAAACTTTAGAATAGCGTGTGTCTCAAACAGGCAGTGTGGCCCCTGTAGGGTGTCAGCCTGGTCAATGTAGAGCAAGACGTCATACTCTGTAAAAATGAAGGTTTCTTCAAGTGTTTCTGAGTATTACTCTGTGCCACTTTATATTTATGATTTTACTCTTAACATGATAAATATTCTGTCAGCTGCAGAATGTGCCCAGTTTGCTCCTGCAGTGTTATGTGTTGCTGTTTTCCCTGAGACACTTGGCAGAGTGGCAGGAGGCCGCACAGCTTGAGGCTTGTCTGTGCACCTGACTGTTTCCACTCACTGTTTGCTGCCTAAAATGTACCTTTAAACTTCTTCATCTGTCTGATAAAGGATGTTAACAACGTTGAAGCTGCCCCGTATCAGCAGCAGAGACACTTTCTTGTGCTTGGATGCAGGCAGACTTGCAGTCCTGGTTTGGGAGATAACCCCAGCAGCCCCTTGTGCTTTGGTCACTGTGTCCCCCCCAACTATCAGGCCTCCCTGCGGGGACGCTCCCTCTGTGCTACAGGCGGAGTGTACATTCTCAGATTAGAGCTTCCTCGGGGGGAAACTTTGTCTGTTTAGTGTCAGACTTGGTCCCTATGAGATAAGTTTTCTAATTAACCCGTGTGGCAGCAATGCACCTGAGATGCAGTGAGAATAAACAGACTATCTGCTGCTGATTTTCACCTGCCACGTACAGCAGGTTTCCCTTTTGACCCTCCACGCAACTCTGCTGTAAGGGAACTTTACAGACTCTTTATCTGGACTGTCCAAACTCTCTGGAAATAGTCAATTAGCGTCACATGATTCATAGTTGCATCTTTGTAAAAAACAGTGTCCACTATATGGAGAATTATAATTATCACAAGGTATCAGGACTGCCTTTAAAATGGTTAATTCACTGTACATGAGGAGTGATATATTTTCTGAAGGGTAATAAAAGCAAACTGGATACACCAGTGAAGGTTGGTCATAAGCTACAGCATACTGGGAAAAATCTCTTTTTACATTTGCAAGTTTTCACATGTAGACTGATGAGAGAAAATCGCAATTTCACGTCATTTATTCCTGATTGCCGTTCACATCTGTTGCATGGAAATATTAATAGAACTGTGTATTTGTCTAATTTATTAGAAACTAAACACTCCAGCTGTTCTGAAAGCCCCGAAAGAGAGGAAGCCCAGCAAGAAGGAGGGAGGGACCCCCGGGAAGTCTTCTAGCCTGCCAGCAATCCTCTACAGGTGAACACACAGCATTGTTTGGGAGTCAACCACCACACCATTCCAAGAATGTCATATTCTGATGTCTCTTTACTCAGGGACAACTTGATTGAAATGTATAAGTGAACTTTTTTAGACTGCTCTTGGTGTGCCAGTTTTAAATTACATCTTATGACTATATAGATAATATACATTCTACGATTTCATGATGGGTCTTACCTTTAGGTTTCCACAATACTGATCAATATTGTCAATAAGCACCAACTGGCCTGTTGTTCTCCTGCAGCTGTGGCATCTGTAAGAAGAACCAGGACCAACATCTGCTGGTGTTGTGTGACACCTGTAAGCTCTACTACCACCTGGGCTGCCTGGAGCCACCACTAACACGCATGCCCAAGAAGACCAAGAACAGCTACTGGTGAGACACTGAAATACACAGGAGATAATATGGTGTTTGCATTATATCAGCATAAAATTCTTCATTGTGCATTTTGTAGGGTAAATTGTTATTAGCTGAGAAGTTTCAACATGTTAAAGTGTTCTTAGCTCTACAGACAAGAAAACCACTGCAGGCTTAAGGTGACAACGTGAGAAACCAGAATGCTCGAGGAAGCCATTTGTGAAGGTTAAGATTCCTCCGAAGCAACATTTGCATATTAATGTGGTGCTCCGGGAGGCAGAGGATGTCATGATTCAACATGAACACAAAATGACGTGGAGAATATCAGAGGAACAGGGCAGGTAGAGGCAGAGCCACTGGATGTAAGATGTTTGTTTTTTTTTTTAATAAATGCTGTAACACAACATACAAATTAAAGGAAAAAAGTGAAGATAACTTCAAATCTAGGGCTAGAGCCAAAGAGGACACATACCTGGAGTTTCACTGCAGCCTCCTTCAGCTCTTGAATTACAAATTATCAGTTCCAGTTCTATTCATCAATTTTCACTTACAGCTGCCGTGCACTTGCACATGAGTGTGAACAGTGTTTGATTCTCGTTCTCATTCTCTTCCACATGTAAGCAGTAATACGTCATGACGTTAGAGTTTGTCTATTCATATTAATCCTGAAATTTGAGGCCAGGCAGAAGAAGGATCATCGAGTGATGGATGTTGAGATGAGAGCGATGTCAGAGGCCCTACTCTCGATTACAGTTCCTTATCTAGAGAGGAGATTTGGTGATGGAGGAGGAAGAGGCATTTCCTCTTGCTCTTGTAAATTGATGTCAGGATGTGTTTGTGTAGCATACTGTTTTGTGCAAATTTCAAGCCACTTGCAGTGAAAAGAAAATGAGCACAACGCTTTTTATTTATTACAAAAAATTAGAAATAATGAGTGTGTGGATGCCAGAATAATAACTAATAATAGAATTGAGACTGTGCTATTATGTCACACAAACAAGTGTATTCTGACTTGACGCAGTATATATCAGTATTATCTGGTTGTGGTGTTGTGTATGGGCAAGGACCTCCGATAAGGTTAGTTTATAGTTTCCAAAAGGTGAAACAAATCCAGGAGCTCAGGATGTTTATCTCCAATTCTCTTCACCTTGTGGATGAAATGTGATGGGATTTGTGATCCATCGCTGGCACTAAATCACAATGACGACTCCCATCTCTCCAGATATACTACAGTTTCCGAAAAGGTTTCAGAATTTGACCTTAGAACTTAAACTAGAACTTTAAGTTGAAGTACCTGTAAAATGCGATGCACTCAAACTCTCCTGCAATAAATCCTATCTGGATGAAGTTTACAAAATGGTTACGGATTCTGATTTCACTTCACTATTATTTTAAGGGGCTGCGATTTTTACACCTGTATGTACTGTATGTGTACTCTCTCTCTTTCATTGATTTACAGGTCTAAACAGTTAATCCAATTTTAGTTCCTACCAAATCATAATTCTTCACTGACAGCAACATCACTGTTCCACCTCCTCATCAGTTTCTCATCAAGAAGAGAAATCCCTGGTCCTACCTGTCACTGCTGCTGCTCCTCATTCTTAGTATTTTCTGTAACACAGCAACCGTCTGTAGGGTGGGCAGAAAGATGATAGGGGGCCTAAGGGGATAGTTCACCCAAAAGTGAACATGGGTTATCTACTCACTACAATGCTGATGGGTAACATTGTTAACCCCTGGACTGCAAGAGTTTTTTGGCCTCAAACAATTCACCCACCCCTCTGTCGGCATAGTGGTGAGGAGATAATGAGATCATTTTCATTTTCGGGTGAACAATCCTTATAAGTACTTGTCTGGAAGAAGATTGTTTTCATTTTAATTACCCCTGGTTTACTGAAGTGATTCCCTAAAATAATCTTGACTGTGGCAGCCTGCCATATTCTAATGTGTCCCACCAGAGTCTCATAATGAACCAAAACATTTATACACTTCTCGTTATATGAAAGTTGATAATAATAACAGTGCGTGGAGCAAGTGTAGGAAGTATGCAGTGCTATTTGCTGTTATGCTACTGCATGCTCACACTACCATATACTTGTGCTATGGTCCATAACATTTTTAACATCCGAGCAGAGAGTCAGATCTCATAGTTTCAGCTGCAGTTGGGACATGAATTGCTGTCCTTTCTTTCACACGAGAGCTCATATTTCACTCTTTAGTCTGTGTACCTGTCAGTCTCATTTAGTTTTGTGTGAGGGTGACCTTCAAGTGCATACATGTGCCTCCCCATTACGCTCATAGATTGAATACTTTCTGTGAGAAATGCTGGGCTGACATCACAGGGCCATGTTTCTTTATTATGTGCTCTGGGTCTATATCAACCAAGTTATCTGTTTAGTGTACATGATCACTATTCATTTCCCAGGGGAAAAAATAAGACTGAAAACAAAATTTTGATACCATTCCACTGTCTGTGTTGTTAACTGAGCTTAGCACAGAGACTGGAAGCTTAGGGGATGTGTTGCATACATCCCCAAATACATGCAATGAATATAGATCTATAACATTATCAGAGGAAAGTATTGTTAAGTATTTACAATAACATTTGAAGACACTGTCCGATCTTTTCCTTCTCCTCAGGCAATGCTCTGAGTGTGACCAGGCCAGCAGTGATGAGGCCGATATTGCCATGGAGACGCTACCTGATGGCACCAAGAGGTCCAGGAGACAGATCAAAGGACCAATCAAATTCATCCCACAGGAGATGTCGCCAGAGCCCAAGAAACAACAAGTGAGAAGGCCCTGAGTCTATCCACACAGTAGAAATGTTAAATGTGATCAGCAGAAACACATCTCTGAAAGGAAACCTGTTGTTTCAAACTTAAAAGGTAAGGATGCAATTTGGCATCCTCTAGTCTAATCAGAGTCTTACTGATGACCCTGTTTTCTAACACATCGATTTTTATTGATTTCAAATAATTAACTTGAGTTCTCATTAGTCTCCGTCTTTTCTTAAGGTTATCACAAAGATACACAAGGTGGTAGTTGTTCCCCACAGCTCAAAATCAACATTTGGAAGCTTTTGTTGCAGGAGGCAGTGTTGCGGCATACAAAATACAGTAGATGAACAAAAACTCTCACACTACCCACTAAAAATCTACTAAACCCAGGCACACAAAAATTTTGATGCGGGCATCTCCGAATTACATAAATAGTAAGCAGGGTTGCCTTTATTTCATCAGTGCATCTTCAAGATTGAGCAAAACCAGAAAATCTGACTCAATATAAAACAATATGTTACTTCTGTTCCCCTGCAAAAAGAGTCAGTGAAACATAGTCATGTGATTTTGAAAGTCATCCAGACTACGACTATGTCCGTGTGGCTATAAATCCTCCGGTAGTTTCCCTGTGACTCTTCCTATTGTCCATAAAAGAGCGACAGCATGAGGACTGAGTCGGCTGGTGGTGTAATGTTTGGTGTCAGCTGTGAGAGGGAACAGAACCCTCTCTCCACCCCTCACTGGCTCTCACTTATCTCTACCGACCATGCTCTGATCTTGTGATACTGAGCTGCCTCCTCGCTCCCTCAAGAAAAACCCTCCAGATTGATATCCGACAGCCTGCTGGTGAGGAGGGGGTTGGGGTTGTCTGTCACTTCTCCTTTGTTTTTCCACTGTCAGTGTGTGACCCGGTGCTACTCACCTGGGATTTGAGGGAACTTCTTCTCTTGTAGCTGAATGCTCACAGTGGCGTGAGAGCCGCTGAATCTGCTCCAGTCTCTTGTTACAAATAGAGAAATTAACTAAGAGAAGGAGGAGTGTCCCAGACATTTCTCCACGCGCTCTATCTGTGTTCAAGGGGAATATTGTGTAGTGTTGGAGCACAGTGGCAGTCTGGGTTAATTTGTTTTTCTGTTCAGGTTTAGAAACCTGCGTCCAGACATGTGCTGAGCTCTGCTGGAGCTCGCAGGGATTAGGCAGCTTCTTTTTTTCTTTTTTTTTCTTATGGAGCCATCGCCACTCGGGCGAGGCACTTCAGTGCAGCATTTATCTTCAAATGCAAGGCGTGCAATGGCAGCCGCTAAAAGGGCCTTGCTTTGCATGTTTAATGCTTTTACCAGGGCACCCAAGCGCTGGCACTTCTCGAAAGCCATGTTTCAATTTATCAAGACTGGCTAATCGACCTCCTGCTGGCCTCCAAGGCTGTTGTGTGTGTGTGCATGTGTGTGAACTCTGTGGTTAAAAAGGCTAATATGGCCCCTCTGCTACCGTAACAAGTCTGACTGTTACTCATTGCCTGCAGTGAGTACTGCCTACTCGAGTAAAACCTGCAAAGTCAACCTGTGAGCTGGATTTTATTTTGCATGTTGTGTGCGCAGTGCGTACTGTTGCAGTTGTAAAATTAATGCGCCATGAGACTGTCGGATTTTACACCACCCCGCTGAACGTTGCCAGACTGAGCGTCATTCATTCACACAGTTCATTAACGCACATTTGTTCTTCAGTGCGGGAGATGTAAATGAAACATGACCTGTGCTTTGGGAACTTTATCATGGATTAGTTTTTAATCCTGACTGTTTCTCTCTGTCAGTAGGTTTTAGTACAACTCACTCATGCTCCCCATGCTTAAATCCATCAGGGCACTGGTAAAATGAACGCTGTTAAGCGATAATTCTGAACATGAAAGAAGTCAAACCATCACAGTATGTCCACAGAAAACAATCAGTTATTGGCTGGAATAATACACACGCATTGTGTTTAGCATTTCACCTCTGAGATGTGTCTTTCAAATAAACACACATTGATACAGACAGTTAGCTCTCACATTCTTCCCACATTCTTTTATGTGAATTCAGGATACTGTGTGTGTGTATATATATATATATATATATATATATATATATATATATATATATGTGTGTGTGTGTGTATATATATATATATATGTGTGTGTGTGTGTGTGTGTGTGTGTGTGTGTGTGTGTGTGTATATATATATATATATGTGTGTTAGGGATAAAGATCTAAGTTAGGGTGGATATGAAATGCTCCTGCTAATGGGACCTGATTTGCTGCAGCAGCCCACCACAGTGCTTACATCAAAACCTCCCATATGAACATATGCCATTAATCATTTAGAAATTAGGAGAATTAAGTTAATATATCTAGTTACTACCGCTTCCTATGCTCTGTTAATTTCTCTAATCCTGTGTGAAATGATTCATGCTTGTTAAAGATGCACTGATGTACTTAATTAAAAGATTGATTTTGCCTGGTCCTCATAAACTGCCTGCAGTTTTAATTTCCTCACCTGAGCAGAGCCTGAGATTAGCTGTGCAGTGCGGCTGAGCATCGTTCAGCTGAGCCAGCTCTCACTGGCCTTATAGATTACCTTCACAGACGCCACTTAAAAGCAGAATTTATGAAATAATGTCGTGCCTTTTGTCTGGTGCTGCTTTTGCACAAGACGCGGTGAAGGTCTGCGGCTGCCAACTGGCAGCATTCTTGCAGTTAGCATTCTTAATGATAAGTGCTCCATCTGGTGAGCGGTGGCAAGCCAAAGGCAACAGATGGAATTGTTTTCACAATCTGTTTAAATATGTTGTCGATTTTTCCAACCCTTTTAAACCCTCCTTAGCAGCTCCCACACTTGCTTGTTTGCTCGCTGAAAGGTGTTGACAAAGGTTTGATTTTGATTTCCTTTCATGCTCCGTTCTCTGTTCCTCAGACCTGTGCAGTGGATGGTGGCATCGCTAGATGTTCATCCAGCACTGTGTAGCTTACATGGAAATAATGAAGTCACACTCTGTGCCACAGTGTGAATGGCATTGTCAGTGATTTGCAGTTAATGCTGCTGAGCCTGGCTGCTTTCATGTGTTCAAATCAAGAGATTAGTGGTTATAACCCCGTGGGGCGCTGAATCGATCAGCTCCTCACAATCTAAGCCACCACATCTTCACAAATGTATAAGAGTTCATCACAGAAGTACTTGTTTAACCCCTGAGCTGTGTCTGCAGAGCTTCATCTCTACTCATAAATCATGTACAATGTGAAGTTGCCTGAGAAACAAAATCTTGGGCCAAAACGTTCACAAAGAACTTGCAAAGCTTATCACTGTGAGTGCATTGTAATAACCAAAGTTAGCCTAGATCATTGTTTTTATCAGCTCAGGTCGGTGTCAGCCGCAGCGTCAGAGGACACTGCTTTCAGAGATTGTAGAGAGTGAATTAAAACTGAAATCACAAAGATGAAAACATTACAACCTATGCTCTGAACCCAAGGAGTTGTTTAGCCACGAATGAAAGTGAAACTTTGCAGTGCATTATGTTTATGAACTCTGCTTACAAAAAGAAGTGTTTGTGTTTCACAGAGAACCAGAGGACAGAAGAGGAAGAGAGTCCCCATCTGTGAAGACAAAGAGGACAAAACAGAGGTGTATCTCTTTATGCTGCTACTGACATCCTCCGTTCAGAAACTTCACTCATGTTTAACCTTTACTTTCTTGAGTTATACAGCTTTATTTTTCTCAGTCTAATTATTTCCCAATCACGTTTTTTCTCGATAAAAATAAGACATCTGAGCTGCAGACTAAGAGATAACACCTAAAAACTGCAAAGCTGATCTAATTCTAGTAATTTTAGTCACTTTTAAGAATTACATTCAGGAATGACATTGTCTGTCATTCCCCGGTTCGGCATATAATTTTTGTTGACATCCCATTCTACAGCAAGTGCCCATCCACTTCTCCATTCTAATCAGCCGTGTTTCCATAGGAACCACTGCCACGGGAACGCCGTCAGCGGCAGTCTGCACTGCAGAAAAAACCTAAAGCCGAAGACACGAGGACAGAGTGTACAACCTGCAAAGGACCGGGCGACAACGAAAACCTAGTGAGGTGAGAGAATGTGTGTGTGAGCGTGAGAGTGTGTTCATCATTCTGTGTGTGATCAGAGCGCGAGCAGCGAGGTGGGGTCGTTTTACATGGTGTGTGTGTGCGCGCATGTGTGTGTATCTCACAAGGCAGCCATATCCTCCTGGTGATTAAAGTTCAGTCTTCATTAGGCTCTGGCCGCCTGTGCTGTGCAGAATGAGGGGGCTGGGGGTATCTTCTCCATAGGCCTCCTATATTGACCTGCCACATACATTTGCACAGTTCATTAAGGCGTAATGAATAGCTCAGTTTATTCTGCTCCTTCCTTGGGATTTCAGGTGTCAGGCATCTAATAAACAAGATTCTTCTCTCATATTGGAATTCTGTGGAGGGCAAAAAAATCGAGATTACAACAGACACCCTGTCAGCCCATTGTCATGCTATGAATCTCCTACACAAAGATTCTCTCCCTTCTCACCAGACCTGACTGAACAGAATTCACAAGCACTTTATGACTTCTGGAATTACTGTGTTTAAACAGCTCACCCTCTAGTGCCAGTGTGGCATTTAAGACACTTGTTCTACTATTGTCACCTGCCACCTTTCTAGACTGCTGCCTTTATACCTGTGTTGATACATAATTAATCCTCTCTACATTCAAATCTTTCAACAGTTCAGCGATATAAATATTACAATTCAAATTTCATTAGGCAACAGAGAACTGAGTTGCCTTCTGTTGCACAGTTGTAGAATCATTAAAGTTGTTTTTTCTAAGCAAAAATCAACAGACATCTGTAGGAAGAGAGGAATCTCTAGGTTCTAGGAAGATGTTCTCTATTTTTATGCCACTTGATGGACCAGGTTTCAGAGAATAATCAAGGGATTAATCATATTAATCCTAAATATTTGAGGCACTAAATCCCTTCATTTACAGGCAGACTGTTAGTGTCAGATACTTGTAGGAAGTGTCCAGTTCCAATGACTTTGCTATGCTTTCCTTTTGGGGGAAAGCAGGTTTGTGTTAAATGTGTTGTACTTGTCGTGCTCTTGAGGCAGCGTTTAAGTTGGGAGGGTTGTGAGGTGTCGCGGTGTGAGGTGTGCTGCCCTGACTCTTTCTATCTTTGCATTGCACAGGTTGTGAGAGCCGGGGCAGCCACCTCACCTCCCATAAAAACTCGGGACAGATGACCGTTGGCTTAGAGACAGAGAGAGACAGATTGAGGCGTTTGAAGAATGGCGCTCAGGTCAGGCTGAAGAACGAGACCCTCACGCCGCCCTTCGACCAGCTCTGACCCAAACCGAACCAACAGCTGTCCAACGAAAATTGAACGGAGCTGTCTAAATCTAAATTCTGGAATCCAAATCACAAAAGGTTGCTTTAAACCAATAATGTTGGGTTTATGTTGAACTCCCATCTGCATTTTAAACCATACCAGAGTATGTTTTTTTTTTACTTTTATCTATACAGTTGTGGCTCAAGTTGCATCTATGCAAACATCTGCATCTGCAAAGTTCTGACTGAGTAGAAAAGATTTTTTTTTCTGCAGTTCATTTGTTGAAACATATTGATGTCTAATGAAGTAAGAACCAACAAACCAATGCAGCTCTTTCATACATGTAATTTCTTAGACACTAAGCCTGTAATCAGAAAAAGTTCCATCGTTGCTTCCTTAATGTTTTATTTTGAAATAGGATGTTGGGGTATTGACCAGTGTCAGTGAGCCATCAGCGTCAGTATACCCTGTCATGGTCAGATTGCTATGGGGTGTGTGTGCAATGCAGGCATAGGTGTTACAGTTAACGTATAGCAACAACCCACAGTGCAACATTAAGTCACCACTCAAGATCGACTGGTTTGAAGGTCAAGATGTTTAGATTTTTTTTAGAACGTGTGGAAATGCGTTGTGCATAATTCTGTTCCAGTGATGATGGGCTACGTATGGCAGCTAAGTCCACTGCTTCCCTCTGTGGCAAACACAGCGGAAGCACAGAAGAAGAAAGCTCAAGTCGCTCTATCAGCCACAGCTCAACTCTTTGTGACTCCTGACTCAATCCTCTCTTTGCCTCTAGGCGCTCACCTGCTTCTCCCACACATGTTGAATTACCTGAGATGAACGGATGACTTTTTGTCATTGCTCTATTTCTGCTGCTCCTCACTCGTACGACTTCTCATCAGTGCCAATCAGTAGTATTGATTGAAGTCTTTTGCCCCCAAACGCTCCAAGAATTTCAGTGTGAATTTGGTTAATTGCAGAAGCACTTGAACCTAGGCTGTCTCAGATGTGAGTTTCGTTTTGTGTTTTTAAGTAAGCGAGGGACCAGGAGGGTGAAGAAGATTCGTTGTTTATTGGAAAGCCGACTCTTTCTCGTCTTAGCAGTAAAGTAATGCTACCTTTAAGCATCTGTGGTAGGTACAAATTAGTGTAGTTAGTGGTGATAGCACCTCCATATTAGTCCAGATGTCTTTAGTGTCTTTAGGCATTAAGAAGTCTTCCTCTGTCTCCATATCTTAAAGTGACAGTTAAACTGACAGAAACCGAGCTTTGTCTTTACGTCCCTGGTGGCCCATCGTCAGTGCTGTCAAAACAGCTACTTGCTGCTCTGTCAGGGCTCATGACAAGTGTCACGTCGTGCCCTCATGTGTCACTCTCTTGCCGATCCAGGGCCCAATATGCATGCTTCTGGGAGCAGTCAGACTTGTGCAGCTCTTCTGCCTTTGGCTTCTCTGGCGTGTGTCCATGAACACCACCAGTGGGTTCGTCCTCAGAGATGCAGCAGGACTTGCTGACTCTTGACCAGCTCTCTCCCGTCACTCAGTCCGTCTCAAAGACCACTTGTCACCTCTACAATGCATGGCTTTATCTGTTTACCCAGATCTGTATAATAACTGAACAACAAGTGACGTGGTCTTGTAGAAGTCGAATGCCAGGTAGCTTGGTAGCTTGGTAGGGTGGCGATGTGTACAGTATTTATTGAGCAGGCCGTGTTCTTTTTCTTTTTGTGTCTTCATACTTGATTACACCCATTATCATACGCCTGTGTTGTGGACAAAGTCGAACTCTGATTTGTGGTGTAGCCTTGAAGCGACGACCGTATTTTCTTTTAACCGTCAAACCTTTGTTGACATTGTTTACAGACGTGGAGGGACTCTTTCAGACTAATGTGTACTGTGTTACTGTGATACTGTATGAAGTAAGAATATGAATGTTGCTGCTGTTGTGTATGTGAAGTGTCTCAGCCTCTGGCCTATGGCTCTTGAAAATTAAGCGGAGCTTTAATAAACTCTTGACTTTTTCACCTTATTGCTGCAGTGATAAATGAGTGTCAGCCAGCTAATTAATCGTTCTAAAGGTGCAGCGGCGGCGGCCCGTTTGTGCGTGTAATGCCCTCTGTCGTCTGTGATTTATCACCTGGGAAGTGGCCTTCTTGTTGGGAAACGTTGCCTCTCGAGTATGGTCTAATTCTCTGATTCTAGTTATATATAAAAATAACACACCTGAAAATGAGACTTAGAACATAGGATACTAAAGCTGACAGTCTGATTGTGAATAATAAAGCATTAATGGGTTCTAGGATCTGTATCGAGTCATGTCATGATGAAATATGACAACCCATATTGCAAAGGTGGAGGCACCCGTGTATAAATTGAAAGTAAGATAAATATTAAAATTGAGACGCAGCTCTAAATTGAGACAAATGGTTAATAACTCCCATTTTGGCAGAGATAGAAGCTTGAAGATGCCTTTTTAGTATCCAGCTAAGAATCTGTCTAATTTAGAAATGGAAAAAAAAAAAAAAAAAAAAAAACTTTTCATCTGCTCAACTGCCTCAAGGGGCTTTGCAGACTTATGCACAGTGTGTGTGTGTGTGTGTGTGTGTGTGTGTAGCTCATTGGATAAACAACAAAATAAATGCACCAACATAGTCCAACAGTATTTATTAAGAGTGCCTATCTGATTAAATGAGCTTGCTAATTGTGTCAGAGTGAAGCTGAAACATGTTAGAAATGGCGTAGGATCAGCTTGAATGTTCATTGCTGCTCGTGGACATTTTTCCTAATCTCATCAGCTCCAGCTCTCTTTCCTCGCAATTTTCTGGAACAAAGTTCTTAGAGTTGTACCAGCTGATGGAGGCTGTTTGACTTCATGCATATCTTTTTTTTTTTTTTTTTTTCGTCTCTTGGGGTATTTGACTGCTGTCGACAGTCAAGTATTAAACCAACATTCTCTTTTGGGCACTTTTGTTCTTTGGGGAAGGCGGAAAGAGATACATGATGGTTTTCAGCAAGGTGTCTGCATTATTTGGTGTCATCTCTACAAGATGGGACCAACTGACCGTGGCAAACTGTAGATGCCCCCATCCCTCATCCTCAACCCCAGGGTCCCCGGTGGAGTGAACAGCAGCTGACAGACCAGAGATGAGCTCAGCTACAGCTGCTTCCTGGTTAGGGGATGAGACTGAGGCCACAAGGTGCAGGAAGAGGAGGAGGAGGAGTAGGAGGGGGTCTGGGGATGAAGAGAGAGAAAAGCTAGCAGGGAGGTTCTGGAAAGCAGTAACCTTTCCGATGATGAGTGCGTTTCCCATTACTGCTCTGACACCGGATCCGGGGAGATGATTTAATGGCGGCATTTTGTTTTTGCTGACTTCACCCTTTTCCCCCCCCTATTAAAACAGAAAACACAAGAGCTGGTACTGTGGCTGTGTGGGAAGTGTGGCCAAGCAGCTCAAATCTATTACTCCCCTGCTTCTTTCCCCTTCTCTTTATCCCAACGACTCTGCCACAGTGTAGCTCTGCTCGAATACTTCCTGGGCTGCACACTCTTCCCTCCTCCTCCTCCTTTAATGGCTTCTGTCTCATCCGCTCTTTACTGCACTTTTTCCTCCTACCCCCATTTTTAATCATTACACACAGAACATGAACCACAAAAGCAGATGGGTCCTTTATATATATATATCTTAATTGACTGTCTCATCATAGACTTGTTTTAAAGTTGCAGTGCACTACAAGCTGCACCTTTTTCTCTTTGAATTTCTTTCCGTGATACTCTGGTGGACTAGACCAAGTTTCTCAGCGAGGTCAGAGTTTCAGTGTATCCCACAGAGGTGAGGACAGGGAGGCAATGCTGAAATAGTCTCCTCAAGCATTGTACTCAGTTCACTGAGGCCCCCTGCTGGAAAACATGACAAACTCCAGCCAGACCCAAAGGAGCAGGTGAAAACTGCCGAGATCGCTCTCTTTCCCTCCTGTCCCAGCTGTGAATGAGTTGCGTCCAGATGATCTAATAGAGGCAGTCGCTCTCACCGGGACTGTCTCCATAGGTCCTTCTTCAGCAGTCAATGCTTTACTTCCCCCGTCTTGTAAAACAATGGCTCTTTTATAATGTCGCAAAGACCCAACAGTAAATCAAAAAGTAGGGGCCTCACAAAGTCCAATAATGCACTCCTTTCTGCAGAAAGTCGCCGGCGCACTTTGTCATGGACGAGAGTCAATGGTTAAGCGCTTTGTGTCATATTGATTCCTCTCACGTGAGCGGTCTCAAGGTAATTGCATTGCCCACTTGTGATAAATTTACCGCCTTGTTTCAGCCACTTGGTTCAGACACCAAGGCTGCTGGAGACAAAAGAAGTATTTAAAGCCGCAAAAGCCACAACCAGTGCATGGACACGTGGGTGCAGCAGGGAAGCAACAAGCATTGGTGATCGGTGTTTCAGTGATTTTGATTTTTGTCGTGATTTGATTTGATTTAGAAAACCAATCGGCGACATGGCAACCAAAGTGTAATATACAGACAAACATCAGGCACAAAGAAGCTAATCAGAATATTCACGAAAGTTTTGAAGAAAGATTATCCCCTCGGCAAATATATATTTCAATGCTTTATATGTTAAAAAATTGAAGTTGAATTCCAAATGAATAAATAAAACACCCATCTGAGAGGCTTTGTTCGGACGTGCCCACATTAGCATGTGCTCATAATTGTTGCATCTGTCCATATGTAAATCCCATGTAGCAATTCTGTGCGTGACCATTCATTACAGCGTAGAACAACTGGCACATCTGTTCTTCTATTCAGTCTGATTTGTTCATGTCTGACAACGAAAGGGAAAGTGGTGTTCTGAACCGCCGCTAGCGGAGGGTCGATGTGGAATTCTTTCTAATGGGGTTACATGTGTTGTAACAGTATTCAGAAAATTGAAATGAATATGTGTCATATTGATTTGTTTGGACACTATATACTTCATACAAAACTTGTTTGCTGTGAGCGCATCCTGTCCGAATATAATGTCACCATTTCGACATGCTCCTGCTTGCGTGAATTATCTTGTCATAGTCAACACACTCTACTTATATTTGTCGTCATCGGTGTGATTCAGTTGTAGTTATACATCAATGGATAATTCTACAGGCTGTCTGAATGAATGAATGCTCGAGTAATGACCCTTCACTCTCCATGAGACAGAGAAAAGTGACAACGATTGTTGAAGAGGTGGACGAGATCAAACAAAGTCGGCTGGGATGCACACTCCATTTACACTCATTCAGCAACGAACGGGTCCCGAGGCGACGCTGGGGGGGGGGGGTCTGCGAACTTTAGTACGAGATTAAACACCAGATGAAAGTGGACACGAATCGCCAACTGAGAGCAACACGTGTAGCAGACAAAAGCGATCAATCATGTCCCCTCGTCCACCTCACCTCCAATAAGATTACATCAATCAATAACCTCTCTTATGAGTGATTGGATTCGTCAGCTTCAAAAGTACAAGGTGTGGTGGGGGTGGGGGTTTGGGTGGGAGGAGGGGGGTTGCTCAATTTTCCCAATGATTAAAGCAGGGCCAAATTGCTTTGATAACATCAAGGACCTTGCCGCGGCTGGGTGTGTAAGGGCAGCTTTTGGGAGCAGATAGAGGCTGCTGGGAAGGCTGGGAGACTCAGACACTTTCTGAGAGACTGAGAACATGCTACGGTGAACAGAGACGATCCAAACACACCACCCGCTAAAGGGGCAATGCTGATAAAATGTGCCTTGCATGGATCAAACACCAGCCAGATGTTTCCTCACTACCTGCATGATTGAACAGCCTGGCTGACTGAAATAACAGACTGTAGGTATACACATTATAGTTAAATATAATCACAAGTTTCTAGAGCTAATGTCCAGTGACATATTTCACTATGTGGTCAGGTAAAACGGTTTTGGGGGACAATAGCACAGTCTCAACAGTCCCTCTCTCTCTGTCTCCTGTGACTGTAGCCAGGGTTATATTTACCTGCATTTTCACAGACCCATTTTAGCATACGTCTTTATTATTCCAGATGGCATCATTTGTTTTCTTTATGACCAGCAAGAGACACATTTTGTTGTGGCAATGAGATGTGTCATAAGACCAGAGCAGCGCAAACTGCGGCAAACAAGTTATTTTCTAAATTTAAACTCGGTAACTTCAAAGTGCAGTGTGTAGAAGTGTGTGATATTTAGTGTTTAAACTGCATGCTGCAACTGAATACCCCTCACTCCCACCCCCAAATCTGACAGAAGCATGCGTTAGCTTCAGTTGCCATAAAAGCTCAGAGGTGTTTAATTTGTCAAGTTTGGACAACAGAAAAAAACAGAAAAAATAGCAGCAATATTTTAACATAAAAGGCTTTTTGTGGGATGAAGAAAACTACAATTCGTACAATCTTATGTACCAGAGGGGGGCCCAGCAGAAAACATTTGGGAACCACTGCTATACAGGGAGTCGACCATTTCAGTCACAGCCAATGTGTCCTTGATGGAGGTGAGCAGACATTACGTGGCTCTTAATTGCATCGTGCAAGCAGTAAACAATGTTTGTTTGAGTGTTTGGAAAAGACACATTTTTATTCAAGCAAAAAAGCTTCAAAAAGTGCATCTCTACAAAACTTATGGTATTGTATTAAATGATCACCCCAGCTGTGTACCTCGGTTTTGCAGAAAAAGAGGTTTGTGCCCACCCACATGGATAAATGGAGATTAAAAACCACATTATCTCACACATGGAGAGATGAAAGTCTGTCTGCATCAGTGAGCAGTAAGTGCTTCACCTCAAACGTCTTCCCCATGATACACAACAGACATTACAAAGGGTTCATTAAGGTACAGTAATCAGGGCAGCATGTGGGCAGTCTTCACAGTCTTGCATAAATGAAAAGAGCACTCCTGTGAATTCTGGGAAGGTATTCGAGAATCTCCAGCAGCGAAAGTGAAGAGTTTGTCCCATTCCTTTTTTTTTTTTTTGCCTTAGTTGGAGATTCATGTGAAATCGATTGCCAGTTTGTGTGCAACAATGGGAGTGTTCTCATTAGTGGAGCATGCACACTTTGGTCATATTTCTTCTATTTGCTCGGTGGCCAGAGGCCACTTTAAATTCCCATCGTTCCAGGGTAGATATGCATGCTCAGCCCATCCACGATTCTTACTGTGTGTGCGGCTTGCAGGCTGAGCGTGTGAGACATCCACCTGCCTCGGCATATTTGTGCTTATGTGCAGCAGCTGTTTGTTTATGCCCCTACAACTCATAAGATGCCAATTATCTATGCCAATTAAATTTCCACTCTGATTTGAGTAAATCTACCATGCTTAATGTGCAAACATTCCCGCTATGATATTATACCTGTTTTGCAGCTTTTTTTTTTTTTACTCCAGTGCCAGAGGGCTGCATTCCATGACTTAATGCTAATTACAGTTTGACTATTTTCAGTCCAAATGGTGGTTCAGTGCCCAGTGTTGGTTGATCATTCTGGTTTGTTACGACACAGGTGGGATTTGTGGTGTTGTGGCCATTGTTCTTAACACATTAATCACCTGGGCGTAATTGTTAGTCAGAAGATCGTGATTGGTACAAATGATTGCCTCTTATTTCACAGTACACTCATGTTCACTCATTCATTAACTTTAAGGTGAACAAATGAATACTGAGCATCAACAGGCGGATCGGTGCCTCTTTGTTCAGCCTTTTTCTCAGACACCAATGCCTTTGTCTGTAGATCTGCTGATCTGGTTCTGTCAAACAAACTCATTCCTTTCTGCACACTCGTCCAACACAGAGCTGGCTTCACTGGTAGCTGATGTCCCATCTGCCATAAATCATTTACCAACAGTTTCTTGGAAATACTGTATAATACGATTGACAATATTCATCCTGAAACCGCAGCTTATAAAAGCCTAAACAATCCAGATAAAATGAAACGGAATCATAGTGAAGGAGCAGTGATCACCTGCTGATTCTTCTTTTTATTACCTGAGGTGCGGCGGGGGGAAGCGGCTTCCTAAATGCCGTTACTCTACAGGGGTCATAGCGATGCGTCAGTTAAAAATAAAACATAACTTAAAGGTACAGTTTAACCCAATTGTGTACACAGTTCAATAGAATTGCTTTGATATACTATATATTGCACCTGTCCAGAAAGTAAAACCATGGCAACCATGCCATAGCAACTGCACTCACATCACTTACCTCTGTCAGGTGCTTTGTATTGCTTTTAATTATGAGAAAGAGAAAATAGAACACTGTGCTTGAAAACAGACAATAAATGCCATTAAACCAAGCGTTTGAGCTCATTAAATATCCAACAACAGATTTGTAAAAAAAAACAAATCATATAAAAAAAATGAATAGATAATAGAATTTACAAATAATAGAAGATACCAGAGGCACGGGTCTGAGGATACGAGGAACTTGACCTGTAGGTGAGCTTTTTTTTTTTTTTTTTTCTTTTAATCACTTATGTGGCTGACTGCCCTTCACCAAGCTCCCCCAGCACCGTAAACACACTCACTCCACAATTAGAGCCAGTTATGTCCTAATCAATGACGGAGATTCACATTCTGTGGTGAAAATCTGATAACAGCCGGGAGGTCAGCCTGAACCCTCTCTATCCATCTCCATTACTGAGGGGCTGTGCAGGAGACAGTGAAGACAAGTGGATCTATCTGGTTCAAAGAGACATTTTAAGGCCTTAATAATCGAGTTTAAAACCAACCACCACAGGAAACGTGTGAATGAAATATTAATGTAGGACTTGCAGTGCTAGGACACCTGCCATTCCACCGTGGAAATGATTCTCATGAGTGAATTTTACTTTGACACCCTGTGGGGTCATAGTGAAGCTTTTATCAGATTTATTTAAAGATGTGCTTAATAGAATTTCTAAACAAATTTTCAACCAAATCAGGAAATATACATAAAAGTTAGTTGGGGGTTTTCATCCGAAGCAGCTTCATTGATTAGAGGAACAACCATATTATTGTTTGTTTTTGTTGCTTCTTCTTTTTTAGTCTGCTTAGTTCAGCAGGGCACTGGTTTCTGATCTGTCTTGTACTCTGAGAGGATCTGTGCATTTTGAGAGAGTGAATCCTTGATTAGTGTAATTTCAGGCTCCGTGGTAATTGAGTTTGTAGCTGCAGGCAGCGAGAGGTCACATTTGGAGAGCAGGTTGACGGGCAAAAATGGATATTTGATCCATTTAATCTACAACACAATTAGCCACTGTACCGGTGGTGAGTTGAAGCCAGCGTGACATGCGACATTTGAATAAGGCCATTGTTTGTTAAGTTAACTTAAAGTCCTCCGTCAACAAAAAGCTCCTCTGTTAAAATCTTTTTATTCGGATTTTTCTTGATTTTACTGTGTCACAGCTACAGTTTAATAATCATCACTGTGGTTTCTGTCATGGGGAAAACAGTTTTATTAATAATGATTGTGGGGGGACAGTGTGGAAGGAGCCATGTAGTAAATGTTTGCTGACATGAAGTTTTGTTTGCTGTGTCAGTCGACTTGTGCGATCGGCTGCTCGCTGGCTCCGTGCAGCCTGTAATTGGTCACACACTCATACGCTGGATCAGATTGGCTGCCTTCTCTCACATTTCTGCAGACACTAAACTTGCACTTGTGATTTCCGAGGTGTCTGTGAATACTGCACCCTCTTCAGATTAGCATGGTAATGCCCGTCAGTGTGCGTCCTCTGTGTGGTGTGACACGTGTTGAATCATGTGAAGACTGAGTCTGTCCAGTGTTAGGAGACCTGACAGCCACTAAAAAGGCCTGTATTTATCTGGGCACTGCAATGAACCATTGGGCATTCAACGGCCGAGTAAGGTCAAGGGAGCAGAGTGATTAGAGAGACTACGCGACGCATTAACCAAGTCTGACCGGCGGACATCTGGCTGCCTTGTCACCATCCATCACTGCTCTGGAGCTGACCTCGTCACTGAAGAAAGACCGTGGCTTTATTTATGTGACGTGTAACATGCCCCCTTTCCTGTCCGTGCCTCAGGTGCGATGAGTGCCGGCTCTGCTACCACTTTGGCTGTCTGGACCCCCCTCTGAAGAAATCCCCTAAGCAGACAGGATATGGCTGGATCTGCCAGGAGTGTGACACTTCCTCCTCCAAGGTGAGTGTGTGCACGCGTGCATGTTTCAGGCTGCAGCAGAGGAGTCAGTCTGGGGTTGAGCTGGCCTACTCTGACAGAAATATATCAGTGTGCATCCTTCCTTTTTTGTCTTGTGAAAAAAAAAAAAAAAAAAATTACATTTAAGTAACATGATCATCTCTGAGTCATCCTCAGTCACCCCAGTAAACACAAGTAATGAACACAGTACAGTACTAAAAACAGTACCATACATAGGATTTAATGTTCTGACTTGTTTGTATTGAATTACTTTTGCAATGAACGGTAACATTTGGCAACCTCTCAAACTAAGTGATAAATGTATCCCAGTTTCCATCTCAGTAGAAACTAGCATTCTGTCCCGTTAAGGCTAAACGAGGGCTGATTGATGCTGGGAAAGAGGAAGTGAAATCGAAAAGCCATTGTGGAAATGCTGCATTCATATAAATGAAGGAAATTCTTTTAGGAATAAAACTAAAAGGTTACAGCTCTCTTTCACTGTGAAGTAGTCGTTATATAGAAATATATCTTTCAGTTTGTTCTTTACCTGAATGTAGGCACCACATTTAGTGGCATCTATGGTTCTGTTTAACACTAAGTAGTGCATGCACACAAAATGTGTTTGTATATATTAAATTGTATGTTGAACTGCTTAACCCTCGTGCTATGTGTGAATGGGTGAATACAAACCATTAAGTTCGTCCACTTTTAGCTATGCTGACGGTCTCGTCTGTTTTCTGTGGCATAATGGACCTCTAATTCTTACATGAAGAAAAGTGTCATCTCATATATTATTGTTGTGTGGGTACTTTTTTATTGAAATCCAACTGATTT
This sequence comes from Pseudorhombus dupliciocellatus, assembly GCA_016785235.1. NCBI lineage: Eukaryota > Metazoa > Chordata > Actinopteri > Pleuronectiformes > Paralichthyidae > Pseudorhombus > Pseudorhombus dupliciocellatus. The sequence continues at coordinate 994,389 of JAFBJW010000069.1, forward strand.
TTTCACCTGAACTGCTTAAGAGAAGTGCTATGTGTGAATGGGTGAATACAAACCATTAAGTTCGTCCACTTTTAGCTATGCTGACGGTCTCGTCTGTTTTCTGTGGCATAATGGACCTCTAATTCTTACATGAAGAAAAGTGTCATCTCATATATTATTGTTGTGTGGGTACTTTTTTATTGAAATCCAACTGATTTTTTCACCATCGGTCCACACTCTGTGTGGCCCGATGGTGGGCCAATGTGGCCCTGTAGTTATAATGAAACTGGATTCATTAATTTAAAAAAGCGAACAAACCCTCATAACTTTATAAGAAACATCTCTGCAGTGTTGATGTAGGTTTTCACTGGACACTGTCTTGCTGTTAACGTGTGCGCAGTGGACTGTTCTTACTAGACACGGCAGCGCGAGAGCGAGAACAGAGGCAACATCTTTTAGCAGCAGGAGTTGAAGGAGGAGGACACTGGGATTAAACAGACTGTTTGGAGTTGTGCTTACTGGCAGCCTGAGGAGACAGTGGAGCCTCCCAGAGGAGCCTTAGGTCCAGCCCTGTTTAATCAGTCCTTGCCAGAACACACTAATACTTTGATATGTTTGCATGTTTAAACACAACTTTAATATTTGATGACGCAAAGTGCAGTGAACGCTTCAGCATTTCCACGGTTGGTAACATCGGGGCCACAAAATCACATAACTCACACAAATGTCCTTTGTCAATATTGGAATTATATTATGAAAACTGGAGTTGTACAGTTTGAGTAAAGAAAATCTAATTTTCATTTTTGTGCTAATGGCCTCTGATGGGAATTAAAGAGTACGATGAATTGACTTAATTGCACATCTTCTTGTGAGGCCAGGCTGGTAGATTTGTAGATTGTAGAATAATTTTTGAAGCTATTTTAGTTTTTAATAAGACTAGAAAAGTTCTGGACATAAATAAAGTATTATTCTGTTGATCTTTACCAGTAAAAACAAATACATGTTTTATACAAGTCTCTGCTACTTTCTCCCCCTCCTATCGTCTCTTAGACTTAGTGTTTATTCCTTCTGGACTTTCTTGTCCCTGTGAAGTTGCTCCCATCCTCCTCCCCCTCCTCCCACTTGTTTACATCAAATGAAAGTACTCCAGGGCTTCGCTCTCTCTGCCCCCCGAGCAGGTCAACATGTCTCTGGTGACAGGAGACAATGTTCTCTGTGTTGACGTGACGAATTAGCATAATGCTTTGCTCCATTCCCTCCACATGTAAGATGATTCCTGTACATTAACTATACGACCGTTAGTGTTTACCCACCAGGTAATGTCTCACATGGAGAATAGCCTACATGTGTACATAAAGGGCAAAGGACTTGTGGAATTTATTCAGCACATTGAAGAGACATGTTTCAGCAACAAATGGATGAAAGAAGCCAGCACGTGTACAACATTTCTAATATTTCAAAGGGTCCATTTTGAGAGACAGTTAAGACTGTGACATTTTTGAGAAAGCGTGATGCACAAAGTGTCTCAGTAATAGCAAGTGTGGGGAGATAATTGACTCTACTAAGGGCATCTAAAAAGCACTCTGAGATGAGAGCTGTATTTAATGAAAGTTTTATTATCTGCTTTTAAATGCCAAGCCATGCACCGTTTTTTTGCCTGTGGTGGTGGTGGTGGTGGGGGGGGGTGGTGTGGGGTGTTTCTTAAATGTCAACATTAAGTGCAAAATATTACCTGGGGGGGTGGGGGGTGTTTCTTAAATGTCAACATTAAGTGCAAAATATTACCTGATCGTTGCGACTGAGATTCAGCTGGTGGCAGAGATAGTGGGCGGTGAGCCCCTCTTCCTGACAGGCTGCTACAAAGAGCAGTACAGGAAGTGATTTGTCAGAGTACCCTGCAGCCGTGCTCTTATCTGAGAGGAAGATGCATGCTATCTGAAGGAGGAGGTGCAGGAAGCAGCGCCGAGTGTCATACAGTATTTGATGCTGACCACAGCTCTGGCTGAGGTCTCTTGTTTGAAAGTCAGCCAGGTTATTTTTCTCGGTTTGCTTGAATCATTTTCACAGAATTTCAAACAATACAATCGAAATCATTTTCTTTGTCATCCATCAAATTCTAAATTCCAGTTTGTTAATACCTGCTCCAGATAGCCGGAGGTAAAGGTGGTGCTGTAATTAGTAAACTGTGGCAAGATGCAATGACGCATAGACTCGGATATAACGGCTCATTAGGTGTGATAGATATGGAAAATAAGCTCAATCAAGAGAAAAAAATGAAAGGACAAAATCCTGATTGAGGTGTTTCGGTTTTCTAACAAATCTAACAAATTCAATCCCTGACAAATCCAAGAACTTTGATAGGTATCAAAAACTTTGGTGAGCACACTACAGGATTTTTTAGAAGTTTTTAAACAAAGCCTTTAAGGATCAGAGCATCTCCGGCAGACAATCTGTGTTTAATATTAGTTATTAAAACAAAACTTTGCATTGTTATTGTGATCCTCTCTTCATTTGTGTTTTCAGTGTGTGACCAGTCCATATACAAATATACCAGAATGTCATCTCTGTGGTTCTGCCAAAGAAAACAAACCCTAAGACACAAGTCTTTTTGTTACCGTGGGTGTTTCTCTTATTGTCTCTCTAAAGGTCAGGGTAAATGGGATTCTGCCTGTGAGGTTGTGATTAATAACAAAATATCTTTTTGATGAGGCTTTGTGTTTCTGATTTGTGTCGTTGTGCGGTTTTGTTGAACAGCAGACGTTTTCCGATGGTAAACCGCTGGTTTACAGCGTTGCGGGAAAATGCCGGAGCTGCGCGTCGGTGCTGTTGCACAAATTCCAGTCGTGCAAAGGGCCAATAAAAGGCTTTATTAGACAGGCTTGAGTTCATTATAGACGCTGTGTCTCTCTCAGCCTGCTCGTCTTAGATAAACCTCGCTCTGACCAAGGCCACATCCCCCTCGCTGTCGCCCTCGGCCCTTACAGAATTGATTTCAGTGCTAAAGTGACAGTCTTGCCATAATATACGGACGGCCTTTAATTCAAGCCTGTTACTGTGCCAAGGGGTGCTTTTTTAAGGCTTTATTTACACCCTTGCAGCACTGCCTAGCATGCTGGGCTCCACGGTGAATCACACCAGAAGATTTGGATAAAAGGTTTGAAATGCCAAAAGCTCTTAAAGTTGCTCAAGCAGTGTTTAGAGTGCTCAACTGTGAACCTGTGTGGGATGCTGCTACTTTAGCTGCACTCAGGCTCGTTGTCATCAAAAGGATTGGAGCTGTGGAAATTACTGTCCGTGAAAAGTTTCATTCTCTCCACTTCCTCCGCAGACGTAGGCCCTCCTCCTCCTCAGCTAACAGTATGGGAGTTCTGTCATGACCCCGGAGCGTTCAGCCCCTGTTTGTGCACACAGCGACGGTTATGTGCTTACGGTTACACAACGAGGCGTTCAAAACAGACCGGTGTGCCCTGAGATTGTGTTGTTATTGGATAGCTCGCCGCCGCTAATGTACATTTTAATGTCACTCCCAGTTCAGTGAAAGATTACCTTTACATGCTGTGCCATCAATCAGAGGCTCCGTCACCTGACCTGTGAAAGAATGTAATTAAGTTAGCCTAATTGAGTTAATGAAGTGTCACGCTTGGCTCACTTTACTATGTGGAGTAAATTGAAATCAAAATAGGCATCATTACTCATCACATGGTGTGGTATTTAGAGTGCAGGACAGGGAATGCTTTCCTTAGTGGCTCCTCGTGTGGTGGCTGTCTATCTTGGAAAATGATGACCTTTAGCCCGTTTGTATTTTCTCAATGAGGCGTTATTCCTGCTGCATTCATAGAATGAAGATAAGTCCCAGTGTGAGATTTGAATTTGTTTCTCCTTACATTTGCTTATCTGTATTCCTGTGTAATCGTAAAGCCATAAGGGATATGCAATCGATAAGCACCGCAGTCGAGTTTGCTGGTTTACTCAAGCGAATGAGGTACTAATAACATGATGACCTCATCAATGATGGTTGTCTTTTAGACGTGGTCAAAGTTTAACTACAGTTTAATATGATTTAAAGGGAGCAGGGGCTGCTAAATTAGCCTGCAGGGAGCTCACGACATGGTCAGTGGTGGCCAGGCAGCAAGCCAAAGACGAAGGGAAAATCAATGGCCGGGAGTCACCTCAATCACTTTAACTAGGCGCTACAGACGCCCACGCCCCTCTCAGGGGCCAATTTGTGGAGTAAACAGAAGTGTGTGATTGCCGCCGGGGTCCCCGGTGGCCCCGACAATCCATTTCTCTGCACCATTCTAATAACCTTCTTAGCGGAGAGAGTACATGAGGCCACTTTTTGGACCCCCTCTGTATTTTACGGCCATAAGCAGTGAAGCAGATGTTGAGCAGCCACACCGGCGGCCTTTGTTAAGATAACACGACTCCTGCTGCGTGGGTAGAAAGAATCCTATATTCTAAGGGTATTCTGGATACAAACAACAGCACTTCCCAGGCAGAGAAATACATATTAAAGTTTACTTTAACATTTCCAACCGCCACAGATGAATATGATGTTAGTAGATGTTACATGTTTAGCCTTAACCTGTGTTCAGAACTGCTCCAATGTTTGAAGTTAACTGTAAGCATTTCATGATTTCTCAATGCGTGTAAATCTCTTCTATCTATCTCCAATTTGGATGAATATTTGTACAGAAAGGGAAGGACAGCACATACATAAAAGTAATACTCACAGTGCAAAAGTAAAAAAAAAGTCTAAATCATTATTTCAGCATGCACTTAGAAACTTTTAAACATAACATAACATCTCCAGAAGGCTCACCACCCGCAGGAGGTCTCAGGTTACTGGTGCAATGTGATTTGGGTGCAGTCGTGCTACCCCCGCGACCCGGTAACGGATAAGCGGTTGGAAAATGACATGACATGACATAACATAACATGACCATGATCTAAGTCTTGGTCTGGATTTCTATGAGAATAAGTTAATTAATAATCACATTTAGGGCATTTTGTTTTCTGCAGTAAATAAGTAATTATGAGCTAATATTGGACCCCAAATAGACTGAAGGTCATGTATTATTGATGCAGGACTAGCAATAAAGTTCTTCATTTATAAAGCAGCTGTGTATGAATGAGTTTGAATTGTTTACAGAACTGGAATAATGAGGAAGTGGAACCTGTACATGAGAGAAGAATGACTGCCCTGTGATCCTCCAGTTTTAGTGTTTTTAAGTCTAATTTGTTTAAAAACACAACAGTGCTTCATCCACTGAAATTGGACAACACAAACAGACACAAGGTGCAGCGAGCACATTACAGAACAATGTTATATTAGGCTCATCCTCAAATTATGATTAGCTGTTTGTCCTACTGAATAAGCACTGTTAGAGGTGAAACATGAAAAGCCTCATGTTGCCTGGAAAGAATGCGCACTGCTCCTTGCAAATAAGAAAGAACAAAGACAGATGTGAGCTTTCAATAAGAGGTATTCATTCGAACGGCTGAAAACAGACCCAAAGTTGAGCCAGCTATTGGAGCCCAACCTGCTCCAGAGGGCAAAGCAGTCCATCTTCATCAAGCAGTAACTTTCTTCAACCAGCCAAAGTAGAATACCAAGTAGAATGCAGTGAAGCATATATCTCGTGGCCTTGTTCTAATTAAGCATTTTACCCAAGCCCTGAGACGAGGAGGGAGAACACGTTTATAATGTGTTAAATCCACCCTCTGCCTTAATATTGAATCCAGAATGCATGTGTTTGATTTTTCTGAAATAGGACCTATTTATTCCTTTAAGTAGAGACCAGTCATAATGAGGAGAGATAGGTAAGACTGAACTGGTTTGCTCATGCAAGCGTGTGTGTGCCTTACACTCATTGTGCACACAGATACATTTAACAAAATGCTGGTGTGCAGGACCGCGTCTCATCGGTGCTATAAATCACGCTAATGGGGGACGAGCAGAAAGCCTCTTGATCATAACAGAAAGGCGTCATAAACTGCAGCGTGCTGAAGTCTCCATTCCTCTGCGACCAGCTTGGCTCTCTTATTGCTTCCGTGCATGTGCTGCGTCTCAATGCCGCCTGCCGGAGACCTTCACAGGACTGGCTCATTACTGGAGCCGCTGCTTTGGATGATTTGCCGTCACTGAGAATGCAGACGGTTCAATCTGGGAAAGGCTGAAGATTTTCATTTAAACAAATGTCTATTGAGTCTCTGTGAAAGAAGTGGCACAATGGTGACTGAGGTTATGGCCAACAGATGAAAGTATTGCAAGATCTTTATATTTGCAGTTTTATGAACTGGATGACTCCTACATTCCCGGAAGAATGAGCTGTGTAAATTTGCCACTGATGCTGCTGCGCATTAAAATAATTTAACCGGTTAAAACAGGCTGACATTAAGTGTGAAGTGGTTGCGGGAAACATAATGTGTTTGTCAATGAGCCCAGCATTTATGGCTATTATTCATCAAAAAACCCAAAACAGAATGGTCATTGCCGATGAGTGCAAAGCGGCGAGGAGGAGCTGCAGTGAGCTGTTAGACGAAGAGCGGTGAACCTCCAACTTCAGCAGCATCAGCATGATAACCAGCTCCTCTCTCACTCTCTCTGCCCTGCTGTTCGCACACTGCTCCCATGTGCAACTTTAATATCAGATCACAGTGATGGAGAAAATGAAATGAACTATTAAAACCACAACTTTGTTTCCCTGGAATCGCCACAATGTCACTTTAAATAATTTGTTCTGCAGCTGCAGGCTTATTTCAAAATGTTGTGGAGGCTCAGTTTGGAAACCTTTTTGTATTCATATATGAGCTAATACTTATTCAATAAATTGATAAGAACCCACTCCCTGAATGTAAAAAAGTAAAACCAATAAAAACACACTTTCACTCAGAAAAAAACAAGAAAAAAAAGCACTCGCAAGAATGCAACCCCTATGGAAATTAAACAAACCCTATAACAATGAAAATCAATGCACATAAAGGGTTAAGGTGCATGTAGTGCAAAGTCCAGTGATGCATAAAGTGCTGGTGTAGTTCCTGGGGGGTGACAGAGGTAGTGGATGAAGCTGCTCTTGATTCTACTGGTTCTGGCCGAGAGACTCCGCAGTCTCCTCCCTGATGGACTGAAGAAGCTGTGTGCTGAGGGCTTTCAGAGTGAGGCGGATGTTGTCGATGTCCTGAAGGGACGGGAAAGAGGACTTTGACTTGTAAACGTTGGTCAGAACTCTCATGTGAAACTTACAAATAGCCTCACTTGTCAGGTGCAATGGATTTTCAGCACAGGTTCACATATGACAGAGAGACATAACCAGTCTTCCTCCCGTGCCTGAACACAGAGCTCTGTTTATGATTCTTCAAATTGGAAACAGAGTAAGTGGCTTTCCTCTCCCTGACTCTATATATCGTCTTCTTGGAAGCATCTGTAGTTATCAAGGCAATAAAAAGAAAAACCTGCTTGTGCATTTTAGCTCTGATTAAATTAGACGTTGCCTGGTAAGTTCACCTCGGTATCAGTCATGCCTCACTAAAATGGAAATACGTTTTGTGAAAAAAAAAAAAAAAAAAAAAAAAACATTAAAGAATGCCCTTTGTAATAAATGAAGCGGGAATTGCAAATATGCACCGTCATGAAATTTAATTGTGCTCTCTGGTGACTGGTTTGTGGGTGCTAAAGCAGGACGGTAGGAGAAGCGCTGGGTGCAGAGGTGGTTAAATGTAGCGAGTAACACACTGCCAGAACAGGCTAATGAAGCCACTGTTTATGACCCACTGCAACTGTGTCATCTCTTGAATTGTAAAAGGATGCCAGTGCACACACAGAGGCTCTCCAACACATGGACACACGTTGAGGACTGCGACCAAACCAACAGGGAAAATACAGTTTAAAGACGATGGTCGTAAAAAAACAAGTGTCCCTACAGTGAGATACAGGGTTTACGATTTGCTTCCTGTGGCATTTTAATCGATAAAATCATTAGCAAGCTTATAAACGCACATTTTATACATGGGGCATCTTGCAATTAATCAGAGACAGATTTCCTTAAGAAAAAGTGCAGCTCAGAGTGCTCATGTGCCCACTAATGATTTTTAGCAGAATTAAATAGCTTGTGAAAATGACCTGATGAGTTATAGACGCAGTAAACATCTCATGGCACTTACTGTAAATGCATTATTTTACATACCATATAAACTGTGCATGTCAGCAGAGCAAACTCTTTTGAGTCAATCTGATGGAGACGTTTCCGTTGTTGTGTGCGTAGTTTTTGAAATGAAAAAGAACTGTGGTTTTGGGTAATCGACCTCTGCAAGACCTGTCTCCATCCCAAATTTATTTTTATTATTGTTAAAGCCTACAAATTAAATAATTATTTAATAACTTGTATAAGTAAAACATTATTCAAATTGTATTTGAATAGGTTAAAAATAAAACAAAGTGCTCTGTTTTTGCATCACTTTCACTCAATTTATTTATTCATCATTATCGTAGTTCAAAAAACAGTATTGTCATCAAAGTGTGAAATTAACATGTAACTGCTGAAAATGACACTCCAACATAATTCAGGGAGGCATACAGTGGCATTTTAGAAAATGTATATCTATGAGCTATGGCTGCATAAATTAATGATGGCCAATTTATATCTAATTTTAGCATTTCAATTGGTCTATAATTATACTGACCCTTACACTGAGATTAATTCCAAGACAAATCCACTTTTTTTTTTTGTTAAACTGGGATTAGCTCTCACCTTCCAGTATGCCTGTTCATTCCATGGCACTGGGTCGGCTTTCACGTGTGCAGCTGATTTGCAGCTTTGAGAGCAGTGCATCCATCATAGGTGAGAGGATGCAACAAAGCAGACGCACGTTGCTATTCACTCATAAATAAATATGGATGCAAAAAAAACATGATAGGAAAATCAGTCACACTAATTAGCTGCTAATTCTGTTGAGGACTGTAAAGACTTGATAAAGGATAGCAAAGCGTATTAAAGTGCACACACACACACACCTTGCATGTTATTCCTTTCCAGTGGAATCTGAATCCCAGCCTGTGAGGCTGATTGCAGAGTGTGCAGTTCGCAGATCCCTTTCTCTCTTAATATGTGAGTGTCTGTGTGTGTGTGAGCGAGTGTCCACACATTATCACATTCAGGGGTAGCGATTAATGCTGAAAGCAGCAGGGACCTGCGGCTGCAGTGTTAGAGCTGGACTGGTTGCTGTTGCCATCTAGAGCTCAGCCCGAGCTCTTCTATTCCCGCGTCACATGACAGAGACGACGCTCTGCTCCTGCCCTTTAAAATGGCGACCGCAGAAAAATGTGGCATTTCCTTATCATATTTGTATATGCTGGTGCCAGAGGGTGTGCCAGCCTATAGAAAGCAAGTGTTCCTCCCATCTCCTCTCCCTCATTTCCCCAGAGGGATTCAATGGAGATATCCCACAATGCCAGAGCCCATCAGGTCCTGCAGGCCTGTCGGTGGGAGAGCGTCTGCCTCTCCGCTCTCCACAAAGCAAATGTCTCTATAGCAGTTCCATGCTGCAACTGGAGCCGTCCACAGTGAGAGACAAGGCACGGCGTCACTGCTGCTTGTGTCTCTGGATCAGACACAGGCTTCGCTTTTCGACCTGCCAACAACATACCAGCAGAGATCAGAATCCGAAATCCTTGACAGCTGTAGCTCATGTTGTTGAGCCGCCCATCAAGTGTCTGTTGGTAAGCACCGTGAACATGCACTGAATTAGCAAATCATTCCAGCACCCAGTATATTATCATTCTCAGAGAGTTTCAGGTCCTCTTTAAATCGTACTGTAGTTGATGTCCGTGCAGCTAAATGATGCTATGACACGCAGGGGAGCTGTTTAGAAGAATTAGAACCTCCACTGACTGATAAAGGCTTCCCAACAGCAATTACACCTCTATCCAAATAACTCGCCCGATACTCCCCTGGTGCCGTGAACATTTCAAATATGATTAACAGCCGTCTCCTCCATCTGTCTGACGCTTTAAATTTCATGCTGCACCGGCGATATCTGTAGACTCACTCCGTAAGCCTGACTATAAGAGCAGATAAATGAGGAGCAGGCTCTAACACGAGGCAATCTTCAGATGTGCTATCACTTCCCGCGCTGCACTTCATTGGAATTCAAGGAAACATGAAAACAGATGGAGATCGGGGCCCCGTCTTTCTGCCGGCCTCCCCACCCAGACTGGAGGAGCAGACAGACAGCGGGATAATACCATAGGAGCTGCAGAGCACTTACACCTGTCTGCTTTCCCTGAGGCTGAGACGCGGCTGATGGGTCGGAGCGAGGTGGATAAAGCGCACGTGACGGATCCAGAGAAGGCCCTGAGAGGCCAGGGGGACCGTGTCACCCCTTTCCCCAGGGACACACTCTAAATCAGCTGCGGAGGCTCAGGAGGCACATCCCTGGCTTTATGAGATAGTTAGCATGCGCTGGCCCCTCCTCTCCTCTTGTTTCCCATTTAAGAGCTGACTGGTGCTCCGATAACGGATGGTGCCACAGGTAATTGGAAAATTGGCAGGCCTGTCAGGGAGATTTGGTGGATGGCATGAGTGTATACGATGGCGGAGTTCATGAGGTGTCACCCCACAGCTAGATTTATACATCAGCCCTATGGACCATCTCCACTAAGTGTCCAGAGTTCAGGAAAAAAGTGGCACATTTTTCTCGGGGCAGACTGCATATCAGAAGCTGCGACAAGGTCCCTGTTAGTAACGAGATGATGTACGAGCCGCCCTTTGCATTACCCCTAACCTTAATTCACTGTCTACACACACACACACCTTAACAGCTGCAGCAAACAGCTCCGCACAGCCACCACTCTAAATTATTTACATTAGATTTCAGGAAATAGACCAGTTGGGCTCATCTTCATCCCAGTCTCTCTGACACTTTAATTTCCCATCTGCAATACAGAGATGTACATGACAGAGACACTGACAGGTGGAGTTTGGATTTAAATAACTTCTTAGTGGCTACATGGCCTTCAAAACTCAAAAGGTTTAGACTACTGATAAAAACATGGTCTCTGTAGTGAGGACCCACTCCCGGGGTAAGTATTTCAATATAAAGGGCCCATTCATGTGTAAAGAAAACAACAATCTGTACAATTTAGATGAAACACACAGTGAAAACATCATGACAATTATTTTATCCATGGGAGGTGTGCCCTACAATAAGGAAATTTCCTTTGGTGTCTGAAGATCAAGCTACATTTACATATTTGTCCATTGCTGTTGTACATTGGCAGATGGATCACAATGTGCTTATATTGGAAAATTAGCTATATTTAACAAATAGTAGTCGTATTATTGGGTGAGTGTATCATTATAGTGGCTTAAAAGCAGGCTGTAATGGCAGAGAATGAGAGTGTGCCTCGCTGGTGCTCTGTGCTGGAGGCATGTGGATTCATGAGGTGTTGTGGGCCTTAGATCGTAACCTGGTAATCACACATTCTGGTGTGTAGATGTGTTTATTAACCTTTGGAGAGGGGATAATTGTATCTGTCAGAGTCGTTTAATCGCCGCTGCAGCTCTCATCACTGTCACTTTCATTTTCACTTTGTCTGCCTTGCTAATTCTGCTGGCTCCAGGGTCGGCCCACCGTGATTTCTGTTCTGGGCTGGGGCATTGGCTGGACTGTTAACCATCAGGAGCTGAGCCCTGCACATTCCTTTGCATGTTCATCAGTGTAATGTCGCTTTGGATAAAAGCGTCTGCCAAATAACTAAAAATCAGTAAATAAATAATATCGATGAGCTTTTATCCATCATGTGATGTGTCCTGTGTTTGCAGGAGGAAGAGGAGGAGCAGCAAAGAGAGGAAGGTGATTCTGTCAAAGAGGAAACGGCCGAGCAGGAGACCTTAAACTGAACCCACAGTAGGACGTAAACACACCGCTGCTCTCCGGCTTCACCCTCAGTCTATAGCACATGCAGCTTTCTACTAGCCTCCCAAAGTTTGTAGGCATCCGGCGGTCAGTCCCCACTTCAGAGAGCTCAGCAACCAGAGGTGTATTTCAGAAAGCACTACTTCAGAGGCGGTATCTTTGGATTCAAGGTCAGAGTTTGTATTTTTATGGACAGGGCTCGACACACCGACATCTTCACGGAGCAGCACATTAAAGCACCCAGCCGCAGGCGCGCCTGCCCCACGGCTGCATAGATACGCATCTGACTGCCGGTGCCCCGGCCACCTGATGTATAAATGATGCTTCCCATGCAATCTATTTTCATACACTAATGTTCATCAGGCAGTGTGTTCACACAGAGTGTCCTGTTTACAAGGAGCCAGCAGAGCGGAGCTGAGGCTGCCACGCACGCTCACGCCAGTGTGACGCGGCGGTGACGTGCTTTTCACTGTCTTTGAACGCATCTCACTTGACATTTGACCGGAGGATTTTTATTTTTATATTTTATGTATATCTTCTTACTCCCCTCATTTTAAATATATACTTATTTTCTCACTTATTACTTACGCTCATGTGAAATGAAATTGAGTTGTTTTAATGTTCAGAATCGTTTTTTATCTTTGTTTTCCAGTATCAGTATCTCAGTGCTATACCAATATGCTGTCATTGGATTTGTAATAAACTTCTCCATGTTTATGAAATGTGTCCACCCAGAGATTATATGTGTGTTCTTTGTAAAATAAAATTAGTTTGGGGCTCTTTCTCCTTCCAGGAAGGGACTCTGACCTGCCTGGCGTCTGTGGTCCGTGGTCTCTGCGCTCTCTGAGAATCATCACTCACTCGTCAGCGGCTGAAAAAAGAAGTGAAGCCACAGCAGAGAGGGCAGAGGGCTAAAAAGGCTAATTATAAAATCAGCCCCTCAAAGCAGTCTGAAGCTAATTCAGGTGGATTTAACGTAAATAAGAAGCAACGGAGAGCCGATCTTAAGTCACGACTTCTGTCTGTTTTATCAGAGAGCCACCGGATAATTAGAAGTCCTCAGAAGGCCAAAGCCCTGTTGCCCTGTCACATTAAACCTGACTTTGCCAAACATGAAAACAGCACCACAATCGCATAGGATGGATATTATGTCATGAACTTACACAACATTTCACAGGCTTGGCTAAAACTCTTCCTCCAGTCTTTACCCACACAGAGCACAGTACAGGTCCATGCTGAGGAGGGGGGGGAGGGGGATATGTGAGCGAGGGGGGCTCCTACATATCCTTACACCCCCTCCTCTGCAGTGTGTTTCTCAGATCTTCATATTCCATCAGCAGTCAGACCCGGGACATCAACGCTCTTGCATTCTGACATTAAGGCATCGAGGGGTGTAATTCCAATTTGTTTCAAAGGAACTATTAATTTGCCCATTTCAAGGCCAGTCAGGAGGGAAGCCCTGTAAGACTGCTGAACCGTGAAAGACATTATCTGGAGAATTGATGATGGGAGGCGCCGGCGCCTGCAGACATTTGAGCCGGGCTCCCCGCAGTCAAGCTCCCAGCATGCTGTCTGAGAGCGATGTCATTAGGCGTGTGATAACAGCGATGGGCACGCTGATGATAGAGTGGCCCGCTCTGCCACCCAGTGCCCCGCCAATCTCACATTTACAACCGGAGCATACTAAACAGCTCCCGACGGCAAAAAAATAACACGCAGTGCTTAACAGCTGGCTTCTCGCAGCAACAACCAAAGAGAAAAACACTGCACGCTTTGTTGTGACCCCGCATCCGCCGTGCATCCTCACCATCACAGAACGCAATGTGTTTTCCTAAAAGGCAAAAAAACATGTTGTTTATATATATATATATATATATATATATATATATATATATATATATGTGTGTGTGTGTGTGTGTGTGTGTGTGTGTGTGTGTGTGTGTGTGTGTGCAGGGGGGCGCATCTTCTCACAATATATAAATGGAGATGAATTTAAAAGACGTTTTGTACAAACATGCATGGTGCCCTGAGGAATCATCGTGACTTCATTGACCCTCTTGCTTTACCTCCAGCACCATTAGCAGTTAGTGTGTTATTAAGGCCCACAAAGTCACATGCAAATGCATGAGCATGCACTCTCTGTGCAAAGTGAAACCACTTTTCTATCACTTGAAAGAAGGCCTGCCTGCACAGCGCTGTGGTGGGGTTTCTACATGTTACACCCAAACACATGAATTAAGACAGTACAAAGCAAATTTCCCAGTGTCAAAAATGAAGTGTTAATGTATTTTGAACTATTTCAGAGTTTATTCTAACACTTCCAGATGTAATACAACAACAATAAGAGTAAAATGTAGCCCCTCCCCCTGTAGTGTTGGTGTCAATATTCAGTTAAAGCACAGAGTTAAACCACAGGTGTTACATATACAGAGTAAAAAGTCAATGAACACTGTCAGAGTCAAATTAACAATATACAGTGTTGATATAAAAAAATAAAAAAAATAAAATACGTAGATGCGATCTGTACGTCCACTGTGCATGCGCGCCAATATGTTCAAACCCACGTCGCAGGACTCGGGCAGGAGCATTGACAGACCACCTGAGTATCGAGCAGCAGTTGAGTTGGCTATGGGAGTAAGTATACCCGCTGTCTTCGTCAGCTGTGTGTGTGTTTTAAGACATTTTGGATCAAGATTAAGCTGCTAACGGAGAGTCACCAACGTTGCCTGTTAAATCGGGTTTAGTTCGTCGTCTGCGGGCGCGTGTTTTACACGGTGTGTAGCATGTTAGCTAGCCGCTGTAGCGTAGCATGTAGCATGTTAGCTAGCCGCTGTAGCGTAGCATGTAGCATGTTAGCTAGCCGCTGTAGCGTAGCGTAGCATGTAGCATGTTAGCTATCTGTTTTCGAGGGGCTCTCACGACGTTAGTCTGCTATGTTAGTGAACGGCTGTTCGCTGGATATACATCCGCTATTGAACACACCTATTTAAAAGTTCTGTTCGTACCGTTGTATGTAAAAAAGTAAAATCAAGTATTGAATGTAAGTGGGCTCTGTCTGTCCCAGTTACTTTTCAGATGTGTGTGCTGTGTTCCAGGGTGGTGAGTTCACTTAATTTTCAACAATACCTTTTAATTTCTGTCACTAATATACCGTTTTGCGCATACTATCTATTTGAAAAATATGTTAGGTTGGATTTGAAGTTGCTGTTGACCTACATTGCAATTTTTAAAAAACTAATTATCCTTGTTTTAATAAGAGTTTGCCAGTTTTCCATGCTGCATATTATAATGTGTATTTTTTTTATTTTTACAGTTGACATCATGTTGATTGATTGGATGAGGTCTAAAATGCTGGTAAGTAATCATGTCATCATGCTATGTGCATGCAATGTTCTTTTTGGGGTGCGATTATGTTTAGTGGATCTATGGCCATGTAAAATGTCTATGGCATCATTAAGATCTCGCACACACTGGCATATTAAAATTGATTTTGTATTCTGGAATCTTTATGCGTCATATAGCCTGACTTTGTGATTTGTTTATTTTTCCTTTAGCTGTAGTGAAGTTCTCCATTCCACCTGCCAGCAAAGGCATCAGAGTCTATGATGAGACAGGAACCAGGGTGGATGCAGATGTCTTTAAAGAAGTAGTACAGCAGCCTAATACTAGTGTATTTACCATCAAATTTGACAGTGGTAAACAAGCTATTTCTTTACCATCTCTTTCTTCTACAAAGTCTTATGAAAGATTAGTGATGCAGTTCCTTTCCTTTTAAGGACACCAGTACGTGATGGATGTTTTTCCTTTTTGACTCCACTTAGATTCCCTGGCCCCCCCAACCAGCTGCTTGGATTCCAGTGCATCTGATGTCACAAATAATCCAGAGCTGGAAAATTCCTTGAATGACCCTGAGGAAACAGTTCTTCTTGAACATTTTCACTGTGACTCTGATAGTATCCTTATCATAGAAGAAGACAACAGCCCCTCAAGAAAATGGGAGAGAGAGAATGAAAATGCCAAATGCGTAAGTTTCCTCTCGAAGATTCAGTTTTTCAGTTTTTTGGCTCTAGATAAAGACTATGAATTGAACATTTACTCTTTTCTGTTATAGTTGGTTGAATCTGTTCTGTCTAAAAAGCCTGGTGGTGAGAGAATTGCCAAGGAATATAACCGATCCAAAAGTCTGACTGACT
Source organism: Pseudorhombus dupliciocellatus (assembly GCA_016785235.1). Taxonomy (NCBI): domain Eukaryota; kingdom Metazoa; phylum Chordata; class Actinopteri; order Pleuronectiformes; family Paralichthyidae; genus Pseudorhombus; species Pseudorhombus dupliciocellatus. The sequence continues at coordinate 1,010,477 of JAFBJW010000069.1, forward strand.
CGTCTCGGCGACAGCTGGTTAATATTCTTGCTGCAGACATGACCGAAACTCATGGGTAATTCAGAAATATTTGTTATAGAACTAGACTGTTTTTTGAGAAACATTGGATATGTTCTAAATACAAAACATGTCTTTACTTTTTTTCTCCCTCCAGGACTGCTCCCCCACGTCAAGTGAGAGACAGTATGCGCGAGGAATAGTTGAGCTGTTCCCTTATCTCATGGACCCATATTCCAAAAATGGATATGTAAGACTGATGTCTACTTTCACTGTTAACATTGTTGAAAGAAAACTATTGCTCAGTTCTGTTTCACTGGTCGTGGACTGCTATTACACCTACATTTTTCAAACAATGAAATCTGATATATTTATATTCTAGTATTTTTGTACCCTATTTTTGCCATTGCAGGAGCATTTCTATGATGTGGAGAGTGGCAGTGGTTTCTTAGCATGGAGACTGAAAACCATACAAAGGAGGAGCCACAGCCCACAGGAGAGGGCCATCACACCAGCTGACAGGTGGTGGCCCAACAGCAAAAAGAGATGCTTTGTTTTGTCCTGAGGTTATCCTGAGTGAAGCGCAGTGCAAGGAGGCCATCGCCTTCATGAGGTACTCCACTGATGAGGCGGCAGTGCGGCAGAAGATGAAGATGACATTTGAGTATCGTCGCAATATGGTCCTTAATGAAACGACCAGATGTCTTGACTGAATTTCCACGCTTTAAAGATGTCAAAGGCCTGGTAAGTGAATATTTTATAGAATATATTGCATTGGGTCAAATGTTAGCTCAATCTTATTTGCTAAACTTGTCTCTTTTTAAGAGACATGGTCAAGTCGTCCAGAGCAGTTAATGTATGATTTTCTCAAACTGTCCTGTTATGCCTTATTTTTGCAGATTGAGCAGGACTTCATATTGCAGTTTGGTGAGAATGTGACTGCCAGATTCTTGGAAAGGTAAGTCACCATTCCATACTAGCTGTGGGCTAAAGCTGTGATGCCTTTGAAGCGATTCCGTAGTACAGTTATATTATTTGCTACCACTCTTTATGATACACTGTGCTAATTGAAAAATCACTCTATTTAGGTGGCCCACCACATTGAAAAATAAAGTCATACAGCTGTGCAAAGCGCTTCCTTCCTCAGATGACCTTAGGGACATGATCCACTGTGCAGAAGCATCATCACATCCAGAGTCCAGAGACGATAACACTGCATTCTTGGGTATTTAGATTTGTTTCCACCCTGGCCTTATTTTTTTTTGTTAAAATAACTACAATGAGTTATCATTTTATGACATTTTATC